>BGPT01000970.1:105360-135653 GCA_003297045.1 Symbiodinium sp. clade C Y103 | reverse complement strand
CCTGGAATGGGTTATCATCAGACACCCAATGCTCACCTATAGCACAATCCTTTCGGGAACACCAATGGGGATAATAATTCAGGGTTTTTGGTCTACCTTAAGTTTGTTCCAAGTGTGGGTTTCGCCAGCTAGGGAGTGTTTGCCGTGGATCTCGGGGCGAAACCTTTTAAGGGCGTGCTTTCGGAACAAAACCCTGTTCTTTTTATATGTATGAAAATATAAACATGTTNTATTCTTGGGAACATGGGTTGTGTTATCATCAGAAGCCCGATGAGTAACATATAATTCAAAATTTCCCCTACAGTCGTGGTGATTATCATCAATTATCCTGATGGTTTTTGTTCTAAGTAAAGGGTCAAACCCCCCACTTAGAACAAAACACACACTTAGANCCGATACTAAGAACAGGATCGAAACCCTCACTTAGAACAAACTCACTTAGAACAAATGTGGTCATTTTTTTGTTCTAAGTGAGGGGTCAAAAAAAAAAAAACTGACATTTTGGAAAAAATTGTTTGTTCTAAGTGAATGTCCGTCACTATATACATATATACATGTCTATACATGTTAATATACATAAATATTGATAGGCATATATATATATATATATATATATATCAATGTATATATAATATATATGAATGCTTGGAGGATCATGGATGCATAGTCCAAAATTTCCAGCAAGGTTGCAGGTTACAGTGGCCCCACCCAAATACCTAGCCAGTTACCATCACGTTAAGTGGCCCCCTGCCCCACAGGTGACCCCCACCCTAGATGGTCAAGAAGCCCTTACTAATGATTGTTTGTGGTTCACGAATTGATTCAGAAGCCCTTCATAAGCCGGAACAAGTCATTGGGGCGGTCACGCCTTTGGGGGCGTATTTTTGGTGAATCCCCATGGCAACAGCAATGTCCAGCAATGTACAGCACCTGAGTGACTGGTCTTCTCTGCACTTTCACTATCGATTTGAAATCCTCAGATTTCAGGGTCACGGATCTGGGCCACAAGGTGGGGGCCCCCAAACGACACAAGGGTTGCGAACTGTAACGAGCGTATAACTAGGGTTTATTGTAATTGTAATTGTAGTGTTCATGGCGGTTATGAACCAACTTATAACTGGGGGGGGCACCTTGCCGGATAAAGAACATATCATGAGAGTTCCAGATGAAATCAGAAGATGCCACCGAAAAGATCAATGTCATGAAATCGGTATGGCTTTGTCTGAAAATGGATTCCCAGCCTTTCCCCATCAAAATTCGTATTTTGGTACCCGATTTCTCTTCGGACAAACCCACATGAGTGGTGAAATGTCCCATTCAAACACCACTCCGGCTCACTGTGGCATTAAGAAGAATCCCCTCAGCTCGTCTGCTGAAAAAACGGCTGTCTGAAAATAGGATACCCATGGATACCCTATTCCATCCACATTCCATCCACTGGTTCATGATTCATGATGATTTCCCCGTTCAAAAGTGCAATTTTCGGAATCCACCATTTTGAGGCTTAAATCCTATTGGGGGAAGGGCTTGAGGGGCTCGTGTCATTTTTTTGACAGCAAAATAGACACAATCCCAGCACGTAGATTCCTGAGGGGAATTTTTGACATTGGAGAAACAAAAAAACTGAGCACATCTGGGACAAAATCTCACATTTCTTCGCTGGAAATGTGTTTCTTGGGTGCAAAAAATGTCCACATGTCCTGGGGATAGACCGTATACGGAAAGCATATTGAAGAACCATCAGCCAGTAACTCAACTTAAAACTGTCAACTTTAAACTAACTCAACTCAAAACACATGACAAAATGGGGGCTCATAGGATGTTCCATCGTCTTCCTTCATGTATGAATACTATAGTATACTATAGTTGTATAGGCACATATAGGCCATAAACCCAACAGTTGATGAAGTGATGTTCACCAACTTAGCTGTCGTAAACGGATCATAAACTGGGGCCGTTTAAACCTTGTAGAAACCAAACCTTGGCGATATATCATGATATATCCCCATATGAATGGCCGACAAAATTACTTCCTACCTGCAATGGACATGGCCAAAGTGGGTGCCCCTATCGGTTGTGAAGGTTTTCGCACCAATTTGAACATCCCAAGTCCACTCCCTACTACTTTAGTCTTCCGCTAATTTTGTCGGTTACTCATATATAGTTGGTTATATATCACCATGATATCCAGATAATATCCCCAACTATATCCCCACGAAATTGCTCGTTATTCATCTACCATGACCACCAATGACAGCTTACCATGGCCTACCCAAGCCACCACCTTCCATATCTTCCATGGTTTCGCTCCAAGACACACAGTTGACGGTCACAGATTTGATGGAGTTGCCAACGCCCATGATGCGTCCAATCGATTGAGCCTGGAGGTATCCGGGGGTCCCCGTTTCAACACAAACAGACATTGGGGGTCCAAAACTGTTGGAATTTTACAGAGATGGGGCAATTTCTAGGGGAAATTAGCATGAAAAGTTGGGATTTCACAAGAAAATTGGTAATATAATGAAGATATCATGGGAGATATGGCTATATCAGTCTGGTTGGGGCTGGGAAAATATGATGTAATCATGGGATTCGAGAACTGTGGTTTCAGAAACTGGGCGTGTCTAGAAATGGCCATCAAATAGTAGGGAAAATGAGAGATTCTAAACAAGTACTGTATGAAATCTAGGCTTACCCTATTTTCAGACAAACCCAACTAGGAAATTTACAGCCCCAGTTGATGGCAAGTTCTAGGTGTTGCCTGCTACAGGTTGACAACTAAAATAGTGGGTCCTGTGGTGAATCCTGCCCCCAAAACACAACAAAAGTCAAAGTGTGTGGCTACAATCCATCTAGGTTCTGATCGAGAACATGATGACTTCACCATGAAAATTGAGATTCACTGATACCGCAATTTATGGCTTTGTTCACCTGGAAAATTATATTCTAAAATGGCTCAAAGCGTATGAAATTGTCAGACTAAGCCACAAAGGGACTGCGTGTGGACACCATCATTGGCATTGTATATTCTTTCTTTTGTAGGACACCACAAAAACCAAGTCTGGCACTCAAACCATTCTGCCACACTTGTTCCCAGTTCACTGCATTCACCGTCTAATCCCCTCCCTTAATCAACACTCCGACACGAACCCTGGTTCAGCATTGAATCTCTTCATTTTGGGGGGGCCAAAACAAAAAGGGGACCGCTGAACAAAATGGGACAGGGGACTATGTGTTGCTTGTGAAACACAAAAAATATGTTTGGTGCTTTGTTTCTGCCAAAAACACTTGAGTTTTCGTGGCTTCTGGTCAATCCCCAAAAGCACCACAGCTCCCTTGCTCCCTCCACCATGGCGAGACACGACGTCCACCACACAGAGGACGTTGCCAGCTTCAGGACCTGCCGGGAGACAGCCTGGTGAAACATGGTAATGGAAAAAAACAAAAGTTTGAAAGGAATGTCACCTAGAAACAGATACCCTATATTATTCTCATTCTTATCAATGACTATTGACTACAATTATAAGCGACTATTGCTATTGTTATTGTTGTAAAGACCGTATAAAGAAAAAAAACATCTTGTTTCAGGACACCCGGCTTGATTTGAAGCTGGAGGGTCGATGTGCGTGTCCAGTTACCCTCCCGGAATCAGTCACACGGCTGGAAATCCCACTATGTGGATTTTCCCAGCTATGAACCTTCATCTTTGATGGGGATTTCTCGGCCCGCCATGTTCGACTACCAGAGGCTACACCTTCATTTCCAAGTCATCTGCAGTGAACCTGGCTTGACCCAGCCATTTCGATCATCCCTAAGTGCTCCGACTGATGTGAGACTTCTGCTCCAACGGTAGCGGCAAACCAGCGTTTGCCCTCGGTGTGACAAGTGATTGGTCTGATCCAACCCACTGTGGTGAAAAACATGCTATTCTTAAACCACTTGAGGATGGCTCAAGCCGTTTAAGGCCAAAACAAACAGCAGATTCTTGTCGTTTTGGGATCTGAACTTGCGGAAGTCTGAAGAGAGAAGATAAAAAATTGGTCTGTCAAAAATGGGTTAGTTATACCTTCATTGAAATGATTTCTAGGAATAAAGCAACATTTGGGGAATAGGATGATTAAGCGGTGCATCACAAAGGGACATGTTCTACAGGAACCCGCTATTTGTGCGGTAGCAAACCATGGTTTCTTATATTTGTTCAAGTAAAGCAATCCATGGCTATATGGTGTCTGAAGTCTTGGCCCCAATGTTCAATTTATTCATATGTGTGGACACCATTGGACACCCACTTTCCGAAAAGGAGCTACATACATAACAATGGGAAATTGTGAACACATCCAAATCGTCTGGATGATGAATTCACCTTGAGGTGTACCTATAGCATTATTAGCAAAAACCCGGTATACATGATCTTTGGTCCATGCAAATCTCGCCATTCAAGTGAATCACAAAATCACGCTGGTATGGAACATACAAACCTGTGGAACTGAGGCGATCAAAAACCATTCTTCAGACATTGAAGGCAAAAGGCCAGAGAAAACACACACCTCATTTACCGAAGGATCTTTTCAAATGGGGTGCCACTCGCTTATCATCGTTTCTAACTTCCCCTCAACCTGCAAACCACAAACGAAAGATTCACCTCAGCTGGCTAAAGCACTTCTGCAAACACAAAATGAGGTGGTTCCCTTCACCATTCTGCAACTGAGCGGTCGCTGTTGCGATGTTCTTCGGATTTCCCCAAAGTTGATTGAGATGGCTATGGCTCAGAATCAATGAACCCACCAAAAATCGAATGGTGTTATGCGTGTTATTTTCATGACAAGTCAGATCTAACCGTGTTTTTGGCCATGTTTTTGCAGCGCAACCCCCCCCAGCTATCTCCCACAGCCCTCTCATGAGCCGAAGGTCATCTCTACTTCTAATTCTCGCATCCTCGAAACATCCAACATGCCTGCGCCCGTCGCCCCAGCTGCAGCTCACGATTTTTCATAACTTCGGAATTCCTTTCAAAACTTCCTGGCAGCTGAACTCCATTTGATCGAATCCCATGCACCAGGCAATCGGCTGAATTCCACGAATTCACCAAGCTGAAATAAGAGCATTTGGGGATCCCATGATCCTAACCACTATTTACAGCGACATAGTGTCCTTTATATTCCCACTCTATCAATTTTTTGATATTTCTTGTTGATTATACCCTCCTGAATTCCCAGATGAATCCCCAAAAAAGCACCTCCCAGAAGACTGCCTTGTGCTGTTCCTGCCAGGGAAAGGATGGATTCAACACTGGATTCAGTGGGACTGAAACCAGGAAAACATACACAAAGATCATATCTTCCCGACAAAATTGATGCCTTTCCTGTAATTCATACTCCAAAATGGCAACTGCTTTTGCACAAAACAGGTCAAAGTGGAAGATTTTTCGGTCCCAGACCGATGACTTGAGATGTGATTCCTGGACCGGAGGTATAATTTCTTTTGTACATGTGTATATATCCCAAGCAGCTAGCGAGCTAAGCTCCATGGCCTATTTAATCAGGGAGCTGTTGGGGGTGTTGGGGGTGTTGGGCTGAAGAACAACTGGCTCTGGCAGTCTAACGTGCATTTGAAGATTATCCACTATGTAGCTATTATTACTAGCCATCAATCCAGGATCATCAATGTCAATCCTAACTTACTGCCAGTAATCCTAGACTTCTAGCCGGAGATGCATCCCAGTTGCGAATCGTGGGTAATAATCAAAGTTAACCATAGCTTACTGTAGCCATATAGTCCATCTATGGAATAGTTACCAACATGTACCCCCAAAACGTGCGTAAGTACATCACAACATGGAGCATATGGGATATACAACTGAATTATGTGTATATATATACCGGACCATATGTCCAATAAAATAGTTTATATCCTCATGATTGAAATGCTATGATATATGTCCATATCTGAAACCATCCGCCAGTGCAGGTAATACTACGTGTATATATATATATATATCATCATCCTGAAGTTGATAGAATATCGGATTTTCAAACATAGTTGCATTTTAGCGAGGATTTGTTGAAACTTCCATATTCTAACCACTCCAGAATTCTCAAAAAATATCACAACCATTCATAAGCCAGTTATATCAACTTATATATGAGAATATCATATAGCATGATAGAGCTTAGTAACCACTTCTACCAACGGCTTGTCCCCTTATATTCCCGAGCGCCAGCGCCCCGAACCTGGGAGTGGCATTGCCAGAACCAAAGCTGTGAGCCCCAAAAGTGCGGCTCCTGGCAACGTGCAGCCGGGAACATCGCTGTTGGGAAATCAGTTCGTCAGGTAACCTTGAAACAAAAACACTTACTACATCTACCAACTTGGTAATCCCTAGGTTCAGTAGTTATATACAAGTTGGTCAAAAAGGTTCCCATTCTATAAATCCCCGTGAGGCAAGTCATCACCCAACTGACCGGACCTCGGATTCTTCGGATCCTTTGGGGTCCCAAGTCGTGTCTCCGTCCGAGCAGCCGAGCCTATTCTCAAGCCAAGGCGACTTCGTCGACCTTGTTCCTTGATCTGAAGGGCCTGGTGTAGATCCCAGGGATCGTTCAACTGGTCGGGTCTGGTGGGCTTAGTTCACCCACTTTTTGTGGACATAATGGGAGACCCGTGCATATATAACTTATGGGTTTAATCCAGCAATCGTGGACGAAGCCGATTCCCCAAAGTTACGTTTACGGGATGATCCTGCGCGTGCCATGTAGTACCATATAACCAGAAAATACCAGACGCCACTTGCAAGGAGGGTGTAACTTACTTGGACTCGCAGATGTTAACTATTGAGTACTATGGACTACCTCTCCTGCAAGTCGTCATTGGCTTCAAGTACCAACCCGCCTCGTCTGGGCACTCCAGCATATGAAGCTCCTGCTCCAACTTATGGAAAATTGCCACCAAAAAAAACGTTGTACTAGTCACCCGCTATCTTGGATATATATATACATCTGAATATATATATATATATATATATAATGTATTTATATCATATCATATACATAGAGCGCTTTTTCCCTTTAGTGCTTGCTGATGGTTGAGATTCACCCAAATCAGAAGCCCAGTCCGATAATTGGGAGGTCAACGAAATGGTGGAGGGGTGGTTGAATTCCCATCATGGCATGTTCCTGAATTTGGAATCTGAACCATGTGGGTGTGTCTGAAAATAGGGTATATCCCCAATTATGGCCATTTAATATGTATAATGATCATTAACCATTGGGTTTAGGGGTACACTATTTTCAGACAAACCCATGTCTGAACTGATGAATCAACCTCTTAATGCTGGTATACATGGTACAAATGGAAGTTGTAGAGGGCAAATCATCTGGATGAGACCCAGCCTTTCAAAGCTATTTCTCATATCAGAAAAGGGGCGGTGTGCCCTTCTACCTTAATTCCCCTGTTGCGGTGGAGAAACCCTCAAGCCTGTCCCATTGCCATAAATGGGTCTCATCTACCCTCTGGTAATCAAAAGTGGCTGGCTGAAATATCCCCGAACTCAACGGAGGTTTATAGCTGGAAAAAAACAACAATAAATGGGAGATTTTCCAGCTAGCCACGTTTGATTGCCAGACCCCTCCCACCCCAACCCCCCCCCACCCCCTCCACCACCACACCACAGGGGAGGGGGGGGATCTGTATACTGACCCATTTGCCATGGAGAGTAACCATAAAGTGGTCAAAAAAACCGTGTGGTTCCTGGGCACATCCAAATTTGGGTTTGCCTGAAAATTTAGGCGAGTCCCAGAGCTTCGAACCTCACTTCCATAGCAAAAAATGCGATAAGTTGGGTGGTCAACCCCATGGTTCAAAAAAACGTATCACATCGTCGCTGGCATCCCCTGATATTCTCATGGTATCACCATGATGCGTGGTTTTAATCCCTCATTATATCCATGATTTGCTGGTAAAATTCCAACCCAATTAGGGATTCCATTCAAAAATCATTTAAATATTTATACGCCAGGTAGAAACAGAAACCTTCACTTTTTTGTTAGTTGCATGCCCCCTTAGAACCCCCAAGGTTTTGCACCAGCCCATTTCTGGATCCGGAAAATTAGCGCTCCTCCGCATCTACGGCAAGGGTGCCCACCCCCACCATGGCGTCGGAAGAAAGTGGACGCTGAACTTCGCAGCGGCGCACCGTTTTTGACGCTTTTTGGTGACTCAAAAGTGGCGGAATAATGGAGGTTGGAGAGGTCAAATCTTTAGGATTTTGTAAAAATAGTTGTGTAACATCGTGCAAATAGCTAGCAAATTCTTACAATGAGAGCAGTATGCCAACATATACCAGGTATTCAATCAGCAATGCTGGATCAGGCTCAGAATCACAGAAATCATCACATATCTGCAATATCTGTGAGTTTGGACCAATATGTTTTCGTTGGCCTTGGAGGATCATCCCACGAATCGTAACTGGTTAGTAACCCCCGATTCCTGGATCCAGGATGGTCGCATGTTCCTCCGCTCCTCTTGAGCCGCAAGCACGCGCAGTTTCTGGCTGTGAACGTCTGGGTTTTTCGCCACTCGTGTGGATAGCTGCTTGGGGGTGCATACCACTTGGTAACTGGGTGATGACCATGTTATACTCCAGTCACATATGGAATATCCTTAGTTACATATGGGTTTTATTGGGTTTTATGGGGTTATCAATGGGTTGGAGCAACTGGGATGTCGTGGTGGTTTATCCTGGCTCCGCCCCTGCTTTCGGTGGAGAAACGAATGTTTGGCAAAGTCCCATATTTCGACCAACCTGGGTATAGTATAGTATAGATGATGTAGTACTGTATAGTATAATGACTTGGGGGCTCATCCCACTTAGTAAGTAGCTTAGTTCACCCCAGTTATAGGTGGCTTCAGCCTACTTATCCTACTTGTAACATCTTATAACTGAGTATAACCATGTATAACCCACTTGCAATTGGGGTGAGCCACCAAGTAGGTATAAACCCTCAATTTCGTCATGTTCCTTGGCCAAATCCAAAAAAGTCCCTCTGGTTAGCCAGAAGGCTCAACATACCTATGAGAATTTGTAGACCAAACAACAATCTTGAGGCTGCAAACAACTTTTTTAGTGCGTACTTGGCTGTGTCTCGGATTTAAGCCAAATGGCCATCAAATAATACGGAACATGATGATAAACCAGTAGATTTCAGTCCTATTTTCAGAAAAACCCATGGGGTCCCCTGATTTGGAACACCTTCCGCTTGCTATTCTGACATCATTTGAAAAAGTGGCTTCAAACTGTTGCCAAACAGGCAGAAATCATGTGACAGTCAAACAAGGATGGACCATGAAAAGAACACTACAATCTCGGTACCATCGACCACTGGGGAAAAAAAGCCACTCATCCAAATCAACCACAATTCCTTAGTCGAGTTATAAACCAGGTGAGCTGCTTGAAAATATGCCCTTTTTCATTAAAACATCGTCGGAAAACCACCACTTTCGTGGGGGTTCGATGTGGCGGGACTTCTGCCCTGCGAAAACATCTGGCTGCCTCCTGGCAAATTTTGGAATGACGTGCCCTCTGGTTTTGCCCGGAAATGGGGTATACCCTGCGGTGCCATCAGCTCCATGGCTGGAAAATCCCCCCTCAATGGGCATCTATATATGGGACATCGAAAATTGTCCAGCAAGCCATGGAGCTGGTGACACCAGTGGCGCTTTTTAATGGTGAAAGTATGTGAAAGTGATGGTGAAAGTCATAAACCATTCGTAGCCCATGGCTAGCCTCTTGAAAAAACAAAGCCATGTTCCTAACTACAAAGCTTCAAATACTCCGCCTACTGAACTGGCAAAGATGTGGTTTAAAAAGGTATACAAGTTTACCCGGTGATAAGCCATGTCTTTGGGAGTTTCTCAACACCGCGATCCCAAAATACGGTCCTGCTTTGTTTTGGGCAAAGCATGGTCTGGGGAGGAGCAACCACGTTGAAAGCCTGCAGTTATTTTTGTTCCTCTTCTCACCTTTACGGGCGACAATAATGTCTCCATGCTCTTGTTGCTTCAATACTCAGTATGTAATCGCTGCTCAAACCCCGGCAGTTGTCTGTCAGCATCCCAATTTTGTGGTTGAGCAGCCTCGACAAAGAACTGGATATCAATTTTAACCTCTCACCAAGGCCACAAAGCTGCCAAAATGTTGCAAAAATGTGGACACATATAATTACTCCTACTGTGCATTTATTTACTGAATTTGTTTACATAGCTGTTCATTCATTTTTATTAGTATATTTGTTTATCTACACATGTTCGAAATTTGGATGGAATCCCCTGTTTGAAACCTCAGAGTCCCGAGTCCCTCGGAGGTGGTCATGGCCCCAAATCTCTGGGAATGATTCGTAGTTTGCGATGGAAAATCACCATTTTGATACCCCCCGCGTGTCATCAAACACGGCTAGGAACTCCGAAATCTCAATGGATGTTTTTAGCTGCAGGGGAAAATCCTCTGTAAGTAGAGGATTGAAAAAAGCCAGCCATGTTTGATTTCCGGATGGCAGGCTAAATGTTAAATTAGCGGAGGGTACATTCCATGGACTATAGCTACATGGAGAACTATATACAATATTCTGGTCAAATTCGAATCATTCCCAAATAAAATCAGAAATCAGCCGTGGATATCTATATATAAGTATCTCTAATTTATAGATAGATATCTGTATAATGTAGATGGTAGTAATAAATAAGCCCCTTGTGGGGTGATTGCCGTTATATTCACAATCATTTACGGTGACCTTATGGAGAGGTCGCTAAATAGCATGGATCATTACGCACCAATTACCAACTAGGATATTCACAAGTATATAATACTGTCTGGGTGTGCTATTTGGATGTGTGCGAAAGTGGGGTTTCCGGCCAACATGTTCAAACCCAATCACCATAATTAATCACCATCTCTGTGAAATCATCATTTCTATGGGGTTTCATTGGGCTTTAACATGTTTTAACCAACGACAATCACCATTTCTGTAGGTCAAAATTGGTCAAAATCACCCGTTTCCCATGGTTTTCCCATGGTTTTCCTTCGGCTTTCCACCAATTTTTTTTACGAACCCCCCCACCGAACCCTCCCTGCGCCTCAGCTGGCGCTGGCCAGCCCTCCGGCGCCCATGGGCGGTGCTGCCCGAAGGGCACCCGTGAATGGCATCGCTCCTATGTGGACTCTGTACAAGATTTGCCAAGTTGGGGTTAGGGATGGGGATGGGGGTGGGATTAGGGATGGGGATGGGGAAGTGAATGCTGTTTTTTTCGATCCTCATTGAAATATCATGAAATATAGATTGTTGAGATTGTTGCTGTTTGTTTTTCGTGTTGAAAAACCGGTGATTTTCCGAATTGCCATGTTTGAGTATACTCCCTGCGTACGTAGCATGTTGATGAAGGCTAGTGGCTTGGACGCCCCTTGAATTAGATCCAATACTAAACCACGGTTTCTAACGGGGTAGTTAATATTGGAGAGGGATCATTCACCCTCAAGAATTATTTTTTGCCCCACATGCTCGGTACTTTAGATTGCCTGCCCATGACTCATATGATCATTCTTGGCACAACAAGTCTTATCTCATGAGTTTTCCACAGTTGTGTCCCTTTACCACTGATAAGTCAGTTGTAACCCCATTGATGGAATGATAACCCCATCGATATCCACAAAACTACATGGTAAAGGGCTTAAATCATCTTGAATCCCCATTTTCCCATGGTTTTCCTATAGTTTTCCCCATTTTCCTATGGTTTTCCTATGGTTTTCCTAGTTTTCCAATGGTTTTCCTATAACTGTTGTTCAGACCTACCTGCCCTTCCCCAATGAGATAGGACTCAACCCCCCGCACTGGCGCCCGCCGGCCTCATCCAAGATTGAAAAGGTTTCAAAAAAAGTTTTACATAAAAACTTCTTTCTGTGATCCCCGCAATGAAAACATTCTACATAATCACATATAAAATTCATATATATCATATCTATATATATATATATATACATATCAAAGACATATATATATATAGAACTGACATTGAAAACTCAAACTCCAACTTGGAGCCGCGCCTGCCACCTGCGCTGCGCGCCCGGCGCGCCCCATGTCGCGTGGCGCCGCAGCTTCACTGCGCCGGGGCGCTGGGACGGCGAGGCCCGCGGCACCCCCGACGCCTGGCGACCTGAAGAGGATGGAGCTGTCTGATGTGTCTACTTTAATGGCAGATTTTACCAGTAAAAATTGCGATTTAAGTAGAAGAGAATGGGATATAGTGGGGATATAGAATATCATATATAGACATAACCATCAACGTTTATAGGGTTTATTTAGAGGAAAATGGTGATGCAAGAGCAGCAATTTGATGAGGATATCATTGGGATTTATATAATGGGATAACCAACTATGACTATGATGATAATATTTGGTTGTGCTGAAATTTGGAATTCTTGCATTGTCAGACAACCTATATCCAAAATTTCATCGATTGTGTTCCACTTGCTAAGTGTTATGCACATCCAAGTGCAGTCCCAAGGATTGGGGTCTCGGCGCAAAAACTGATGTTTGCTGAGTTTGACCCCCATGAAAAAGATGAAAGTTATTCGGAAACATGAACATCACCACCACCACCACAACCATAATCACCATGGGTAGTAGGAAGGAGCAAAAAATTGGTCACACCCCAAGCAGGCATCTGAGTTGTGTTTTTGGGATCCAAGAGAATTTTGCTGCCAGCCCGATCTAAAAATGACAAATCATGCAAGATGGTGCCCTACACTTCGCCAAGTTGGTTTATAAACCGCAATATATGATGTTATATTGTATGTATATATATATACATATGTATATATATATATATACATAGAGAGAGAGCTTGATATCTGTACTATATCATACAACTTCATACAACAAATAATTAACCGACTTTTACGTTATAACCAGACTTAGCACGTGCCTTTTGGGGCACCACCTTGTGATATCCTCCGGATTCCCCCAAAAACTATCCATCAATCCTCCAATACTCTGGTCATAATCACCCCACAAATCCCCATGAAGTAGCTATATGGGCCACATGTTTCATTGAGCTGGATGTTACTTTTCTATCTTTTTTGGAGGGCGCAAAATACACTAGAAGATCATGTCTGCGCCAGTTCTGTCTACCGCGTGATCACTTCGAAATCACCCTTTTGTTCAGCATCCCTATCTGGCAGAGCTTCCATTTTGTTCCTCACTGCTCCAGCTGGCATTCAAAAACATATATGAATAAAGAAAAAGGGTAAACATGATTTTCTCAGCCATGAGACGCAGGTAATGATGAGATAATCATATAATTGCACACACACTTGGATTTTTGGACCAAGCTATCTTATTTTGTCTGAAAAGGGGCTATGGTCGAGTATTACTGTACCCCAAAAAAAAAACCGAACAAATGACGCAAAAAAAAAAAAAACAATCAACGCCTGATGTTTAAACCCACAACGAATGTTGGGCGACCACATTTTTCAGACCCAAAATCCACATCGCTCCGAGAGCACTGCGACCCTTTTTGAGATCTCGAAAGGACACGCGTCTCCTCCTGGGCACGTTCGACTGTAAAGCCTGCGCCAATTTTTGGCGCAGCAGCAACTCTTGCCTCGGTTGAGTTTCACCCCCAGAAACCATGGTGGATGTAGGGGTTGAAATCAGATATGACTAGTACCATTCTACTAGTCTTCAATCACTTACTAAGTCGAATAAAGTGGGATGTACATCCAAGTGTGCCCCCCATGGCGAAAGATGGGCGGTGTGGTTGGCTATGGCCCATCAAACCTTTACAGCAGCAGGGAACTAAGGAAAGGCTGTCCAGTACAAGTTGTAGTAATTTGTTCTTTCGGTTATCTATTGTAAATTGATTTCAGTCAAGGCTTTGTTCTGGGGTAACATCACACAAAGGATCGCAAAGGAATCCCTGGCGAGAATGAAGGTTTCGTCATGTCAAACCTCCACCTTGCAGAGAGCTCTGTAGCTAAGGAACATCACAGTAAGTAACATCATGAGAACAATGTGGTAAACCCCATTATAAATCGTTTTGTAGGTATGGAGTATAAGGGAAAAACTAGGCAATTGGGGATGCTGCATGTTTGTTTCTTTCACATTACACCTCGTTTCATCTGACGATACCAAGCTCAAATATTATCATTTCAGTCCAACCTAGACCCCAAATGACCTGTTGATCCACAACATGGGAGCATTTACCATCCAGAACAGTCCCTTCAAAACAGAGCACCCAGAATCTCCGGTTTCCCATTGGATCTGTTCAAGTGTTGGGGACAAAAAGCATGGATTTCATAGTTATAGTCTATGTGATTCTCATATCCCATTCAATTATTACTAAATATTACTATTGAACTATCACTTGAAAAAATCTTGGTTTCATCATGTTTTACCCCCATCTTTGGTACCAACTCCCTAGGTGCGGCGAGTCCATCCCCCAGGTCCCGGGTCCCGGGTCAGCGAGCTGCGCGCTGGTCGACGGGGAGGCTCCCCATTCGCTGCGCAGCAGCACTTCCAGGCGCCAGCCGGAGGTCTCCTCTGGTGGAAGCAGGTCACCTGCGACCTGACCTAAAGTTTGGACATCTTGGGGAGATGTTCCTTGATTTACTGAAAATTGTCTCGATGTATACATGTTGCATCTATATATGCATTATTTCTATAGATATTCCTTGAGTTACTTCAGTGGCTCTAGATGTAGATACATCTTGTATATTACATACTAATGGTATGAGTAGTAGCTTGAAACGTGTTTACCCAAAAAAACGATGACTATGCCCCAGGTTTTTACCACATATGAGTGGTATAAACATTTACGGTGGGGAAATAAAACACCAATCAACCAACTCTTGGTATGATTTGTTGCCATAAACCGTCCAAGTCCTTGGATATCCTTGGATGGTTAACTTATTCTTCGGCTACATTGCCACTTGGAGAACGCGTCTGCGACCCAGAACCTGCATGTCCTATCCATGGGGTTTAGAGCTGGAAAAATCCCCTCTAAATGGAAGTTGTAATAGGAAATCACCTATAAATGGAGGCTTTAATGGGGAGATCATCTGTAAATGGGTACAATTCAGGAGGATTTTCAATTGCCAAGTTCGATGACACCGGAGGCTATTCGAAAATGGTTGCTTCGAAAGCTCGGTTTGCGTGTGCTGATGGTCTTAAACTCGAGATGAAAAGGCCAAGTAGGGATGGAATCAACATGAAAAACATATCGATGAAACCAAAGGTCGGCTACTGCTATGAAACCATTGGCTATCAATGGAACTAGCAAAACCTGAAATCTGTCAATTAAATCCCAAACAATTCCTGACTATATTATCATGTTCTTGGTTGTATGCCCAGATATCGCCATGTTTTTGTTGGTTCTGCCCCCATTTTTGTGCATACTTGGTTTGCCAGCCAACCATTGTTGCTGATTCCCATTGTATTTAGTTGTTGTGTCCCTGCAAGAATGGGTCAAAATCTGGGCAACCAAGTGGACCAACACATCAACTTTTGAGGGAAACATAAAATTTTGGGGTCGATGGTTCTTGAATTTTGACCCTGGCCGCCATTTGTTGCTTCGAATTCCACTGTTGTTTTAAAGGTTGCATGAACAATCCAAGCACGTGCTGTATCAACAAATTTATCACCAGTCATCCCTCCCCCCTAGTATTTTATACCCCCGCTGGCTCAACCTTGGCTTAGTATAGGACATGCTCATTTTGAGAAGCCACATGGGGATATCTGTTTACATTGGTTATATCCCCATATCTCCACATTCTTGTTGTTTCTACTCACCATTTTATCTGGTTGGTGGGTTCAACCCATCTGAAATCCATGTCTCACTCGTCAATTGGGATCTAGGGTTGAACCTGAAATAGCTGAAACCACCAACCAGTATATTGCGGCTTTATCCCCATGATATATCATTACATCACCATTTTTCCTTGTGAGGATCCCTATTTTTCCCCGGTTTTTGGTGCTCAAACCATCCAATGTTGGGGTTCCCAAGGACCTCCAGCTGTGCGCGGTGCAACTGCATCACAGCACCTGGGGTGGCTGATCAATGGACTGGATGGATTCGGTTTCCATGGAAACCAGTATTGATTGAAACAAGTTTTCTTTCTCCCTGGAAAACCAATCCATCAAAATAATAGGATATAGTGATATGTTCAATGGTTTTGAACACCGGTATTGGTTGAAACATGTTGAAACTATTGAATTATCCACGTCGAATGGGCGTTTCAACCGTTTGGATGGCCCACTAAACCATCATCCAAATCTCCCGTTCAGCTTTGCCCGGTAGCCAGCAACACTGTTGAAGGGCTTCGTGAACCCCCAAACACTGGCAGCTGCTCGGTGGGGTTTTGCAGTTCAGGTTTCCCAATGCTATCAACTAGACAGGTCGACTAGACTGGGAATGACCCACGCGATATCCATCAGGTCAAATCTGAGCCCGGCAACAAATATATCACCATCGCCTGAAATGTTCGTCATGTGTCCGAGGAGGTCGGCTACTGATCGCTAGTTCTGGAGATCAATCAAAGTTGAGGTCGTGAAGCAATCACCCAAAGAATTGGGAATACCCTCTGGCAATCAAACATGGCATGCTGGAACATCCCCATTTGTTTGATAGTTTTCGCGTTAAAAACTCCATTTATAGTGGATTTCCACTTGCCATGTGTTACCGGATGGTACCCCAGTTCTCACCACGTTGCCACGGGCTTTCTTTGGCGCCGGAAGGCTGGTGGATGCCTCATCTTCCAAGCAGAGAATCAGAATCTTCAGCTCCGAAAGGCATAGAGGAAGCTTCAAATGTCCTCCCCGCCGCCAAGTTGAGACAGTGAATTCCCCAAGTGAAAATGGTTTGTCCCCCCCCCGGGAACCATGGATTATCATCATGGGAACCCCACGAAATTCGTGGCATGGGCTGGGCTGTTGACCCCATTTTTGGACACACCCAAATGATGCTTGGTTGAGAAGGGGATCGGTTCATGGACTATCATAACGCCCAATATATATATATATATATATATATATGCCCAATATATGAAGGGTAGACACACACCCTATGATCAGATCATCCCAACTGAGTTGAGTGAAGTTTGTGAAGGATGGTGATTGAAAAATCAACAAATCTTGGTCACATCCAAAATAGTTTGGGAAACAGCTATGAATGGTTGAAACATGTTGAAACCGTGAACCCGCCCTTGGAGATATTGACAGCATCTTAACATATCTTAACCAGACCTTATGATTGTTTATTTGTCCACATAGGTTTGTGGGTTCTTTGGAATTATCACCAAAGATCATTTGAGCTTGAAACTTTAAATTGGGTACTCCACAATTTCATGGTTTCGCAAAATCCATGGCTCCACACTTCAGTTTTCCTATTAATTAAACTCCGGGCCAGCCCTACAACGGAACCGCTCCTGCAGTTCTTGTCATCTCCGTCTTGCAACCCAAACGATGAAAGGTTTCGGCCACCTCCTTTGCACCGCCGAATCTAGCCACCCAAGATATGGAGGCAATACCCAAAAGTGTAGCCTCTGGTAATCAAAGGTGGCAATGGAAAATGTTCATATTTTTTTTGTGTTTTAATGATGTCCCATTAAAAATTCGCATGTGCAGGAGATTTTCCATTGGTGCTCTCCACATTTACTGTTTTTTTTGTGGTTTTTGTATGTTTTTGTCATCTATTCTTAGCAGGTTTTTGTCAAAAACTTGACCCATCGCCTTACTGAAGTTGAGACTCAAAGCTGGATATCCATCTGATGTCCCAAGTAACATGTGTTGAGGTGCTGTTCATTTCGGTGGATGATAGACTGTGAGAAATCCCGGTTTGATGAGTTGGCGCTGGATAACTCAATCAGCTATGCTTGCATATTTTAATATGGAACCGAACAGAGGATACATCAGTATTAGAATCCACAGAAGGGGGCCCCAATGAATTCAGCTTCCAATCGTCAAACTCACGATGTGTATAGTTTTATCACCCAAGCAAAATGTGTTGTTATAGTTCTTAGTTCTCAGCCACTGCGGTTCTTCCCTTTATTATGATTTCCCATCATGGATTGAGCATTCCCCATTCTCTTGGCTAGATCACAATCATTCCCAAAGCTGGAATGTTCCGTCATTTTCGAACATATAACTCTAACATATAATATACAGTATTATACAGTATAATGTGGGTAAAACAATGCCATAAACCATCCATTTGGGAATGGTTTATACCACCTGTTTATGGTGATTTTGGGGACGGTTTATTCTTGTTTTACCCACATTACTGATATTTGCTTCCCTTGATCATCCTTAATCCAATTCCCAGAATTTACGGATGACGCGACGTGAAGTCGTCACATCGCCTCTTCGAGTGCCGCGGAAATGCCCTGCAACCGCTGCGCTTCACCTGACAAAGTGGATGAAGTTGAGGCTTAGGGGGGACGATGACTTGAGGAACAAGGTGGTGCCATCATAGGTAAATCTGAAAATTGGGGGTGCAGCCAACAAAAAATGAGAATTTAACTATAGAGGTGATTCTTGTTGGTTTTCAAGCCATTTCATGGCCGTCTAATGAGTATTTCAGGCGATTTTCTGACAATACAATATTTGGAGATATAACAAGGTGGTGCCCCAGGTTGTCCTGTGGGTTCCTTTCGCTGGGGAAGAGCGCAGCTTGAAAAGCAGGGTTTTCGGGCCCGAGAAGTCGAAAAGTTCGGGTTTGCAGGTTTTTGGGATCGAAAAGTCGAGAAAATCGTAAAATTTGAATTTTTTTTGGAAAAGTCGACAAATCAAAAACGTGTTTCTGATTTTTTGATTTTTTGCATGTTTTCCCGTGATCGCATCCGAAAAGAATTGCGTTGTATATCCTAGGGCTGTCAGTACGAGTGCGCGTTCCTTTTAGGGTGCTTTGTGGGGCACGAACACTGTCGATTCGGAACCCCACAAATGTTTCGGAAGTTTAGTATGCCAATATATGTGTGCGTATGTATTTACGTATATTTATATATGTATATATATATATATAAATATATTATATGCCTGTAATAACATTGTGTGTATGTGGTTGTTTGCATGTGAATATGTGTGTGTGTAAAAAATAAGTAAAAAAAAATAACTCAACAAATAAAATGAAATAAATGAATCTTATATATATATATAAATACTGGCCTCGAAATATATAAGGAAGACTTTAGGTTAACGACAAGCCAAGTCGAAGCAAATTGAGCTCGAAGAGTGGGGAAAACATGCAAAAGAAGTTCCTAACGCAATAGGAAATACACAAGGAGAGAGGTGAATTAGAGCATCTAGGCAGCAAATGTTCGATGGGGAATGCATGCGCCATAATGATTTTCCTCCAATGTCTTTTTTCGTCCGAAACTACGATCGAAAAATATGTGTGTATATATACGACTTTATTTCGGAACCGGATGTCGGGGTCATATTCGACAACATTGAAATGAAACTTGGCTTAAAACGTGGCTACTTGTAGAGGATCAGACATTGAATCTACTTGACGGTTACACATGACGGCCTGCAGAATATCGGAAAACGCTTTCACCAGCCGAAAAGCATGTCTTCTGACTGGACACCCTGTAACTCACGGCGCTTCACGCCAGCAAGGATGGCATTGTAGCAAAAATATTCCTCAAAAACGGGAGGAAAAACAAACAAACCAGCTGCGTGTGAATTGAAAGACAAGTTGGCAGGTTCGCCTTCGGGCTCTTAGACAAGAGATGAGGGAGCTGCATCGGTGTCTGCATCATTCGTCAAACGAAGTACAAGGCGGTTGGAAGCACCAGTGCCCTGCTTCGAAGCCATGACCAGTTGGAAATTTCCAAGCTCGTTCACGAGTTCTGTGCTGTCTTGAGCATTGAACAATGCAGTGAGATGCTCTTTAATTCTTGCCCATGGGAGCCAAAGCCTGGCGGAGGTCGCTTGAAGAAGCTCCGGAATCTCCCGCATTCTCTGGGAAGAGGCCACCACAAAAGCTTCCCCGGTGGCTGGTATGAAATCGATCAAGATCCACCTGATTTTATTTATGCAAAGCGCCTTGGTTAAAGCGCCGCGTTGGCAGTGCAGAGCAAAAAATTGGTCGCACACAGTCGCGTTGCCCATGGCTGCTTGAACCACTGGGTATGAGCGGTTCAAAAACTCGACGAAATTCAAAAGAAAATCAAACTGCGTCGCCACTTCTGGGCCCACAGATTCCCTTCGAATGACTAGTTTGCAGCTTGTCGCTGCATGCAGGGCCAATTTGACACAAGCTTCTGCAAATTTTTGCTTGTAGTGAGATTTCTCCTGGAGAATCATTTCTGCAAGCAAGCACATGAGGCTCACCAAGACTTTGTTGTTGAAATTCATAGCCCATTCGTGCGAAGTTGGCACATCCGCGTAATGTTCTGGCGCTGTGCTTAGCCTAGACCAGGAACTTGTCATCCCTTGAAGATTCCAAACGTTGAGGTCTTGTTGACAAAGCACGCGCCTTGGCACCTGCGCTTTCCTTCTGGTGGTTCCGCGAGCCTCTATGCAAGGCATATCAACAGTAATCTCCGCCCAGACTGTCTGCCAGCCGCTCTGTCACGACACCTGGTGCTACAGGTCCATGGTGGATAAAGACTGCAAAGAACAAATTAGCATGAAAACTCCCCTTCAACTCACCATGATCGTGCGTGATGCATTGACGCTGTGAAGGTCATGGATACGTCTCATGGGTTTCATTTTTGGAAAGCCCACCGAAAGCGTCTGTCTTGGAAGTGCAGATGAGCGATCACCACAGGGGCCCCTGGAAAACTGAATCAAACCAAGAGGAAGGCATAGCTGATCTCTGTAGATATTGAGGAGCCCCGCCAGTAATGCCGGACTGCATTCTGGCTTGAACAATGTTGCAGAAATATGCCCAGGTTGGAACATTAAAAAAAATTGCTAAGCTTCCTCGTCGTGGCTGCCAAGCGCACGGAAGGTAGCTTTGAATTGGCGCTTGGAATCAGCGATTCTCTCGTGTAAAGCTCCAAAGTGCGAACACGGACATTTGGCAAGAACGGGATTTCCTGCTCCGCCCCCCACCTGGGCCGTCGCAACTAGGGTTGGACATGCATTTTGCATATTTACAATAACTGCATTTCAAAGTTCCGCACCAAAGGACCAGTGAATGGCTCTGATAACGTAAATTAGTACCGCTGAATACCTGCGCCTAGGCACTGGCTGCCGCGAGCAACGCACACACCCTTGGCGTGTTGGTCTTCTGCGTAAAAGACCTTAGCAGAAGCCATGCATAAAGCGACGGGAAATTTGCAAACTAATCACTCAAGAAACGACATGACAGAGAAGTACGCATAGCATCATATAGCAGCGTAGCATTTCCCTGAAATTGGGTTTTGAAATAGCCGCCCTTCAAGTAGGCCCTCAGGCGGCACGGTGAACAAGAGAACAAAACACACTGTATCCTCTAATTCGCTGAGCCCGGTGTTGCAAGGGAAGGAGAAAACCTTAGGGTTGCACAGATTCGATGCTCTCCGAAAGTGTTTTTGTTAGACGTCCGTGGTGAATAAAGGATTCGTTTTGATGAAATGTTTTTGTGTGAGACGTTAGAAGCACGTAGATGAACTAGCTGGGTACAACAACGGAGTAGAGCATGAAACAGAACTAAAGGAAAAATGATGGAGATTATAGGCCATAAATTTTTACCCAGATTTTTACACACCAGTGAAGCCGCAAAATTGTTTTTTTTTTTTCGTCCTGCCAGTGTGACTGGCGCACTGCTTCAAACTCCAACTGAAGAGTCTTGATAGATTGAAAGCAAGCCTGTGCTGCTCGTCACCAAGGCTGCGAAACGAAAGTGGGAAGATTCGCTTTTAGCGTGCCATTGAGGACGACATGCCGAGGTCGCTTGGCAGGAGCTTCACTTCCTTTAAGCTTCCTTTTAGTGCAGATGCTCCCGTGCTTGTCAGCACCACAACACCTCCTTCCTGCAGCCCTGGCACGTCCTCGTGGCTCACAGCGACAGCGCCAAACTTGCTTGTGTATTCCGATATCAAGCCGCGAAGCAAGCCATTAAAGGGATATAATAGTGACTGACCCAACATGATAGAATATCCCTACAACATGGTTTATATCGTAGATTAAAATATCAAATAATAACTATATGCTACACTACGAAAGAAACGGCAGTATAATAAGGACTGATCTAGTGCAAAGTAATATAACAGTATGTGTACGTAATGTCCAATATAATATGAAATTAAATGAAATAAATGCTGTAATCATGTAGTATAGAATATCGTATGGGCAACAATTCTGTGATAAATCAGGAAACGATTTTGTGGGGCGCGGAACCTCAACTTTCGCGCCCCACAATCCGACCATAGCAACAGCACTAAAGGAACAGTGTGAAAAGGATTGAAGGAAGCTGGTCGAAAATCGAAAAGGCAAAAAAATGTATTTAAAAAACCGAAAGAACGAACCATCGAAAAGTCAAAATGTCGAAAAGAGTAAGTCTGCAGGCCTTTCGCGGCCCAAAAGTCGAAAAATCGAAAAACACGAAAAGTCGAAAAGTCGAAAACTTTTTGACTCTTTGACTTTTTGCGCAAAGTTTTGCCACTTTCAAGTTATGACGGGTCCCGGCGAGGTGAGCCCGTAGCAGCTTGTTAGCTAAGTCGGTTTATGAGTTTTATGCCTATGGCCTAGGGTTTATTGTATATAGATATTATTCGATATTGATATGTTGATCTAGTGAATGGGGTGAACATCAACCAACAAACAGAATTGCGGGATTACAGTATCACCGTCCAGGATCTGAAATGCGACCAGCAGAAATTGGGAGAACGAAACCAGCAAAGAACGAGATTGAGGTTACAAGCAAGAATTTGTGTTCAAGCGGCAAGGAGAGATATTAAGAAGAAAACGTGGGACAAATTGGGGATAAAATCTCCTACATCCAACAAAACAATTGTAAGAGGGTATTCCAGCAGCAAAAAAAAGACAGGAAATCAGGAGTTTAAGCCATGAAAATAATAGATGCAATTAACCTGCAAAAACTCAAAATATCTAAGAATAGAACCTCATCTCAAAGAAAGTCTGATATCCTCGTGTTTGGTGATATCAGAAGATGAAAATCCTGGTGTTCAGTGGGCATCTTGTCAAAACCGCTCTACTACAACTATTCTATCACCAGTCATGTTTCAAACATAAGTCATTTTCTGTGTCTCATCTCCCACTTGAGTCAACAGAATGTTTCTGAGACTTAACACCGCTTTTGTAGCTCAAATCAAACTGTTTGTAGACACACTTCCAATTTTTGAGGCTAGGTGAATGTCCTACTTGTCGACTTCTTGGCAGGACAAAAGGCAAAGTTTGTGAGTCGCTTGGTTGGTTTGAGGAAAATGTTGGAAGAATACCGTGGTTTTGACATGTGTTTACTTCAAGTAGAGGGTTTCCCAAGTACATGTGCGTTCAACGAATTCTCGAATTATATCATCCGTGTTTTTCTTGGTGATATCTATTGATAAGTTATTTTTCTATCTCCATTTTAATCATTTGAATCCCTTTCCTTGGTTATCTATAGTGGCACCAGGCGCCCGAATGATCAAATCCTCACACTCATTTCAATCCCCAATGACCTATCGATGGTGAGATCCACGGTGGTGTTTCTGGTTTATAAATTCAGGTGACTAAAGATATATCTAACGCAAACCCTACTTACTCATAAATCGAGTTTGCAAACGCTTTTGGGCACCGACTTACTATATGTATTCCCCATGCTTGTATCCATAAATCCTCCAAAATCATGATCATACATGGCGATAACATCCCAAGAAATCCCTCATATGTAAAGTAAAAAACACAAAATTTGCTAAAATATGTGAAAATCATCTGTTTGGGGGTTCGATCCCCAAAAAGCAACAAAAAACGGTGAAAGATAATCATAAAAGCCAGATAATACCCCTCTGGTTGTTTAACATAGCCGTGGAAAATCCTCTATAAATGGAGGTTTTAATGGGAACATCATCCAAAATTAGCCATTTTCCATGGCTATGTTAAATAACAACAGGGTAAATCTCCATGAAATATGGCCTCCAATCCACCGAAACACTCCGCCTGGCCAGCTTTGGACCAGCTCGAGAGTCGCCATCTCGGAATCACTGAGAGAACCTCGGGGGAAATTGGTCAAAATGCACAAGGTGAAAGAAAACCTGAAAAAATGCCTTGTTTATCATGATTTATCCCAAACAATTTGGAATAATTTGGATTTGTAGATTCCTTAGATATGTGTTGATTTTGTTATGATTGAATTACACAGAACAACTGAGTCTATATACCCAGACTTTGGCTCTTAGTCCAAAAAATCTCAATCACAAACGTGGGGGTTGTAAGTGCCTTTTGGTGGGGATTCCACATTATTTCACCCACGCAGGGATCGTTTCATTCAGAAATAACTGAATCTTGGCAGGGGGAAGGACCACAACCTTGGATCTCTACCCATCTAAGATCTTCTTTCGGCTGGGTATGACATATTTCCACATGGCAAAAGGATGCAAAAGGTGAGGTGAAAGAATGAGCGTGTTAAGCCACCAATTCAAGGCTTCCACAATGGTCCCAGTACTAAGAAAACATCGCGAAACGGATGGCCCAACGCCAGGTTTGGAGGGGATGGGTGTTCCCCTTCTCAAATGCCTAAGCCTTGGATGCCAGGGGAGTGTGCATTTACCAACTTTCATCAGAAATGTGAAAAAGTGGGGAAAATTACGGGAGTTCTTTTTCGCACCACAAGCCCGTAGCTACCAAAAGATTGCGATGTATACATATAATTATATCAAAACACCACCATATTTGTTTGTTTTAGAACTTATTCTATCTCTTCATTGTTTATATTGCTTGATCATATCAAACAATCAATATCACCAGATGTCACCAAGTCGCACCAAGCAGGGCAGCGTTGCAAACAGATCCAGCGCACGTCGCAGAGCGCCGCCCAGCTGCTGTGCGTCATGGCGAAGGGTCCAAGCGACGGACGGAGCACCTCGGGGGTCGCCGAAAATCGGCAGCTGGCGCCGTTGAATGGTGATTTTTGTTGGGGGATGCCGATTTCTAGGGATTCATGTGGATTTACCTTCTGATAAATTAACATAGCCATTAAAAATGGCCATTTATATACAATGCGTTGATTTTCCCCTTTAAAATGGTGATTTCCCGTTATGTTAGTTTACCAGAGGGTGTGGGGATTTATGAATTTGGGGTTGAAATGCCAAGATTCTTGATCTTTTCTGGCGGATTTGAGTTATTCATGGGGATTAGATCCCCCTATTGTAGATCCCCCGTTCATGATATCCAAAAAATTGATGACTTAGATCCCCCGCTTGTGACATGCTATCCATGTTTGGTCATTTAACATGTACGTTATTTTGTACATTGTTGGTAATGTCCCAATCATATCACCATTTGGTTTTGTTTGAAAATAGGGTATACCCCCAAATGGTATTATTGGTTTAAGGAAATGATTATTATCCCGTGAATGGAATCGGGCACCCTATTTTCAACCCCCGCATTGCTGGCTGGTTATATCCCACTATACAGTACAGTATATAATCATAGTTGATGGATTTATAAACCAACATAAACCAACTTGTAACTGGGGGGGCCTCACCTTGTACTTCTCAAACAGGTGATAATTCATACCACAGTAATTGATAATTGGTTTGTTTGTACATACTGTTAAGTCTAGCTCTTTGGTGGAAGTGACAAATGTATGGAAATGTGTAACTGATATACAACTTTTCTATTCTGTTTGCGGAGTTCCCCATAAACGAACTTTTACCTTTCATTCTTGTGAAGATGATTGAAATTTCCATATTCATCCGATTCTATCTACTCCAGGATGACTATAACCGCAACTTTTCGTGGGAAATTCCCATCTTCACCGAAACTCTGGACCCACCTCTCCCAGCATCTTCCGGCCGCGTGCAGCGCTTGCAGCATCCGTTGCCAGCAGCAACTCACGCAACGCCTGGGCGTTGCTCTCCTTGGCACGACTCGTGACTTGGAGGAAATCGTCGGACGAGAGCGTCAGCTTTTGTTTGGTGGAAGAAGAGATAAACTGAGAATCTCAGATGAAATCACTGTATATATACTACCCTCTGGTAATTGATTAGTAATGATTGGATATCCTTGGTACAATCGATGTGATTATTCTTCTATACATTTCTATACATTTACATGTTGTATGGGGTAGCCCGTGAATCAGGCACTTACGATTGGGGGGGCCTACTAGTTGGTCCTCAATTGGGATGATCCACCAAGCATGGGCCGCGTGCCAGTTTGACATGCAATGCTTTCGGGCAACAGTTGGAGGATTCAAACTTAAAAACCTGCAGATTTATGGGTGAAAATTTTGGACTGAAGGTGAAGGGGGCGTTCCAATGATTGAAGCCTGGTTGATGTGGTGTGTGAATGACCAAAACAAACAAGGATGTGAGCATGGAAAAGTGGGATTTCACCAAACAAAAGAAGAGGTTTCATGTCCCATCCCCTATGTGGAGGATCATTTGATGAACAAGAACTGAGGAATAGCCGAGACATGGCCCATCATCACTGAAAAACCCATCGTGAACCCAGGTCAGGTGGCAAACATGCGCAACACATGGCATCATCCATATCATCTTATATAACATGTCACGCATGCCACCTAGTCCGGGATTTTCGGAAGCACGATTTCCAACCCAGTGAATGATGTATGGGATATCTCAGTTGAGGAGTTGTTCTCCAGCTATTAATACATGTATATTTGGTCAAGTAGATCCGCTATCCAAGCCTATGGCTTATAACTATATCTCCAACTGCGTACAGGTTTGACTGAACATCGAATACCCCAATCCCATGGTTTATCTTGATTTTGCCCCATTAAGATTGCAGCAAACTGGGGGCCCATCCCCAGTGTTTGGACAAACCCATATCATATAGATATAGATCTTAGATATATATATATATATTATGAATGTATATATTATATGAATGTATATATTATATGAATGTATATATTATATGAACTGAATGTATATATAATTGTTGTATTTCCCATGATATCTTCATGGTTGGTCATATCCAACGATTCTGCTATTCATCAGTAACACCATTACAATTTTCACACTTTGGGCTGGGGAAATCCCCTCAATACTGGTTGGTTGAGAATAGGGTTCCACAATGTGCCATTATAATCCACAATGCATCAATGATCCACATTCAACCAGGTAGGTTGATTCACCCCCATACACGAACCAGTCAACATTGTTGGTTTGATATCCCATTTAAAGAATATCTTCATTAGCATATTGCAACTACACCAGGTAATTTCCAAGAATTGGTTTGGTTAGATCCCCCCACTTGTGAAAGAACCCACTAATTTTGATTAACCGCCCACAATAGGGATCCCACTTATACCCGTTGTGGGTTGGTTAGAATCAAGTGGCGACACTCGCAGAAGCCGAAGCAAAACACCGAACACGTGACACGCGTTGAAACAGAATCGACACAGCCATGGCGTGCAGGGCCAGAAAACAACAAACGGTAATTCAGATCAACATTCTGTGTGTGCCAATAGATGGATGCAAATATACATATGTATATATATATATATACGTACCCATACATACTTTATGTATATCTACATATTTACATATACTATTCTGATGATTTCTGATGTATTTCCGAAATGTTCTGGATATCATGGTTGATGTCAGAATTCTTTGCAGAGTCTCGTAGCAGGACAGCTCGTGAGAGGTGGCCCCCCCAAGCGATGAGTTGATGTACACCCCACCATTGACTACAGCTATATCTACCATGAACATCCATGAACCCTAGTCAAGCTACACCAACTTGGCTATCTAGGGGGGTAAACTTGTGGGGGGTTCACCACCTACTATGTGGATATAGTTTTATGGTTATATAATATAATTATCGGTAATTAATATAATTATCTATAACCAACAATGTGATGTTAAGATGTCTCACAATGGAATAACCACAAAGTTGCATTTCGAAAGGGAACACATTGGAAAATGATGATTAACCTCTGGAATTGGGGATACCGCGTTTTCAGACCAACCCATTTTGTTTGTTCAAACATCAACCTTGAGCCAAATCTGGGGTTGACAGCAGGGAAATGTGGCGAGTTTCCCATCTTTTCGCCCTTGTCGTAGTTCGGCTCCCATTTTTGTATGGTCAATGCCACCACAGACTCTTAAAGATTCATAAACTCTCACAAAACTCTCAGGATATTCCTTTGGAAATATATGAAATACCATAAAGTGGTTGGTGTCGTCCCAACAATCGGGATATCATTAGACTCAAACCAAGGAATATCATTCATGTCCGTGGAAGTAAAGTTGGTCTCCAAAATTAGTGGTTGGTTTCATCAAAATATTATCCATTTTGTTGCTCAACTTCAAGTAAAACTCCCATAAATCATAAAACTATTAAATAGCAACCCCAAAACAGGCGAAGGAGTCTTTCCAGGATCGCATATGTAGATGTGTCCTCCCTATTTTCACGATTTTCCAGTTTTTCTATCTATTTCCGGGTTGCTACAAGGTGGTGCCCCCCCAGTTATGTTTGCTGGTTGATTAACCCCATGACCGATTTGCACCAACTTGGCTATCGTTGGGGGGGCTTAGATTGTCTACCTTATGTCAATGTTTCCTCCATATGTTCGAGGTTTTCCAACATGTTCGATCTGATTGGGGGTTGCTATAAACTATATCATCAATCAACTATAGATCCTATTAATTCACCATTTTTCTTGGTTGAATCACCATTTTCCTATGGTTTTCCCATTGTTTGTCGCTCAACTCCCCCATCCACGCCTCCCGTTGGCTTCAGCTGGCGCCGGCTGCGCCGCTTGCGGCGTTGCCGGCGGTGTCTGAGTCTCGGCGGTCAAAAGGCCGAAGGGGTCCAGGAGGCCAAACCAGGCATTGTCCTCCACCTGCGGGGAATCGAGTCATCCCAGTTTCTAGTAGTTCGAGGCCGAAATCGTGGGAAAACCTATCGGTTTTGATGGGGATTTCATGGGATTTAAGGTGATGCGGTGATGCCCCAGTTTGTTGGCCAAGTTGATGCAAATTCAAATAACTCACATTTGGGTTTATGGTAGGTGCATCATCTATAGTCAATGGGGGTTATGAAGCAACTTACACGTGGGGAGGGCACCAACTTGTATTGATTGATTGGGATGACGCTCTAATCAACCAATGGGAAAAGAACATCTAATCTATGCCTGGAACCACTGGCGAAAAAGGAGAGTTGATCCAGTTACGAACTAGGTCTTTTTGAGGGATTGATTCAAGAGAAAATATTCATCGGAAACCATTGGGACCATGGTTTAAGCAGCCAAATACAGGGGTTTCCGGCAAACTGTCCTTTAAATTCTGGGACTTTGTCTTATCATGTCTTTTCCGGGTTCGAATAAGTTATAACCACTGGGGGATCCGCATGTACCATTGAAAAATAATGAGGGATGTGAAGCACCGGTTATTGGCTGTTCTTGGGGTGGATTGAAAATAAGTTGCGAAAACGCAGAACTTGTTCATTTTACATAGCGGCAAATCATCGACAGGGGATGTTCCAGCAAATCACGTGAACTGGGTTGAAATGGTGGATATATTGGCCATTTCGATGGCTATGTCCACGGCTCAAAATTAGATGAACCACCTATATAATTTCGGGGATGATTTGAGACTAAAACCCCATGTTGGGGTGGGAAAAAGGGAGGAAGTCCATCTACCAAAACCCTTCGAGCCATCCTGAAAACCTACTGGTGGGTTTGGAATGAGAAAGGATCTCCACAAAGTTAAGCAAATCAGTATGACCCCAGTCTTAACCATGATTTTCGGTTTATCTTCCCTTTGTCAGATTGTATTGGTGCATGTCCCAGTTTTTGGTTGAAAATCACCGAATTGTTCAACCCCCAACCACCAGTGTTGCGGGTGCATCACATAAGTTGGTAGTAACATCTAATAACATCTAATCCGCCGACCCCGGCCGACGCAAGGGGGAGCGCGTAAGGGAAAAAGAGGAACAGCTCCTAGCAACGCAGTCCCAGCAGCTTTCCAATTTTCGATGCAGCAGGAGCAGCAGCCTTCCAGCAGCAGCCTGCCTGGCAGCAGGCAGCAGCAGTAGCATCAGCAATGCGGCGGCAGCCACAGCAGCAGCAGCAGCAACGCAGTCCCAGCAGCCTTCCAATTTTCGATGCAGCAGGAGCAGCAGCCT
>BGPT01000970.1:26599-88148 GCA_003297045.1 Symbiodinium sp. clade C Y103 | reverse complement strand
CAGCTCACTGTATAGATTTCCATGCACCAACGAGCTGATCCATGGCCAAATCGCCATGTCAACAGTGGTATACCCGAACGCCGTGGTTTTCCTTGGCAGTAATTGATAGTCTGGGACCTGCAGCGCTGGTAACACAAAAACACACGCACACACCACAATAAAACATCGCCCACGATATAACCTCCTGAGATTTTTTTCCGGGGTNAACACAAAAACACACGCACACACCACAATAAAACATCGCCCACGATATAACCTCCTGAGATTTTTTTCCGGGGTCGGCGGCAGGGGCGGCAGCCCTTAAGTAAGGCATCTTTGTACATGTTGTCGTAAACGATCGTAAGTGGTTCAATCACAAGTAGTTGGTTGCCGGCAATCCCAGTTTATGACATCAAAATGATCTGCCTACGAAACAAACAAAAGCCAATGGGGAAAGGGAACAGGTCTTTGCTCACTGGTGATCACGTGCATCGGCTGCATTCGAACCCGAGCACACCAATCTGCAATCGTTTGGGAATTTGGCACCGTTGCCGACAAAAGTACCAGCTTCACATGACGAGGCAGCAGAATCAGAACTTCTTCCCAGGCATAGCCTCTATCCAAATCTCCAAGAAAATGCGCTTCGTCAATGACGACGCACTGGAAATCATCCAGGAGATTAGGATCTCTGGCCTGCTTGTACAACATGCTTTGAAGAATCTCCAAAGTCATCACAACAATTGGAGCATCACTAGCTATCACCGTGTCACCTGTCAATATGCCAACATATTGGCCGCCAAAGGACTTCCCAAGCTCCAGGAATTTCTGGTTTGAGAGTGCCTTGATTGGAGTAGTGTAGATGGCTCTTCTCTTTCCATGCAAGGCCATGGCCACGGCATAGGTTGCAACGGCTGTTTTACCTGCTGAAGTTGGAGCACAAACCAGGACAGACTCACCATTCTCCACACATGCAATTGCCCTGGCCTGGACTGGGTCCAGTTGGTGATTGAAAGTCCATGAGATCAGACTTGGATAAAACGACTGAGTGGATGGGTCCACGAAAGACGGCCTTACTGTGCGATGTGAAAAACTTCTGTGTGATGCATGCGTTGCCCAGCTCATGTCAAGACTGTCTAAATTCTCTTCCTCTTCGAAGTCTTCAGGGATGGAGCTGCCACCATCGTGTTGGAAGATGCTACTTTGAAGCTCGTCAATGGGAAGGCGCAGGATGCCCTTGGCTTTGGAAGCCACCCGCCCGTTGATTGCAAAAAAGTCTGCCGTGGACAGATCTTCAGAAACTTCTATGTGGCAATTACAAGTACGCATCAAGCAATGCCTGGCCAACATTTCTTGAACGTCCATGCCAGGCAGACTCGCTTTGAACCAACTAGGTCCCCCTCTCAGCAGCTTCTCCATCGGGTTGGAGGTTGAATCTGGCTGTGGGTCATCGAGCTCGCTGTCGTCATCGACAGCATTCACTCCAATCTCGTTTTGGGCTGTGATGCCAAGGCTGTTCAGTTGCCTCAAATGATCTGCATCTGAACGCGGAACAGCTTCAACAGATCCCAAATGGTCTAAATCTTCATCTGCTTCAGCTTCATCATCACTTGCATCCATCATGCTAAGCCGCTAGGACCGCTAGGGAGGTGCTTTAGCACATGCTCTCAGCTGCGAAAGGTCCATGGGCGAGCTGCGATGGAAGCTACTGCAGCTAGTGGTGTTTAAATCTGTTGCAAACATAACTTCATGGTTCCGCAAAGCCGCAAAGCACATCAAGCTTTCGGAAAGCTCACTGCTGAGATCTGCTGAGAATCACTGGTTGGTCCGATTCTGTCGACATTCACATTGTGTCTGAGGCTAAATGCTGATCGGTTCAACCACTCGACAGCGTCCTGGATAGTCCTGGCATGGCAGCAACAGCCAGGCCTCTTCCACAGCCCTCGCGATGGCCTCCAACTGCGCTTTCCGTGGTGCGACCATGACGACGAAGGCGTCACCCATGACCTGTCGTCCCCAGCATTATACTGTGAAGGTTCAGCGGGCTGGATGGTGGTTGCAGTGGTTCCTAGACAGTTGGCTTGCGGAGCCAAAGCGGAGCTTTCGCCGTTAAGGTGCCCACCAAATGATTTGATTGCCGAATGAAATTGGGCTCCCAGTACAAGATAATTATACAGCTCAAGAGTGTGGTCGCGTGCCAAATACTGTAAGCTATTTCAGCTATTTGCTGTGCAGCTCAGCCTTCAACGATTGGATGAACGAAGCAGCCATCTCTCCTGTCACATCATGGCGCAGAGTCGCAGTGGATGGGTCCCAAAAATGCGAAGGACCATGCTGGACCAACCTTGGAATGGCCATCTGAGCCATCTGTCTTTAAGAAACATAGCATAACATAACCACAGAACCACAGAACCACAAAACCGTTCGTTGGGTGGGATGATCTGATTTGATTGTACATCCATCATGACAAAATCCCGTTTGGGGACCCGACCCAAGGCCCACAATGGGGCGTCCTTCTCCGGAACTAAAGGCGCCTTTCTTGGTGCCACCTGCTGGGCTCTTGGCGATCTTGGAATATTGCAGACTGAGGGTTGGCAACTAGATTATGTACTGTATCTGGAATCATTATTAATAGTGGTGTATCTATTAATAGTATGTATCTTCCCAAATTATAGATTCACTATGATTCACTCCAATCTCCACCTTCAGCATCGGAAAGTCAATCTGCCGCAAGATTTTCTGTCAGTTGGAAGTTTCTGGAAAGGACAAGCACTGCCAAGCACCAAGAATCTACCAACCCAGGTGAGATGCTGCAAGCCTTTCCCCATGGAGACCACACGCGCTTCTCCTGCAGCCAGTGGATGGAAAATTGGATGGAGAATGTGCAGGAGAATCGCTGCCTGCGCTGCCTGCAACTGGCAGTCAACTTTATTTGAATATATTGAATGTATTGAAAAATTGAATATCTCACATATATAATATATATATATATTCACATATCATATCAATCATTGGCTGACCTCTCATGTCACTCCTATGGCTTTGCCCCACAGCTGCTTTGCTTGCGCGGCTTGTTTGTTGGTGCGGAAGACGATGCTCAGGCGGTCCTTCAACGCCTCAAAAGCGAAAGGTTTCCAGGCTATGTCGGTTAAATGGCTATTTTACGTCATTTCCATAGGGAATACATGGGATAATCATGATTACCTATGATAAATGATCATATAACAAATGAATACAAATGAAATGGATTTAGTGGTGCCCCTTTTTTTGACCAACCCACCATCTCATGGTCAGGTTTCAGATCTAGCCCGCGACACCATCCGGGCCTTCTTGAACATCGCAAGGAAGGCGCGCGCCAACTCCCTATCTGCCTGGAGAATTTGTTCCGCTGATGGTTCAGCTTCTGGAACAATCAGTGGATCCTGCGGGGCTGAAAGCTGATGAAACATCCACCAGCTAAAATCCGCCAGTAGATTCTGGTTGCTCATCTCCCCTGATGATACCCCGATAGTTATTTTGATAAGGGCACCCAAATGAAATCCAATACTAACGCAGTGCTTCTATAGGAGGTATTTAATACTGGCCAGGGATTTATGTTGCTCCATCACAATCACCACCGGCCCATCTCCGACCATCTCCCCGCTCCATGACGTTCTCCAAGCCGAGTCGTAAACCTGCCTGGGGCAGCCGATGGGACACTGGCGCCAGTTGCAGGCCAGGCATGCAACTTGGCCCACCCTTGAAATCACATCCCCTACTGTTCCTGTTCTCACATTTTTCTCCCAGACCCATCCCACAATAGGTAGATAAAAAACACAAGTTCCAGACCTATGAACAGCCACAGATTTGGTGAGGACCGGTTCCAATTGTGACATATTCTGACCATTTCTGACCCATCAGGACGATGTCATCCTTTGCAAAGCCGAGTATCAGGAAGCTCCACATCTGCCCGTGGTAGACCCGACTTCACCAAGACTTCCACGCCTCACCAGGCTAGTCCCAGTCATATCATCATTCAAATGGTTCATTTGAATACATTTTGTTGTAACTGACATGCTGCTCACCGTGAAACAGCAAGAAACAGCTCCAGCATCTCATAAGCTGTGCTCTCAGCTCTCCACTGGATTTCAGCGAATCCATGACCTCTTTGGTGCTGTAGGGTAACTTGATTTCCTCCTCTCCGCCGAAGATATTGTCCCAGGGGGCCGCCCCTCAGCGCAAGACCAGCAGCACGAAATAGGGGGAAGTTGCCAAGAAGAACCATGGCAGAAGTTCACAAGACATGCTGTTCCCACTGCTCTTGACAATGACCTTTGTCGGAATTCGTGGGAACAGCAGGGCCAGGGGTTGGACTTTGCAGTTTGAGGTCCGGACCCCTCGGCGTCTTGCATCCTCTCCTGACAGGGCCAAAAAACAGCACAGTTCATATCAGTACCATGCCGGGAATATGTGATGTTTGACCATGGGGGGTTTCCCACGAAGTCCCAATCTCCTGCGACCCTGGCCATAGCCCGCCGTGCAGAAGGCAACCTCAGAGGTTTCGGTGCTGACACCCTATTCTGTTCGCGTAGATTCATTGGCTAAATATCTGTACATGCAATGTTCAAATTTTCAATAAAGGGATTGCAGCACAAATGACAAAACATCCTTACAGCAAAAATGGAAGATTGTGACAAACAATTCTGACCAAACGAATCCAACTTTGGACCCCTGCCAGCGCCGCTCCTTTGGAGGACATTGACGCAACCTGGCGCCGATAGCACTTTGGCCCGGAGAAGATGTTTTTTTCCACCGTGAATTATGGTTAACATTCAGGTTGTCCAGGGGTATGCAGTGAAGGATTAGTCCAACAACACCTATCCGGCACAGGCCTTGAAGCGATTTGTCGAACGGGAAGGACCCGAAGTTGTTCTTAGACCTCAGACGCCGCTGAAGTGCCGTGTCTGCACCATTTTGGTTGCATGTTCTGGACACTAATTCTGTGTATAGGGCGGATTGGCATGAATCCAATCCTTGGCACCCCCGCCACCCAAGCGGGGCACAGCGGGCATGCCGCGTGCGTCAGGCGCGATGGTCATCGGAACCCAAGGCATGTTGTGAGCCATAGGAGATCCCAATCAGCTGGCTGCGGGGGTTCATTCATCCAGCATCAGCCAGCTATGCCTGGTTGAAGAATCTGCAATCCCTAATGATTGCGGGACAATGGTTCAGCTATTGCTGCAATGTCTCGATACGGGAGTTGCTGAGTGTTTGGTTTGCCCGAATGTCTTCCAGTAAATTCAAGATATATCCCATACAACACCAATATTCATCCCTCATCGATTTGTTGTCAACCACTGATCACCTGGTTGTACTTTCCAGAAAAGCGAGTGTAGCACCAAGGTGCAAAACTGCGGTGCGAGTACAGGGACAACTGCATCATGCGCAAGGCATGTAGAACCCAAGCCTTTCAGTATGGTTTTCCACTTCTGATTCTATCTTGTCTGATTGGTTTTGTGTCAGTTATCCTGGAGTTGAAACAAATATATATCTAGATTAGTAATATGTGTACATAACATACAGTATTAAATGTATTGATAATAATAGTAAGAATACGTAATAATTAATGGATATTAATGGTAATAACCACAGTAACAAATTGTTATTGTTATTGTATGTCTGATGCTTGGGTCATGAAGCCTTCATGAAATTCACCAGGAAATTGCACACAGCGATGTTTTCCTGTATGTTGCAACTGCTGAACTGCCAAGACAAGGTCCCGCTACCGTGGAACCAGCCCTCCTCCCATCCAACATGTCTCAACCTTCTCGAACTCTTTGTGTAGCAACTTCATGATTGCTCAGAGCTGCTGTTCTACAGCCGTGATGTTTGTAAAAGGTTTCTCTGATGTTTGTACAATTGTTCAATCGAGGAGTGATCAGATGATGCTGCCGTAACTGACCAATTCTTTAAAGGAAAGCTAGTGGATCACGTCCCAAAAAAAGTGAGCCACCGGAGGTTTTCACGGATGGCCGCAGGTGAATCAAAGATCCTGGCTCCATGATCTCCAAGGTAATCGCTGTTGATCTGTCAACTCATGGACTGATAGCACTCAGCTGGGTGCGCCACGCTTGAGCCAAAATCCAGCAGCCCCATGGAGTTCCACTTTAGTCACCTGACCATGAAAAGGATCCCAACCGCCTCAAGGTTTCTTGTCTCAGATTCCTGAGACAGCCAGTACATTTGCAGCGACTTTCTGAAATGTAGTTTGCCAGCATTAGACTTACTACAGCCAAAATCTTCCCTCAAGCACAACAGCTGTCAGAAGTATTGATTTCGGTGGAACCCTCCTGCACCTCTGCCCCAGGTCTCACCATTTTTCAATCATCTCAATCTGTGAAGCAATCAGCAGCTTCTTTCTCCAAAGCCTGCAACACTCGCTTTTGACCTCAGCAGTACGAAGTTGGAGACGTTGAATTTAATTTGTGGGACCATTTTGGGATTTGTTCAAATCTCTCAATGTTCAATCTCGATCATTTCCCACGAGATCGGGCAGGATCCAGTCTGCATCTCGCACCAATTCGCAGTTGCAGGATGTTCTGCGCGTTCTCCGGACGTATTCCATCTGGAATCACCACCTCAGCAGATTTAGAAAAAATCGTGGAGGATTTGGTCATGGGCTGGTCATGGGCTGTTCCACTGTTCCACAGGTGTTCCATGTTCCAAACCTGGACCAGGCCTTCGGTCCCTTCGCTTCCTTCGCTTCCTCCAAGGTCTCCCTGCGCCGCTTGGCGTCAGGTTCCTGGAGGACGTTACGGACGGGATGGATGGCAATGACTGGATGTCCTCTACTCGTTTCATTTCATTTCCACCTGCAGTAACTCTTGAACAAGACTTTGTACCATCTAACAACAAATACAACAAATCATGACTTGGGATTCTATAATTGTATTCAGGTGTGACGGTTATTCATGTTTCTGACCATCCTGACGCAGGCAAGAAACAAACCCTTCCCGGAATAGCCATTTTTTGCAAGCACGAGTCATAAGAGGGTCTGTCCAATGGGCTAGACTCATCAGACGTGCGCAAGTTCGTCAAGAAGTTCGTCAGTTGATTGCTGTTTCCCAGATCGTTCTGCGCAACCAGGAGGGTAGCGCTGACGCTCGGACAGTAGCAACAAATTCCAAGTATGTTTATCCTTGATCCTCTGGGAAACAATGCATGGAAGAAAAATATATATTATATACATACTTGGAAGAAGGAAAGCGTCCCTGATTGGAGTTATCACCATCATCAACATCAGCAGGAAACCAGCCATAGAAGTGGTTGCCCAAATTGCTCCAGAATCCACAGTCTATAATCCATAATCCACCAACACCAGCATCACCACCACCGCCATCACCACCACCATCACCACCACCACCACCACCATCACCACCACCACCATCACCACCACCACCATCATCATCCTCGTCGTCGTCATCATCATCATCATCATCATCATCATCATCATCATCATCATCATCATCATCCTCCTCATAATCATCATGACGATCCACGCCAAGAACCATCATATTGACTAGCCTTAGTCCCTTGGTCTCCGTTTCTTTACTAGCCTGCCATAATGTGAGCCACCCTCATTGGTTGCCAGGGTTCGATCCCTAAGCCAGTTGGGCTTGAGGAATCCACATCTCCCCAGTAGGAGCTGTGGAGCAGACAATCATCCCTGCCAGTAACTAATCTCACTCGTAGATACCCGTAGTAATACCTCATGAAAGTACATGCAAGTCATATCCTCTATGCAAAAAATGTGCTGTTTCTGGTTCACTACTTGGCAGGGTACGCAACTTCAGCTGCATCCGTGATGCTCATCTGACCACCTGACCCGTTGGATGCAGTCTATCCCCTGAACTTGTGATCAATAAGATCAATGGTTGTTTCGCTAACACCTTCCGAGCTGCTGTGCACTGTAGTCATTCCACTTGTCTCGGAGGAGGCAACGGGTCTTGGTTTAGTTTAGTTATAATGGCTGCAATGTCTTGAGCTATTCCTTTACTACTGTGGAAGCAAATAGAAAATCCTTCATACATTTTGTCCACCATTTCTTTCGGGGGAGAAATCATCTGCATCCAACGTCAGAGATGGCAGCCATGGGTGTATGGGCGGCCGTTTAGTGCGCTCACCCGCAACGGGTGTGAGGGGGGCGAGTCTGGGTCACGACAGGACTTGAAGAGAATTGGAGATGATTGGATCTCTCCTTCTGAGTATCAAATCTTCGATCACTCCAAGTGATCAACACAATTTGGAGCGCCAAACAAACAACTCCGGTAATTGCAACCCGCCTTTCAGTTTGTCATCAACCCAGAAGCTGCTCATTGCGCGGCAGCGCCCCTCTCAAGTCTGCGAGAGACCAGGAGATCTATCATTCAAACAGCAAACAGATCCGCCGATGACTCCACAGGTTGAAAATATTGGCTGCCCAAGAAACTGACCCAGAACTGTTCAAACAGCAGCCGGGCAAAATTGTTTGACCTCCAAGTTGTGGACCTTAGCTGTCATAGCTTCAACTTTCGAACACTTTCGAACAGGCAGGACCACAGCGGTGAGGGACTCAATAATGCCACGGCATTAAAAAGTGTGGGTCATGCTGAGGGGCTGGTATCCACGACATTCCACTACCAGCCAGGCAAAAGTCGACGACTCGTGTCCTATCGCAACACCTCTTTAGTGAAGCAATAGCCATTGCAGGGAAGTACTTACAGAGTTCGGTGATTGAGGACCCCAAATAGCCCCCTGATACCCATGAGAACTTTTTTAAACATAAAGTGAGAACATCTAGTGGAGCTCAGTCGTTCCAATTTGTGGGACATAGCCTTATGTCGCCTGCTATACAAGCTAACTCCTGTAAACCTTGATTTTTTAAAATTACGGAAAAAAAGGGATTTGAAAGAGCAAAAAAAAACGACAAACAAGCGGAAAAAAAAACGACAAAAAAGCGAAACAAAAGCGATTGGGAATGCGGCAGAAGTAGAAAGTTGCAAAAACTGGGGAAAAATGCAAAATAAATGCGGAAAAAACAAAATGTGAAAAAAAAAATGCGATTGGGAATGCAAAACACGAAGAATTGCCGAGTTTCGGCTACTGACTGCTTTTATTTGCTTTCATATTGCATATTAGTGCAGTTTGTTTACTTTTTTTTCGTGTTTTTTTCAATCGCTTGTTTTTACGCTTTTTTCCAAATGGCTAAATCGCTTTTTTTCGCTAAAAAAAACGTACGCTTTCCAGAATTAGCTACATAAACATAGCCACCCTGGGTGGGTATCCTGGGATGCTCTCTTGTAGGCACACGGCACGACTCGAGATGTGCCAGGAGTTGTGTCTAGGACGTGTTGCACCTGGGTTTGGCCAAAGCCCACGAAGTCCGAATTCGATTTGGGTAGGGCCAGCAATGTACAAATCCGAGCCTATGGGGTTCTAATCTCAAGATTCGGAGGGGATAACAGCTACACCCCGAAAGAACTGTGGCTCTGCGAGAAGTGGCGTTCCACTCTGTGTGACTTCCCAGCAGTGTGATTTTTAGAGCGCCATGCGATCAGAGTACTGAATCGCAGCGTACCAGGCATACCTCTTCCGGCCGAAATGCCAGAAGTGGGGCTGGACGAAACACAAATGGATTCACTGGTTCATCCAGCTATCAGCTCCAAGGGCTCCCATCACAACACCGAGATCAATCCTGGCATGTAAGGGACATAAGGGACACTTTTAGGAACTCCCTGAGCAGCTGACTGTTTCAAAAATGTTTTTTTTTTGTTTTCGAACCTCGGAAATCATCCGCTTCTTTCGTTCGAAGTGCTGCCAACGATTTCCACAGTTGGCTGGTCTTCAAAAGGGCACCGTTCCACGTCAAACAAGTGAAACGAGGCTGCCCAGGATTTGCGACGCGCAATGCAGACCGGGGCTCTGGATCTGGCACCAACTGGGCACCAACTGGCCTTTTGGACTTTTGGCCACCTTGGATTTAGCTGCAGTTTATGCGGTTGCTTATGCTAAAATAGCCTGTTTGCTGGTTCTAAATTGTGGCACATACAAGTGCAGAATCTCCGCTCACATGGTCATAGTGGAAAGCCACAGCACTACTTCTTCCAGGGTGAATTTCTGTCTAAAAATCCTATTCCTGTCGGATGTCCATAGGTTTGTGCAGCTGAACTGCTGACTGCATATCCAAGGTTTCTGCGTTTTTCTGGGGATCGATTCCCTTCTCAATTCCCTTAAAAAAAAAAAAAAACTACTGAGCAGCTCATGAAGTCTTCATCTCCCAAGATGTCCCTGGGACTTTGACGACGTTGCCTCCAAGGGCCCCGGATTAAACACTGAAGCTGAGTCGAGTCGGATCTTGCAACTGAATCACACACTCGGAAGACGAAGGTTTTAAGGCCAAACGGTGCATCAACAGTCCCATGTTTGCCATGGAAGAAACAGAATCGGTATACGCAGTACTGGTCCTACTGTTTCTTGGAGTTTTTTTTCCCAAAATAGGATATACCGATGATATACCTCAAAATCCAATGTCATGTTTTCCCCCATCAGTGGGCAATTTTGCGGTTCGCCCTTTTTTCAGACTTAGCCATAAATATCATGGTTCTACCAGTTCAAGTGGATCTCAGCAAATTATAACAAGTAACATCATGTACCTCATGCTAGGAAATCGGAATATCACCAGCAACCATGAATCACCATGAAATGAATCAAGAGATACAGTACTTTGTGGTTCCCAAGTAGATGGGAAATCCCAATTTCCATATCTTGGGGCCGAAGAAAATGGCCATATCCACGAAAGCAACGCACATTGACACGGAGCCTCTTTGAACAGGACACTATGGAGAAAGCTCAGCAACAAATCCAGCATTGACTGGGTAAATATCATCTACGTGTCTATTCATTTACATACTACTTAAATGTACCGTATATGTTTATAGTTGCGTATACAAGTCCACAGAGTATCGTACTACACAACTTACCATCAGCAAATAGAAGTGGCCCTTCTACCTCGCACTGGCAGGTGATGCAACTGCAGGATGGGTCCCAAACTCGCTGAGAAACAAAGCAGTGGCAACCAATATGCATCTCTAATCTGACACGAATCTGATGTACCCATATCTCCTCCCTTGGCAAAGCCCAAAATATCCGTACTTCTTCAGCATCTGGTTGCCGTTGTCACTTTGTGCGCCATGAAACGCTGATAAGTTTTCTTGAAACCCTCAATAACCCTAGGTGTCAACCTTGTGTTTTTACATGCGTGTACTACATAGCTTTCTCTCACACACGATCCGATTGACACCCAGGTAACTTAATCTTGCATGTGGCTTGCCACTTCCAAGCATCATTTCAAAATGATGATAAAAAGATATTTTAAAAAAAAACATAGCGAGAATGAAAATCCATCGCTCAACCTGGACGAAAAAAACACCGAAAACGTTCTTCGGCAAGCCAGCACTGGTTGCTGCTTTTTCTGTGGTTCTCAATCACTCCGAAAAACTTAAGGATGATTCAATCTCTGCACGCAACTCCTCAGCAGCTCAAAAGGGGTGAGGTCTGAAGACCCCCTTTATCGACAGACCCACGAATACAATTCCATCGTCACATCTCAGAAGCAAAGTCTTTCCAGCAAAGCTGTTCACTTCAATGGACGAAGAGGGGTTTCCTAAAATGGTGGCACACCCAAATCATCCATTTTTGCTTGGGATTTTTAATTAAAAGAACATTTAAAAAAAACAATCCAGCTATTGTGGTGTCTCCATGACTATGCAGACCCCTATCTTTTCAGCCAAGCCCTACGTCCTGCATCTTCTGTACGAGTCTTTCTCCGGCTGCATCGGGTGCTTCCTCATCCAACCTCACTAATTAGTAGTGAAGCAAATGGCCTTTGGGATAGGTAAAAGGTCGTATTTTTACCATCAATTCTGAGGTGTCCATAGTTTTGATCTCCCTGCGATTTTGTATCAAAACTACAACCCAACTTCCCAGGCCGTAACGTGCCGCCTGGAAATAGTTAAAAGTCTTCCCTGCAAACCCCGGGTTCGCCCGCACTCAAACAACACATCCAAATAATATCATATACTTGTCACCAGAGGATGAATGAAAATACTGGATATACGCAGCGATTCTGACTTCAGGTTTTAACTTAGGGTTTAAGGTTTTAGGTTTTAGGGTTTTAGGGTTTTAGGGTTTTAGGGTTTTAGGGTTTGTTGTTTTGGAAAGTAAAAAACTTTTACCCTACGCAGGGATTTGAGCATGTCAAAGGATATGCGGGATTCGCAACGTTGACTGAAGCAGCTCCAGCACAGCGGTGCGGTTGAACTGAACCAAAACTCAACTTTCCGATTTGTTCGGTAGCCATTAGTAGCAATAGCCCATTTTTGCAACAATTGGGTCCGTCAAAAATGGGCTCCCCCAATTCCACAATGTAAAACCCAAAAAAAGGCAACACCTACCCTCTGGTAATTTAACATAGCTACAGAAAAAAAAAAAAGAAAAAACATTTGTAGATCATACATGATGCTACCAGTTTAAAATGGTGACTTTCCATGGGTATGACAAATGACAGCAATATAAAATGATGATTTTCCATAGTTATGTGACTGATTGTGTTTTTCTTAACCACAGGCCAGAGGTATGCCATCTGCGGCCAAAGGACACTTCCAAACACATGAAGAGGTGGATTCCTTGGAAGTCAATGCACTGAAGCATTGCCACCACGTCAGCCAACTCGCCACTCTTGCGACGCAAGACCACATGGCGCCAGGCACCTTGGAGGCGAGGGATCATCGAAACGGGGCCGTCTCCAAGGTGGACTAAGTGCATCAGATAGCTGACATATCTACAGTATGTGTGTGTGTGTACCTTGATATTATACAAACATATCTATGATATTTATGATATCTATGATATCTATGATATCTATGATATCTATGTGTGTATGTGAGATTATGTGAGTATCTATTTTAAAAAAATAGTTCACATGTACAATATACATATATACACGGTATATGCATTCTATGTAGAGATATACATACTGGTATCAGCTTCAAGCAAAGCAAGTCGAACCACAGTAGCAAGGCAAAGTGCTACATGGGTCCCGGTGGGACTTTGCATATCCCAAAGCCCCAAGAGTTTCATTGTAGACCCAAGCCCCAGATCCCAACCCTCCGCCCAGTGCGACCCCAGGGGCCCATCAACGAGGGCAACTGCTCCAGCAAAAACGCTGTGAGGCAATCGCGTGAGATGAGTCGAGTCAGCTCCTGGCAGCCATGGTGCAAAAGTGGGGTCCTTTACAGAAGTCAATATGCTACCTTTACATATGGCTATGGGTCAAAACCCTGTTCCCCTGGTGAACATTAAAATAGCTGGCAAATGGATGTTCATCCCATTCAAATGGATAATAATAGGTTTTGACCCACCCCCATATACCTTTACCAGGTATCAAAAGTGGTGACAAAAAACATATTCCATCCACCCCAAAATTCATAAATGACCCTCAAATCCACCAATGCTCCACATCTCATGGCCATCTGGTCCTTACATTGCAACTCCCTGGTGGAGTAGCCGACTAAATCCTCGAAGCCTTGAGACACCATGCTGAAGCTGAAGTCCTGCGGGCGCGTGGGCTACCCTCTGGGAAACAAAGTGCCATGGAAAATTGCCTGTTTGTAGATGATTACAAATTTAAAATGGTGATTTCCCATAGTTTAGATTACCAGAGGGTAGTCCATCTTGAAAATTTCTGAAATTCAAATATTAGAAACCAGTTTCCAGTGATGCTTCGGTGTTCACCCCAGCTACCCCGCTTTCAAAACCAAAGTTTTGTAATGCCATATGGTGCCACGTAGTGCCATTTAACTTCATGCTGATGTACTGCCAGCTGTTCTGGAATACTCATCTCAACTGACTCCCAACTGACAGCTGGTCTTTTGGCCTCCGCCCATCTCCATTCTCCTCAAACGTGCCAAGTGAGACACCTACTGCGAGATGGTGACTTGCGATCTTTTCCCGCAGACCTGCCAGCGAAGCATGGCGTGCCGAAGCTCCGATGACTGCAATGACAACAGATCCATGTGCCACAGTGGATTCCATGATCCAAAGATGATTTGATGAACCTATTTGTTCTCGGAGTGGACACCCTCACCAAAACGATGATTTTTCCTGACTCATGCCCCAGTGACTCTGGTTTTGGATAATCTTCCTTCTGAATCATCCTTGGCGGAACCTGCAAGTTCTGGGGTGTCGAAACCATCACTCTGAAAATCTTCGTCATCGTCGATGTCGTTCAAGAACTGCAAGAAGTCACCTGCCAGTGATTCTGCTGGGTTTCGACATCGAAAACCTCTGCTTTCTGGAGTTGAATGTATGATTCTACTGCAGCAAAAGTTATATACCCACAGTCACCGGAAGCTCTGACAGTCGGGAATCGCTCAACACTCCAACGAATGAGCTCGTAGAATTGAGCAATGCTTAGGATTTCGAATAGAACGTCACCCGCTATCCTGCATGCTCCGGGCCGGGGACCTGTTCTGATAGTCAGATACGCATATAGAATGGCCAATCTATTGAGACATGCTTAAGCAGCTTGTGGTTTCACAGCCCGCGGCACTAGGATCATCTGGGACCGCCACCTTCGGTTGGTAAGGCCGTTTCCTCTGTATTGAAGCGCTCACCTGCCGCATCGAAAAGAACAACCAACCATCAACCGCGCCTTGAGTTCATCATTCTGGATTTCCTGATTCCCTTCATACATTTCCCCAAACCCAAAATGGTGATGTGTTGCAGAATTGGTTCTGAATCTCATTGAGAATCAGTTTACTGAAAAATCCATCTGTATGTCTAACTTGATGATACTTGATGCCCATCCCTTGCCTCTGTAGGAATCCAGCTGATCTTCGTCACATGGAGCGCCAAATGGGTGCCTTAGGATCCAGCCAGACAGAAACCCTGCAGAGGCACAGGAGGATGCAGCTTCAACTCTGCCTGGTAATAATCATATAAGATCCTCGTGAACATCATTTTTTCTCAGAAAAATGCTATCCAAACATCTTGAAAGTTGTACTGGACAAGAAACACGCAAAAATCTGACATTCCCCATTGGAGTTTTCATTAGCCGCACTAATTGCAGACAGGCTGCAACAATTTCCCCTTTTCCATGCGGCCTAGAAGGGTATGCAACATGCCCGAACGCCGCAAGTGCCAGAACGATGTACTGGCCCGGAATGAAAACCTTTCGAGCCAAAAAGTACAGCAGTGTGATGCCTGTCTTGGTGGCCCACTGTTTTGTACAGGCCTGGTAATCAGCGTGTTTAATTCCAGGAAGCGTGTCAACCAATCCAATTTCCCATCACGAAGAGTCGGTTTGTCAAGTTAACACTGAATCACCAAAACCATAAGATCCATAAGTATATAAACACATGAAGGCAGTTTTGTTGAAAGGTTTTTCACTTTGAGATTCCCCAATCCAAGCTCGCCTCGGTCTCTTGTAGCTGCTGAAGCATCGTCAGATCCTCTGCAAGTTGCGAATCATCTCTGCCCGTCTTGGGGGCAATGCCTAAACTTCTGGGCACCGCAAGTTCAATGAGATTGGTTCAAAATTGGTTCATGCTCTTTGAGACGTGGTGGCCAACCACATTCAAGTGACTCGCAATGACTCTTCCCTCCGAGGCGAAATCGAATTGTGAATTGTTCCAATGATTTGCAGAAAGGGAGAACCCAAATGGTTCGCTTCCCCTGCTACAGCACTCTAAGCCAACTCAATGTTACGGCCGGCATCACACTTTTGAACTCGCACACCGCTCTCAGTTTAGCAACCCATCTCTGATCTCAACGAGTCATGGAGCATTTGGACAGTTGCCAAAAGGGCTTCCATGTGATTCCAGGCGCCGTCATCTTTTCTCTGAACTGCCTCACTGAGTTCTTCAGAAGAAAGTCGCAACTCAAAATTTTGGTCTTCAGATTGCTCATCGGGTTTGCTGACACCTGTGACCTCGAATATCCGTGAAACATTGACTTCAATCTTCTCCTTTGGGTCCATCCAAACTGCATTGTCCCTACATGTGCATGCTTGCAGCTTCCACCCAAATGGCAGCTCTGTGGATTTGATGGCCCGCGTCAGCTCATCCTCTGCGTTCCAGGATCGGCACTTCCAGTCCAGAGCCATCAATGCCTTGATGACTTCATCTTCAACATCCACATCGTTGCTTGTGGTGATGGACACACGGAAGTCTGGACATTTTCCAAGACGGCACACATCTCCCCTGAAAAGCCGTTCGCTGGAAGTTCTTGCAGTGAAGGATTGCCCACCTGTTGCAAGGAGTTGGGGCTCCAGCAAACCAGAGATCAAAAAACATGTTGTGAACAGAGTGACCATGACAGTGATTCACGCATCTTGACACATCTTGTTGTTGTTCAATCGCTTGATGTCCCCTCTCTGCCAATCTGGTGCACTATCTGAGCTTGGGACTGCCAGGCACCTGCGCTGTGCATTTCCCATGCAGTTGAAACACACAACTACAAGAGATCCATTTGGTGGGAGGTTCAGGGGGCTGCGCCAACAATGTGTCTTCCCTCACACTGGTACCAAGGCACATCTTATCATAAGTTGAAACACTAAACGGATACACTGAATACAAAAGCACATAGGGGGAGCCACAGGCGCCTCCTTGTATGGCGGTCGCACTCGCAAAGCCTCCTCCAACGACATTGATGGGGCCGAAGGTCCTTGGCCGATGCCTGGATGTGATTGGTGTGATAGTAGCCCTTGCGAGGCCTGCTGGATGATATCCATAGCGTCCGCGCAACCCTGAAACTCATTGTGCAGTGGGTGCAATAGATGCCTTAGAGCCCGAACTGCCATCTGCACCCTGGAGCTTGTGCGACCTTGTTCTTCACTGAGCTGCAACACCTCAGTATAAGACTTGCAAGCCCAAAGGCGCTCAATCTCAGCTCTCCTTTTTGCTGATCCATTTGGGTCGTTGAAAGTAATCTCTCTTTTCTCGCCATCACCCTCTGGCTTGATGTAGAAGGTAATGTTCAAGAGCTGTTGAAACTTCTCAAACTCACTCTTCTGCAAATTGTCTGTGAATTTCTTCACCACGGCACTCGTCAAGCGGGCAGCAAACTGCCCCCTGCAGTCCTTGTAACTCATCTGGTTGATGGCCCCTGGCTTTTGCGCATCCCCGTGGCTCAACTTTGGACCCCAAAAGAAGAGCTGGCCGAAGCGCACCGAAACCCGGGCACAAGACAACTTCGCCATTGGTGTTTCTTCTTGAAACTTGTGGAAGTCCGGGACAAAGGCATTCCAGTTGCGTCGGTTGGAAGAATATGCGTACCTAGCATTGCCACCTCTGATGTTGCAGTGTTCTGCCATGTCCAGAACTTTCTGCAACACAAAGTACTTGCGGTTGCTACCTGTGGTGGTCTTCTTGAACTCAATTGGGCAAACATGAAAAGCCCTCAGGTCAGCATGTGCCAGCCTGGCATGGCCAGCATGTTCGACATCAACCAATACGGTTTGCTCTTGTGGAGGTTTGTGCGATGCACCTGCTCGATCAATCAAAATCTCCACTCTGCTCTTGACATGGTCAACGGCCTGTGGGTCAAGCCCCGATATGCTGAGCTCCATATGGTGGGACCTCTGTCCGGCAAAGGTCTCCTCCTTATCCATGTGTCTCAACGAAATGGACACCCCAGGATGTTCAGAGCGTAGCTGATCAAGCTGCGCACCATTCTGGCCAATCACGGTTCCGATGGCGTAACCAGGCACCACAACACAGATTCCACCCGCCTCTGTGGCTGTCTTCGCTCTTGCACCAAAATACAGTACTCATAAACTTATGAAGAACATATCCCCATGGAACCCAGGAAAACACATGCGTTGCATGAAGTTATTTGATTAAGACGACAAGAAACATCACTTGCAAGAACTTTTATGATCTAGGAGGCCATTGAACAACAGTCTCCTTTTGCAAGATACATCTAGGGCACTCTGGCGAAACACAAAAAGAACAGTCTCTGGAACAGGCAGACCATCCCTTTGAGCAGCTACTAGACAGCGTCACACTGCAAGTCGCTAGACAACGGATATGAGTTCACTATGCACTCAGGCCAAAAAACGTCATGATGTTCAATATTATGATGTCAAGATGGAACAAGATACAACATCATCTTTTTCTCAAGCCCGACCTTTGCTGTTGCTTCATGTCCTCCCGGTTTGCCTCGTCCTTTTGGCCCCGAGCCACCTTTGCCCTTTCCTTTATTGCGGTCCCCTTTTCCTTTGCGATCCTGCAACGGGTCTGCCATCACGTTGTCACCTTGCTCTTCCACTGTCCGAAGGGAAGGAAAGGTCTCCCGGGTGAAACCACCACTGGCAGTCTGTATGTCATCACCACCAAGACGGACTTCGCAATTTGGACAGAACCCAGCGCATTTGACGCAAACAAAGACCTTTCCGCGGTACTTCTCGCAGCACGGCTGTCTGCAGGTCACTTTGTATTTCGCCTGCCGCCGATCGCAGCTGAAGCACCACTGAACCTCCAAGGAGGTGGTCGATGTGGCATCATCCATAGCAAGGAAGTCAGCAGTGCTTCACTGCATGGACTTGTGGCTCCTTCAATCAGTGCCGTTTAGAATCCTTGAGTTGGCTTTTGCACTGCAAGGTGCAATTTGATATTCAGCCTTTGTTTCTGAAGAGTTGCAACAACGGCATGCTGTGCATTGCCTGCTCTAAATTTGTCTGCACTGAAATTATGTGTTCTTGCAAAATCCATGCAATTGGGAGTCATAGCTCTTGAACCCCATGGCTTACAACACATGATGCCAGCTTGAACTGCCCTCAGCTGTCAACTTTCTACCAGCAGCTCGTATCAAAAATCATATCTTGAAAAAACATCAAAAAGCCATCCTCTTCCATCTGGAACTAGCTGCCTAGCTTGGTAAAACCCTCATGGTTCGAAGATGTTCAAACCCCATCCGCGACCGACTCCTCTTCCAGAGACGTCTCGTAACGCTGCCGTAGCAAAGCCACCAGGCCTCAGGCGGTCGAATTGGGGGGGTTAACCTCTATTTTGGGAGGTTTATAAGTTGTAACTACATGGCGTTTCAAAAGAGGAGAGATAAACCCTTAATATGGCCATGCTCATCCATTTTCATGAGGAAAAGGATGAGAAAGCGATGACCAGGCCCTCGGACGCAGCAAGGAACCATAGAGATGTGCCAAGAGGCGCTCTCCAAGTTCTTCGCCTCGTTGGTTAGTGGACCCCTCCCAGCTCGGTGATTTCCTGGGGTTCTGCCAAGATTGATGGTCACCTTTGCGGCTGTTCAGTCCTTACAAGGTGTCATGGGAAGCATGATGTGGTCGTACAAATTTGATGGAACAGCTAAGTCGATGGAAGTCGCAGATAGCCCAAAAGCAGCAAGGGGTAGCCGCTTTAACACAAACCGTTGCAAGATCGTGGACATAAACCTCTTTCTCAAAACACCCTCTGGTGACCTACCCTAGCAGTCAAAAAATATACATCTACATCCATTATTATCTATCCATAGATATATAAGATCATATCATCAATTTACAGAAAACTGTGGTATCCATACTAGTAATATACGTATCGATAAGATGATCATCGATGATCTATCAATTTATAGATGTTGTTTCCCATCTTACATCCACTGAAAGATGATTTCTCCTATCCAAAATGGGTGCCGCACCTTCAGTGCCACCCAAGTCGATGCAAGCGTCACGACCTGCAACGGCGACATCTGGCGGTGTTTACCTTTGATTTTTGGGGGATAAAAACATGGGAAGACATGGGGAAACCCTAAAAATCCATGGTCGAAAACCTCATTTGCCTGCTTGAAATTGCCATAGATTGGTGAATCACCAAGTCACCAAGTTGGCGACGAGAACAAAAAACCATCCTACCTCTAAGGTGAAATCTGATGAGAGCCCGTTTCCAGCAAACTTGAGTGCTGTCTCTCTAAGGAGTGGATGTCTGACAACACATGTGGGATGCAGAATCAGCCTGCAGCACGTTGCTGTTGGTATGAGAGGTACTCGCTGTCATTCATGAAAATCACCTCAGCAAAACATGGACATCCTATGATCAAGGGAAGTCCCCACTTATATAGATCCTCGAGTGTCTGAGTCTTCACCCCAACATACCCCAACCTAGAATCATGTTCAATATTCTTCAATCATATTCCATTGCGTTCCATCCCAATAGGCCGTTCGGTTGATATGCCACCGCTCCATCACTGTTTTGGATTTTTTCCGATAAGTGGAATCATCAAGTTGGCAATTTTGCCAAATCGAAGATGGATGGGAACATGTCATAAATGCCATAAATTAATATAGATTTTGGCCCTGTCTTGTTGATTCCCTCATAGTGTGTGGCCGTCAAATTTCAACAATCATGGAGGGATTGCGTGTGACGTTAAAATCATCGTGGTGGAAAGCTGTCTGGTATACCAATCGGAAACGCATGAATGTTCCGACGGCTGGATCATGATGTTGAAATAGATTCAGGGGGTCATCGCGAAGGCCCATCCACAAGTACTGGACGTGTTATGAGCAGAGATCTTCTTTGGAAGATAGTTGTTTTTTTCCTGAAGCCATGAACCCAATTACAACAGAGACAACAGAGACAACAGAGACAACAAGAACAAGAACAAGAACAAGAACAAGAACAACAACAACAACAAAAAAAAAAACAACAACAACAACAGCAAAACCATTTCCTACTAACTCCTACTGCGCCTGTTGCTTCTAGTGTCCCTAACCAACAGCAAACATATAGTCACCATGGATCTCAGATGTGACAAGTGTAAAACAAAGTATCACGCCTCATATGAAATTTCCTGTCTGTCATGCTGGAGTTCGGATTCGGGGTATGTCGCCGCCGCCGCAGTGCCGCCGCCGCCGCTTCGCCGCAGTGTCGCCGCCGCCGCGTCGCCGCCACCGCCGTCGCCACGCTGCTGGTCGCAACCCCACTGCAACACAAAACGCCATCGCCGCACTGCGTCCGTGCAAGGTTGACCCCCTACCAATAATCCAGGAGGAACTCTTTCACGTTGCATATTTTCTTACGAACTATCACCAGCATGCGCCTTTTCAAGTTACGCAGACACACATAGTTTTTTTGTAAGGAGAGCTGGCAGTGAAGGCTTGTTTCCTCGAATCCCGACCAAAAGGTTCATCTTTAGTTAGGATCACTTGGCATCTTGTAAACTAGTGTTGTGTTTTTGGGGGCATCACGCATCATTGGACATGATGGAGAATGATATGCGGCGAGTCACGATGCAAGACACTTTGGTCTGGCGTTGCGCTTTGGCATCATTATGGCACGTGTGACTACGATTGCGCTGAGGTTGCGCAAGACGCACCCCCGTAGCTGGCTCTGCTAGCTGGCTCAAGACATGCCTGAGCTTGCTAGCAGAGCTTGCCATGGGGCCCAGCACGACAGAGTCTTTTCTGTTGAGGAAACGAATTGTTTGTTTTGATTGAACATAATTCCGCAGTAAAGAAAATTCTATCTGTCATTGAAAGGAAAAGCTGTCCCATGTGATACCAGTTGCTCTCATACACCCATGATTTTCTCTCATGCCCTTCATCTCTCAGAAGACTTGATCAGGCCAACTGGCCAAACCGACATTCCTAGAACAAAATCAAAAAAGATTTGCCTTTTTTTTTTGTTTTGGCACTGTCTTGTTGATTCCCTCATAGTGTGTGGCCGTCAAATTTCAACAATCACGGAGGGATTGCGTGTGACGTTAAAACCATCATGGTGGAAAGCTGTCTGGTATACCAATCGGAAACACATGAATGTTCCGACAATACCAATCGGAAACACATGAATGTTCCGACAGCTGGATTGTGATGTCGAACTACAGTCGAGGGGTCATCCCGAAGTCCCATCCACAAGTACTGGCATTGTTATGATCAGGGATCTCATTTGAAAGCTCTTTGTTTCGTTTCGCCATAGCCACAAACCGAAGGACAACGACAACAACAACAAAAACAATTATATACTACTACTAATTACTGCTGTTGCTGCTGCTGCTTCTGAGAGAAACAAACAACGAACATATCTTTAAAAAAGGTAAAACAAAGTATCACGTATGTATCAATTATCATATATATATATATAAATACATACACAAACCTGTCTGTCTGTCGTGCTGGATGTGGGATCGAATTCGATCGCTGTTGCCTGCCGCCGCCGCCGCCGCCGCCGCATCGCCGCCGCCGCATCGCCGCCGCCGCATCGCCGCGGTTGACGCGCTGCGCTCTTCACGGGCGCCGTGGCCGGAGTTCCTGCACAGTTGCATGCGGGCGCAGCGACAGAGGAGCAAGCAAAGCGAAAAACAAGCTGAAGTGACAGAGCGCTGTCCTCCTTTTCACCGCCGGGTTGGCCTGAGCGACGGTCGGGAAGCGATGCGAAGGGCAATATAGTGGGTGCAAACAAAGATGCAAGGGAGCAAAATTGTGGCACGTATGATGCATGAGGCAATCGAACAGTCACACAGACCAACAAGGCTGTTACACGATCGAGCAGGCGCTTTTCTTTTTTCGCATCAGATGTTTGAGACTCGTGGCAAACGGCCACGGCGAAGCAAAAAAACGACGTGGCTCAAAGGCCTCTCCTGCTTAAAATCGGCGCGTTGGATGCTTTCTGCCACGGAAGACTACCACCTTAGCACTTGCCAACTGAAGCAACAATAATTCAAAGGCGCAAGTGATGCCTATCGATGCACGTGTGTTGACCAGCAATAATTCAGTTCAACTTGATTTGGGAAGAACAAGCAGGCAAAGCATCCTCGCAGCCTTGCAGGGCATGCAACCGGTGATTTCATAAGACCGGCGGTGGTGCAGGGGCGAGAAATTCGAAGCAAGGTCGATGTATGAATACGGATATTGCAACGTTTATACACGCCACTCTCGTGTTCGGTCGTGAGATGAAAGTTGCTAATGGACGCTTAGAATCATGGATATATATATATATATATATATAGATAGATAGATAGATAGATAGATATTGTGTAGATATTCTATCTGAACCTTTTTGGAAGATCAGGGCTTCGGCAGATAGGTGCGGCCGACAATGTCAACTAGACGCAGAACCACTTTGTGGTTGTACGCCCAGTTGGACAATTGGGCAATCAAAACCCGTTAAGACCTGGTTGTCGATCCTACCCAGGTCATTGCCTGCATAGATCAGAGCAACCGTCTTAAAACGGGTGCCTGAAGTCCACTGATCTTCTAAAGTGGTTTGAAAACAATACTCTCGCCCCCAGCGTTCATTCAAAGCGAACGCTGCACCACCAACCGGCTTGAAAATCACCGAAGTCGCCGCGCCCAAAACCCCGTGCGCACGCAGCTCATCACGAGCTGCGGCGCCCTCATCGTCCTCCGGCCATCCCTGAGCAGCGCGGCAAGGATGGAACCGGTGTGTGTCTAAGTTGACGTGCTAGATAAGAAAAGTCGAGAACAAGTTCACTGGAGCAGCGTGTTTCTGAGGTCCCGACTCCCCAGCTGGATGCGGCGAACGCCAGGAGGCAGGAGTCCGACAGAATGAAGTCTGCGCCTGTGTCAGGAAGAAGCAGAGGTACAATAGTATAATACGGTATCATGGAAGCTTGGAATTAGAAGCAACCGACTGAAGACTCATGACTATTCAGGAAACGAAAAGCGTGACAATTACCCGGCCTTCAAATGCGCCAGCGTTTTTCAACATGTTGACAACCTGCCGGACTCCTGGTTCCGTGGCGTGAAGGGCATCGACGAAATACCTGCACAAGGCGCGCGACTTTTTGTATGAATCGTTGGCCGATTGATTCATTATGTTTGATTCAAACACGAACCCGGAAAGAAATCGAAATCCAGCAAAGGACAGGGCACTCGTGCTCCTGCTGCCGGGCCGCATCAAACAACCGCGCCACTTCCTGCGGCGTGGCAGACTGGCTGGGATACGTGTGCATTACGCCATGATCAACATCATTGTGCCATGCAAGTTCCATACTTGACCATGACCAGTCTATCGTGACATCAATCAAAGAATCTGATGTATGTATATACCCATCACCGGCCTCCACGCGCACGGTGAAGTTCGTCATACCAGTTGGGGAGGCCATTCTCGAAGAAGATGCCTGATAAACGGGATGAAGCGAATGGGAAGAAATCAGGTTGGAGGGCAAATAGGGATTGATCGTGAACATTGAAGGAACACGAGAATCAAACGAAACAAACTGCGCGGCTGTGTCTGGCCTGCGAACGAGGAGCGGCGAATGCGCGAGGGGTTCAGGACTGTGATTGCTGATTCACGGCTGCGGAAAAAGGCATGGAAGATGAGTTGCGAAAGGCGAAATGCATAAATCTACAATCTACATAAATGTCTTATCCGTAATATCCATCAAAAAAAAGAAAGAACCCCTCCATCCCTGCCCCTGGGGACCCAACCAGGATCATGGTGGCCAAGTCATCTGGCAACAGCTCCATCGACGAGAGGCTGAAGGGTTTGCTGCCGATGCCATGGTCCTGCGGATGGTGAAAGATTGCAACTACAAAATGGCTGGTGATTTCAGGAAAACAAATAGAGAATTTTGTGGGATTCTGGAATTGTTTTATGATTGGTTACCATGTTCAACTACAATAGTTGGTCCAGCCATTCCAAGTGAGTTTTGATTGGGCAAGGATGCAGTGCTTTGTTTGCATGGATTCACCCTCCATTTTTTGTTGATTATGAAAACAATCCACCGATTGGGAATATAACTTACCAAAATGCTGAGATCACATCATCCACAAAACTGTGCGACACGTCGCTGTGTTGATGAAGGGCAAATGTTTGCCAGAAACAGACCAAGTCATAGCATCCAATTCCGTCCTGCAGCCAGGATAGTCTGGAGCATAAGGATGTGTCCTGCAATTATAGTAAAGCATGCAAGTTCAGAAAAGCAACCAATATGGTTGATCTGAAAATTGAAAATTACGACAGCAACCAGCATGAACCGATCAAAGTACGTACGACCTCATGCACAGTCTTGCACTTCAAAAATTGATAATTTTTGACTCTGCTCTAAAATTGAATCGATATGAATCCATGTGTTTTTGATCCAAAAGGTAAATTCGTCATCACTGGTCTTCCAAGTTGACAAAGAATCCTGATCTTCCTTATCTTCCTCATCTTCCTCATCTTCCTCATCTTCATCCTCTGCAACCTCCTCAGCAGTTGTTTGCTGAGCTTTGGCAGGGTCAAACAACTTTCACAGCATGAATGGCATATGTTTGCTTTGAAACTCAGATGTCATTCCGAATCTTTGCCAAAAATCCAGCAGCTCTGAAGCCACGAATTTCCCTGTCAATCTTTGGATTTCAAGCAGTCGCAATGTGTTTTCCAAGTCTGTCACAACAAGACATCTAGAATCTAGGAAGCAGGCCTTTCCTTCGTCGTCACCTGACTATGGCAGGTATGCATTGAACCATGCTACAGGGCTATGCGGGCGGATTTCATCCAACATCCATTTGGCACCTTCATGCCTTGCTCGCTGTTCCAAGACAGCACTGACCTCGGGAAGCACAAACCAGCAACCTGGGATCCTGTGGTCCAAATTCTCATATTCATCTGCAATTCTGCATCTTCTGTGTATTCCAGTTCTATCTATTGGAATGTATCGTCACCCAATCCACTGCCAGTTCGCAGTGCCAAGTCGCCACATCTGCGGGCGTCACCAGTAAGTCATCGCATTCTCGGGACTGATCCAAGAAACCGCCGTTCATCAACCACTGGGTGTTGCCCTTTGCCGAGACCAACGGTTCAGCTTTAAAAAAAATGCCGATGGTGGGAAAAAATGTTGCCAACTATGTCTTATGTGCTGAGAATCTCTTAAAGTTGCAAGACGTTCACCGAGAAATTGTCGGAGTTTATATGATTTTGCTACAAGCCATGCTGCATGTTTCCAGGAATCAAGCCGCACCTGCAAACCGTAGCAGTTCATGATTTCCTCCGTGGGCATGATCTCACGTTCTGCATGGAAAACCAAATGATCACCACCTGGTGGATCCAGATCAGAGAAAGTCCCCTAGCCACATATCTGTTTAATATTTCATATCATGTGATCTTGTACGTATTGAACATCTGACAAGGTGACCTGTTGTGTTCAAGTTGTGTCGAACTAAAAGAAACAACACTAGGTCGTATGAAACAAGCTCCTTTGCAAACTGACAAATTAGGCTGGTTCAGGTCTTGACCTTATTCTAAATTCGACACTATGACAACCTATGACATCTCGGCATAAACCATCATAAACCTTCAGACCTTCCAAACAATCCTCAAGTAATTCAAAGACCAAGATCATCTGCTTCCATCCCCTCCATTGGGTTTTCTGGCATTCAGCTCCAGTTTGGCTACTGATCCACTGGGGAGCCAGGTGTTGACAGTTTCCAATTGGCGGCCGCCCAGGTACAATCTCTCATCCGGGTATGCGGCACTCCAGAATGGTTCAAGGCCTTGGTGTCGATGAAAAAAACACGCGGCCAGACCAAGTTCTCAATATGAGTGTATCTGAAAACGGGCTATCCCCCAGGTTTGAATATGTTTTACTTCGGGAAATGATGATCAAGCAGTGGAATAGGGGTTTGCCCAACATGTTCGGACAACCCCATTTTTCGCAAGCTATCTGGACCTCAAGGCGATCCCAAACTTCTCAGATCAACTAAACCAATAGCACTGTATCAGATGAAACAAATGGCTGTGGCTCAAAAAAAGACCCATTCATACCAATTCAGTTGTTCTTACCAAACCATCCAAAATTCTCCAATTCTGGATCAATTCGGGGACCAAAATTCAGCCATCCCCAGGTCATCCTCCACCCTCCCCCCACCGTTGCCCAAGGCACATCCGCAAAGGGCGCCAAGATGACGCCCTTCGCCGTGGAATCAAAGGCGCGGCTGGCGACCACTGAGGCGGCCCAGCGAAGCCTGGATTTGAGCTGCTGAGATGGGAAAATCTGTGGCTTTTCTGTGGCTTAATCATCTTAATCATCATATTTTGGATGGTAAAAATCCTCATATATCATCATCAATCATGGTAAAAATCATCATCTCTATCATCATTGGATGGTAAAATCTGGTGTTGTTTCTATGGAAAAATGATCATATATCATCATTCTTGGATGGAAAAATGCCCTGAATTCGATTGGAATCCATTGTGGTTGATCATCATTTACTTGTTTTGATACTATTGGATGGTAAAAAAATACCATTTCCCCAATAGTTGATGGAATGGGGTGAAACTCTTGGGAAAAACACCGGAAAAAAAAACACGGGAATCCACGGGTTGATCATCATGATTTCTGTATGAACAGAGCATATTTCCCATTTTCAGACGCTTCCAGCATATCCGGATGGAAAATGACGGAGCGTGTTCAAAGGCTTCAACCACAGATTTATTGAGTTGCCATCTGAGGCTGGGACTGCTCCAGTGATGGCGACTTGGGAAAAAAATCCATATGTCGCTGGCACCACTGCTGCATAGCACTCAGGTCCTCTGGTGGAATTGGTAATGTTAGAGAAGCCTCCAGAAGTCAACAAGATCCTCAGTTTCCATTGGGTCAATACTCATGAAGTATCTTGTTTCCATTAATACTCCATTGGGTCACAAATGAGGATCTTGTTTTCATGGTGTTGCTTGGGCTTGCCAAATGAAGCACCCCTTCGTCCCTCGCCCAACCCTGTGACCTGTCCTTGTCATTGGCGATGTGGGAGCCTTCCAGCAGTGTATCCACAGAGGTGCCACGTAAGAATCGCTTCTCCTGAAACAACTCGGCAGAGCTGGGCAAATGATCTACTTGGGGATGCAGTTGGAGCGATCATATACATATGTGTATATATATATAATGGAATATATTGGATATAACGCCCTGGATTCTTTTTACCTCCATAAGTTGGGAACCCCTACAATAAAACTGCACCCCCAGGAAACCCTTTGGGTGTCCATGCAATCTGTGGGAATGACAGACCAAGGAAACTCAGAGATATTTAGACATTTCAAACGCTTGGAATCCAACGATTTACAACTGCACAGAGTTTTGATGTATTGGATTTACAGTCACTGCTGAAATCCGTGGAATCCAAGCCTCCAAGCCCCCTTTTGTTGCAATCCTCAGGGGTGTACCACAATGGCAGCGTGGGAAAGGATCGCGGCAAAGTTCCTGACTTCGCTGAGATGATCAACGGAGATATCCCATTGGAACCCATAGGTGGATCATGTTTACATCATCAATGTGTTTGGATTGGTTGTTACTAATGTTAGTGACCATTAATAACAACCATTGACCTTTACCATTAAGAACTATAGGTTCTTCATCAACCACTAACCACCATCTGTTTAAGGAGGTCCCTTGATGAGTGCAGGCTGAGGCACGGAGGTACGGCAACCAACCTGGGGACTGGAGCGGTGGCACCACAGCTGTTGTGATGATGGGGTGGGGATGATGCTGATTGTCATTACTACGAAAGTGACTGTCTTGATTATTTTTGTTGTTGTTGTTGTTGATGATGATGATGATCATCATCATCATCATCGAGATCTTCTTTCTGTTGCCATTACAGTATGATGTTCACCTTGTGACGTTACTAAAATATTGCTTTCCATGCCACTCAAAGTGCCTTGAACAAGCCTTTCCAAAGGAGAGTTTATCTCAGCCACATAAGAAGAGATCAATATAGATCAATTAAATTTCAGGGTCTGCCAACACATTGTGGGCGTTTTTTCTAGGAATCAAATCCTCCAATTGTTGGGACTTCCAGTGCCGCTCGACCAATCCCCACATCCGCCACGTTGAGTTCCAGAAACTTGACCTTGTGCCCTTCACCCAGACCTGTCCATGGGGATCTGGTCCCAAGGCGAAACATCAGAAATACCGCGGATCCCCACAATATGTATGTATGTTATAAGGTGTCCAAGATATATAATGTAGTTGCACAATCCATCTCATGCATTATATATATATATAGTATATACATGACAAATAGATAAGTAGAGCCCTACATCATAGCTCTCAGAGATCCTGACAGACCATCGCAACTTGCCTCGTGCAACAGCTGCAGCATCAGCTTCTGCTGCTCCTTGGGTGACGAGGCTCTGATGGAGCAGCTGGACTGTGATGAAAGCAGCCGGGAAGCAGAACTGGCACATATCTCTACATTTATATATATATACGTGTAATTATATATATAGCATTTTATATATAGCATTTTATATATAGCATTTTATATATAGCATTTTATATGTAGCATTTTATATATAGCAGTCACATACATATAATATATAATGTACATATACACATACAATTACAGATACATATATATATATAATGTATATTTATATATATCCATTGTATGTGATGTGCGTAACCATGGCATGGGCATGATTCACTTTGCAAATGAGTCCTTCTGCTTTCGTCCCCTACAAATCACAAATGGAGATCGATCAAGCCGTCCAAATCTACAGCATGTCGTGGCGTGTTTCTGTTGGCTACCAGAATCCAAGACACGGAACATCAACCTTGGGGGTTCCAACTAAATAGCTACAAATCTTCCCACGATTTGACTTTCAATCCATCTGTTGCTGCGACAACGGGGTTCCTCCGCAACCAAGCAACGTCCATGGTGAAGTCTGCATCCTTATCCTAGGCTGCAATGCATGTCGATCTCTACCAATTGTAGTTACAGCCTGTTCAACCACTATGCACTTCCGGGGCCACACAACAATTGTCAAGCTATCCTTGTACTAAACCCCTCAGGCAAATCAGATGTTTTCTGGACAGTTGTCTGTTCTTGGTGTCATCTCCTACCAGACATGGTGATTCCAGAGGGAACCAACAACTCAAACTGCTACTTCTGGATCCTTTTGGTGATGAAATGCAGCAAGGGAAGTTTTTTTCAATTTATGATGCGCAACAAATTCTGCAACACTCACCAAACACACACTGACCTGCGAAGATATCTTGGCCTCTGGCCCCCGGAACTACCGTCAACGGCCTGTGACGGAGGGTCAACTGCCATGTTTGCTCCTCATTTTCCCGTGGCTTTCTGCTTCGAGTGTAGTCTCCAAGAAACTTACATTCAGTAGCAATGGTTCAAGATCCTGAAAAGTTAAACAAAGGACCTAGGATGGAATCTCCCCGGCCCATGGTAGTCCCAAAGCTTATACCAACGCAAGACTGAAGATGAACACTTGGTCGAAATTCTCCAGCGACAGCTTAACCGGTGGTTCATACAACTGTTTCATCCTTCAAGAAGATAAATCTAAGATCATCTAAGCTGTTTCATCGGATTCGAGAGAAATGTGCCAAGAACATCAGGGTACCATGGTGTTTTTTATCATGGTTTACCCTCTGGCAAACTAACATAACTATGGAAAATCATCATTTCTAATAGGATCATCTACAAATGGTCCATTTTCAATAGCTATGTTATTTTACCAGAGGGTACCATCAAACTTCTCCGGTCGGTCACACCCCACCCCCAGCCTGATGCATGAAGCCAATGGGAGATGCAACCTGAAAACTCGAAGTTATTCCAAGATAACCATGGTTTTAAGATATTCTCTCTATATATATATGTATATTATATGCATACTGTCAACATATATATATATATATATGTGTATTGGTGTAAGGATATTATATTGATATCAGTTCAAGTGGAACATCAAACCAACTTGTGACTAACTTAACCATGCCGGTAGTCCAAGTCTCTTCGCTATCTTTGCTGACAATCATTCAGTCTGGCCCTGATGGTGACAGAGATTCAACTCCGGTGGAAAGAATCTTGCCATGGTTCTGGGGCACCAGTTGGATTGACAATCCCATTATATATTAAATTATTTTATATATATATATATATTAAATTATTTTATATATATATAATATATATTAAATTATATATTTTATATGTATATATATAGTATAGATATCATATATCTCTGTTTATTTCTCACGTACTAGTATTGAAGGGTTGGGAGGTGCATAATGTCCACAGCATGGCCAGTGTACCCCAGGAGAAGGATTCGCTCCGAAATCAGATGTTTCTCTGCTCTGCCAGGATTTGTCCCAAGCACAACAGGGGTAATGACAACTTGGCTGCGGTTTTTTACAGAATACCAAAGCAAGTACAGTGGAGTAACTGCATGGATCATCGAAAGATTCATGTCAGATACGTCGGCATGACATTTTGATCACGCACTTGGCCCTGTGGGTTTCGTGCAACAAATCTCGCAGCGAACCCCCAAAGAGGTCGGCAACTTTGCTGTCGAATCAGTTGATGGCTCGCAGCCTTGTCATTGCCCCCCAGGCTCGAAACAATTGGAAAAAGCAATCAATGCACCCCTCTCCAGGAAGTGTCTGACAGAAAAACAAAACAGCACAGCTTCCCATCACAAGCAATGGAAAGAAGACTAAGCGAGTTGTGCTGAGATGTGTGGTATGCCGAGTATAGACATATAATTGACCATATCATTCATTCTTTATCTCACATAGATTTCTGCCCGGACACCTCCGCTAACTTGTGGCTCTTCAGCTTTAACAATTGCATTTGTTGGTCTGACCATTGGTCTTTTGTCATTTGATCTCCATCATTCTGCAGGCTTCAAGGGTTGAAGAGAACCAAATCTTGTAGTCCGCGAGAGCTTTTGAACTGACGCGGTCTCCGCAACACTAAAAATTTTAAAAGTGGCCGAATCCAGCCCGTCGAAGTGAAGCGCAAAAATGCACAAGATTGTCTGATCGCGATAATGCAACTAAAGGGCCAAGACATAAACACTAGACTTAACCATTGATAGAACCGGGATGATCAAATCCATTATTTCTGGCTGGTTGATGGTGATTTAACCTGTAGTAAAGGTTGTAACCCGATTCTTTTATGTGCACTTTGGCTCAGCATCGGTGAGGATTGCCATGGCTGGAGTCAACTCACAAATTGTCGCTGACTTTGCTAAGCCAAGACTTGGAACCGGAGGGTCGCTCATGCAAAGGGTCCGCCCAATGTCGGAAGCAAGAGTCGAACTTGGAGAAACCCTGAAAGTAAATGGCACCCTTGTCTAAAATAATCAATGAATTTGTTGTTAAACGGAAAAATCATCGAACTATTGCATGTTTCAACTTAAACCCAAACCTACAGTAACCTTCATTTCACATAGCTATGGAAAGTGCTCATTTAGTTCCATGATTTAAGGATGGTTGCCGAACTTTAAGATGGTGATGTTCCATAGCTACGTTAAATTAGCAGAGGATACCTTGGATGTCCACTGTGTTTTCCATCCTTCGGTTCGACCCAGTTTCCGCATTCAGCGGCACAGAACCTCGAGGACCATGGCGGCCTAATCCTGGCGGCCCATTGTGCTACGGTCGAGAGATGTGGGTATGGGCCCCCTGGTCATCCCACGATCATGAAGTGGAACGCTGACAAGAATTGGGTTTATTCATAATCGAAAACCCATTTTCATAGGGTATTGACCCATATTGAGCCATATTAATGGTACCTTAATGGTATTATCCCACCCCTTTTGATTCATGGGGGGAATGGCAACATCAGCCGTCCTCATCGGAGTCTGGTGGAGAGCAGGCCCTGGCCTTACCCGACTTCGTGTCCAGGAGTTCCCAGCCTAGGAAGCAACGGCCAACTGCCTGGCATTTCCTGGCCATACTTGGCCACTTGCCAGGCCGAAAAATGCTCATCACCCGTCATTTCGGGGTTGAAACATGAAACGTGTTGAACTCCAAAGTGCCAAGTGACTGCCATCCTCCCGTTGTCGCTTTTGAAAGCGCCCCTGGGGCTTTTCCGCCGCATTTCCATTTCCATAGCCGCCGGCTCCGGTGGCCCGTAGGTTCTCTCGGGCCTCCCTTTGAATCAAGCCAGAGTGGTCGACCAATGCATACACATGGGCACCGATGTCTAGCTTCACCTGGCGAAGATGGGTTGATGGGTTAATGACCAATGAAAACCGGAGAGTACTTGAGTCATGTTTTCCAAATTGGATGGTTTGGTGTTCAATGACACAACGGAAACCACTTGGAAATAGTTGAAAGATGTTGAGCAGATTCACAAAGAATACCATCCATCCAAAGTTGGTCCTTGGCTTTACGCCTCAAGCGGAAAAACGTGTGGTAAACGCGAAATGGCTCCGGAACACCCTTTATGCCAAACTTGTGTTATATGACATGACATCACCAAAGTCGTCTGAAAATCCCCAGCCATCCACACCTCATATGGGGCTCCAGGGAACTGCGGTGGCCAGCACTTTTCCTCAGTCGCAATCGGTGCTCTGTTTCGATTCCTTTCAAAATGGCTCAGTCGGGGCGCCAAAAATCCGTCAATTTGGGTCGAGATTTGGGACATCAATTCCTTGGGATATCAATGGTATCCCATGGTATCTGTGGTATCCCGTATCCTGCTGTCGACAGCCCAGCTTTTTGGCTCAGCCAATATGCCAAGCTTCTCTATACCACAGACCTACTACTACGCCTTCCTCCCAAGTAGTGAGATTTCCAGGCGCTTCGACCCGACAAAGGACTCGGTCGCCTTCCAAAAATCGCAAGGGCGCATTGACAATCTGTCCTGACTACGAAGGACCAGAGCTTCTCCAATCAGTCTGGGGTTCAATGATTCAAAAATATGTATGTATATATATAATTGATTATAATTGTGTATACCACTCTTCAGTTTTGCGAATACTTTATCTACAGTTCGCTATCAGTTGTCTACTTGAGCTGCTTGACTTCTGCACAAAGCCAGCCCCACCCCAGAGTTTTCGAACATGGTTGAGGAATGTACTGCATGTGTTAACTATTGACATTCTGGCTGATTGAGTATGGTCCGCAAAACAGGGCTTCCAAAACAGTCGCCGTTGTAAGCGTCAAAAGAGGTGCCGCAAGGTTTTGATGCTGACCTTCCCATCCAAAGTTCACAGAAACCGCAAACAGTCCGACCTTTAAGCGACAGTCTGACAGTCTGACAGTGACAGTCCTGTGCTGGCGCCGCTTTTCTTCACCTTCAAACAACAAGCTCCGGAGCCCTCGGCCTCAGTTGATCCGGTTTTCGCCCAGAAATTTCGAGCTGAGCTGAGCCCTCCCTCTGCGGCAAGGCACCAAGTCCGGGCAGACCGTGAAGATTGCAGGGACCAACGCCAAGAGCGCAGCAGGGTTTGGAGGTCTCACTGAATGTTGTAGTGAGACATTCTCATAGTCGGATGCCCAGTTCTTAGTTGTCCAAAGAGGTCCAGAAGCAGCTGCAGACTTCATGCTTCTTTTGGGGCCACTGTTGTTAGACGCAGCTGCCCATATCTGCCCCTACTATGCCAGACATATTGATTGAAACTCGGTGAACGAATCAAACAGCAAGATCAGCACTCAACCTCAAAAAATCGCCCATGGCCAAGCAGCGAAAGCAGTCATTTTGAAACCATCGCGCTGGCAAACGACTTGGGGGTCCTTCTGAATGACCATTGGGCAAATCCTGGACATCTCTTCGAATCCAGTGTATGGGTTCAGTACCATCCTTGGTTCGAGGGACAGGCCAAGGCAAAGGACCTCAAACTCAAACTTTCAAAATTGGAGATGGGTCAAAATTGAGGTACCCGCAGTTTTTTGCTGAGTACTATACAAACATGACACAACAAATATACGGTTTTCCTGAGTGAACTTCGGCCAAGTCGCAGGAGCAAAGCAGAAGCACCGTTCTTGCGGCCACAAACGTCTGCGCCCATCTCAAGGTACCTCAGCGCCATCGCAGTCAGCTGGTAGTTGGTGAACCATTGGAATCTACGGAAATCTACTGCAGTGAAGGTCAATGAATGGTAGTAGTTTAATGGATTTTAATGGTGCGTATGTTCTACACACACCCTTCCTGGTAGTAGGTCAAGCAACTTTCACCCTACTGCCATCATCTGTAAAGAAAGAACTTCAACCTTTGGCACATCATCTAATCTAACCACACCTTTCGACCAGAAGCCAACCCCCACATCTTGCAGCCAAGATACTGCGCCACAATATTGCTCTTGAGGGGTGTCTTCGCCTCACAGCATTGCGATTTTACGCATGAAAGCGCAGTCCATGTGTGCGTTGCATCTGCCCAGAAGACCGAGCACCCCATCCACTGCATCCAAAGCACATCATACGCACATTGCTCGCAATATTTGAGAAACATCTCAGAGGTCCAGGCAGCAGTGACCTTCTCCTCCGATTCCAAGGTCAAATCCATGTGTTCGAAACCATGACTTGGCTGCGAAAATGGGACTTGTCTACACCCCCAAAATAAGAGAATAGCCAAAGTGTCATTCGGAACAGGATGGGAAAATGATGATAAACGTTCATAAACCATGATAAATCCAATTCCAATGGGGGGTTTTCCCCACATCTTCCCCTGCCCGGCCGCCCTGTCCTTTCCCAATCGCCTCTCTAGATCGCCCAAAACCTGGACGAGAAATCTGGATGTCCTGGGATTTTTTAAGCAACTATGGAGATACTTTATGGGATATTTTGTGGGATATATAGTGCGATATTCAGTATTCATGACTGTGGAATATATTATAACCGCAAATGTATATATACATAATATTATATATAAAGAATCAGCTATATGTGAAATTCCAGCACATCTTCAAGTTCCATCAACATGAGCGCCTGCTTCTGAACATCTTCCGAGTAGTGCTGTCGTAACCAGCTGCAAATGCCTCGTGCGAACGTGTGCTTTTCCTACCCCTGAAATCCAAAGGTTTCTCACCATATGTCCCATTGAAATTACCATTTGGATCCATTTGGTGGTATCCCATGAATTTTCAGTCAAAGCCACATCAACATCTCATAACTCCAAAGACACACATTCCCGATGCCAGTTCAACTGCCAGGCCGCCTGCGAGTTCATGTTTCCCCAGCGGCTGATCTGGGCAGGTGATCAATGCTCGCATGGAGGCCATGTGAGCCTCAACCGACAGCAACCGCCAGGGATCTTCGGAAGATCTTCCCTGTGGAAAGTTCCAGTCTCAATCTTGGCTGGTTTCATGGTTTTTAAAGTTTCATCCCAAAAAATCCATACAATATCTATTCTGATGCTGGTTCCAAATTGAACAACCAAAAATCACACAGCGGAGTTCACCCCAGCCGCCCCAGCATGCCATGCCTTCAAGGCTTCCTCCTCAGGCTCCTCTTGGCTAAGGCTCAGGATGGCTTCTAAGGCGGTCTCATTATCACAGTCCTTGACCTGGCGTCCCCAAGATGAAGCGCCCATAGAAATCATCCATGGATGCTGATCATCCCCCCATCTTTGGGATAAAACCCATCGAAATCATCAGCCGGTGACATCCTGGGATGTTGGAAGCAACGCCGATTGATGGGGCTATAAATATCATTGAAAAATGAAGAATGGGGATATTGCATGGGGTGTATGATCAACATTCACCAACTTAAGACATGATATTTGGGTTTGGTCCCTGAAAACGTGGATGATATATGACTATAACCAACAATGCGTGGATATAATGGGATATCTTATGGAAGATATAGCCAGCTTGATGTAATATGTGTGTCTGGTACCTCAAAATCGTGTATTTACTCCCAAAGTAAATGGAAATCTTACTGCGACATGTGACGATCAACCGTGGCATTTTTGGGGCGCCCTATTTTTCAGACAAACCCACATGGTGGTACACAGACGGACCCCATCAGTGTGCCTTCGGGTCGGCTCCATGCAGCAGTAAGGCGCTGATCACCAAAAAGAGCCTTGGTCACAACTGGGCCCCACAAGTCGCCACAATATTTACTGAGAAAGTCTGGAGGAAACCTTTTGGGGTTTTACTATGGGGGTAGCCCGGTAGCCTCGTTTTTTGGTCCCTTCACAATCCCCACTGGATCCCATCAGAATTGTGCGCAGCAACTGAGTTGGCTCGGTGGCCTCATTTAAGCAGGCGTAGTGCAACGCTGGCATGCCCTCTTCAGAATTCTCGGAATTATCCGAATAGCTCCAGTCGAGACCGCCTGCCCTGCAGCGATTTCTGGGGGGATGACAGATTGGGTTCTGGAACACGTTGAAGCTGATTTCACGGTGGAAAATCGATGGAGAATCGATGGAGAATTCATGGTGAATCTCAATGATCCGCTCCATCCCATGGTTTTCGGGAGCTTTTTAGCAGCCAAGTGTCTTGGCATGGCTTAGAAACTCATCGATAGCTTCAATCTCCAAAGGAGTATCCTGGATGTAGGCATCCTGACTCGACCGAAGTCAGCTCTCGAACTTTCTGAGGCTGAAACCTATGGATAGTGATAGTCAAATATACTAATACACCATTGCAGGAAATGGTCTGCAAACATTGCATTATGTGACATCTGAATTCTGTAGAAAACAGGAGAGGACCACATTTCACATATCTGTAATTTCCATTTTGATTTCAAAAAAAAAACCAATCGAATCACACTCCGAAAAAATCGCTGGACTCAAGGGGCCTTTAGGTACTCAGTGAGCTGCTCTATTGCACTCATGGCATGGATCAACCTGGCGATGGTGCCGATTCACTAGGATCCCTATCAAACACGTCTGCTGATTTTTATGCGGTGCTTTCTGTCGAACAACCAAACAATATACTAGGTTGCTTGCAAACCAAAGTATGATCAGTATCTGTGGTTTTTCTGTTTGTTCTTTGTAAGACAATGTGAACGCTGCAGTTGCAAACAGGCTATGTTTCATGCTGTGTCCAGCCTTGGGCCAACAGGTTCTGCATCGTGTTTCAAGCATCCCAGGACCCCATGGCAACACGTGTGGGGAATGACCCCACTGGAGATGTCTCAATTTCTGCTATCCAAAACCCATTTTGGAGCCATGCAGAGCCTTGTTTTCAGTTTAAATCATGCGAAATCCCAATTTCGCTGGTTAAAGCCAACATGGTTCGGTGGGTTCAGTGGAAAAAAATCCCAATGTGTGTTGGATAAATTGGTCTCCAATTTGGGTTAATTATATCAGATAACTAACCCATGACATCCCGTTGAACCCTTTTTTTGTTGGTAAAATCCACCTGTTTGCTCCTTGCCTCCCCCATGCAGCCACACCCCAGGCATCCCGGCAGCAATTCCCCAGGCTTGATGACATCTGTGGCCCGGGCGCAGAAGCCCTGGGTGCCAGTCATGTGAAAAAAAAGAATAGCGCCTACAATATGTTATTCACTAATATCTTGGATATAATACACAAAATATCACAAAATGGGTTTATGTTTATGTTTAATCAATTACAATGATGAAACATCCAGCAAGTATGTAATATATATATATATATATCAAGAACACAACCAACAACCAACAACCAACAACAACAGGAGCCCAACAGAAATCGACCCAGTTGTCGAACGACCGACCCCACCTGGCTCGGAGGAAGGGACGGGGCAAAGAAGTCCACCTGAGCAGCAAAATATCCGAAAACCATGGATTGATTTGAGAAAATCTGGGGAAATACGATTGGAAAATACCTTGTACTATAAGGATTATTATTTGGAAAATCCCGAAATTGTGTCCGTTTAAGATGGTTTTCTGGTAGCATAATATCCGATAATGTGGAGAAGAATAATGGGGGACACATACTAAAACAGTAGTCTAATCGTGATTCACAGTTCATGGATTATGATAATCCGCGGGTCTTGAAACTATACCCATACAATTCGCGTGTCTTGAACCTACCCATATGACATGTGGGCAGATCAAGGGCTATGGCTATGGCTATGGGGTCGAACACCACACTGGCTAGTTCAATCCCAAATAATCCATACACATACATATTCATCCCCAAAAAAAAGAGAACACTATCTTTGGGTACCATATACATATGTCATATGTCTATATATATATATAATATATATATATATATACAATCATATACCAAAATGTGATCAAAACGATTGACCCATCCTCGCCGCGACCTTGGGAGAGAGTATAACTCCTTCATCCTTGGCCCACTCGGCCAGACCCTGGCGATTCGCCGGGTGGTTACCAAATCTACGGTGGATCTAAATGGGCCTAAATTGGGTCAAAAAATTGGTCAAAATTGGATCTAAATGGCTCAAATTGATCAATTTCGAATAGAAATGTATGTTCGGACGACAATCCGATAGCCTGGTTTGGGACGCACCCCAAATTTCCAAACAGTGGCTCCGAAAGACAATTCCCCCCCAACAGTCCTAAAGGGTACCGCAGATCCATCTTTTCGCCGCTGGAATTCCTGCTCTCGTGACTCAAAATGTCCGCTCTTGGTTGCCTGTTTTTGGGTTCGTTGAATTCCCCATCATCCCATGCTGCCTCGCCATGAGAATACGGAGTGGATGAACTGGGAATCGGTAGCCAATCATCCTCGCCGATGGGGTGAAAATGGGCCCAAAATCATCCCAAATGTGTCGTATTGAACGGGAAAACCAATGATTTAGGGTACCCCAATTTTGCGAAACATTCATTTCCAAATTGATGACTCTTCTAGTCTGAGGTGTAGGCCTGCATTTATTCATTCTTTCCAGTCCTGAAGGTCTTCAAGTTGGTTCACAACTGGTCAACACATGACGCCCATGGCACCTGGCTCATTCAGGATGACATCGGGGACTTGAAGCACGACATAGCGTGGGCTCCCCGGTGACAATTCATCCAGAGCCTTCTGGGGGGTCGTGCGGTAGCTTGGGGGAAGCGCCTGTGTGTGTCTGGGATTCCCTCCTCTGTCCATCCCTTTCTCACTCCTTCAGGGTGCGGGTTTTCTATCTATCTATGTATATATACGGGTTTCAATCAGCTCTTCAGCTTGAAAATACTGACAGCTGGTGTGAGAGCGCACATGTGAATTCCTGATCCTGATTCCAACCACGGCCTGCTATGACTGTTACTAGAACTTGAGATGTTTGTTGAAGCCAAACGCAAGCTATCTGCTGAGCCAAAGTCATCCGAAAGGAAGGGAGCACTCCAAAAAGTTTCTGGAAACACATTTTTTTTGTAGTGCACATGGCACATGGCATCCAACTCGTAAAACTTCAACACTTGCCAAGAGGTGTATTCATAGAGTGTCCCCATATGTGAATACTTGCATGTGTACTATGGTATAACATATATATATATATAACTAACTAATAAATAGAATTATATCTTCCAATTCAAAGTACAGAAATGTTTGTGTGTGTGTGTGTCTGTGTGATTCATCCCACTCCCCTTGACTCCCTTGGTCGTCAGCTTTTCTCCGCAACGGGGTGGTCTGTGTTAGGGTCACACCTCCAATGCAGCTGACTCCTCAGGCGTTTCGTGCCATTCGGGGAGACGAGTGCATTCCGATGGATGAAGCACCAGTGGATGCAGTTTCTGTCTGGCGGCTTCATCGATTTCCATCCATTCCTGGCACTGGGCAAAGTGTGTATTGTGTGTATACTGTCAAAACCCCTTACGCAAGCAACCTGCTCACAATTGTACACTGAGGGTGATACATTAGATCATTAGATATCCGGACTCTAGACCTTCAGAAAAGGGATATACATCCTTGTATGTATATCATGTATTATTATATATACACTATATAATGATGTTTATTTATATTACACATGTATTCAAGAGCCAATTCCTGTAGTTTTTCGCCGCCAGTTTCACAATTGTCCCCAAGTTCTTTTCCGGCCTTGGCTTCGGTGAGTTCCGCTTCAACCGCTTCATCTTCCAAGGCCGTCGGCCGAGGGCACTGCAGTGGAAAGGCACGGTGCAACCAACGCCTGCAGCGGATCATCATGATTAATGATCATTCATGTTTCATAACAATGATTCATGGCTAATAACAATGGTTCACGGTTGATAATGAAGGTAGATGCCTCAATGGTTTTTGTGAACCCTCCAGTGCTTCATCTGCACAACCACTGCCTGAATGCAGGGCTGTGCCAAACCACCACGCCACCATCAGCAGCACTGCTCAGCTCTGACACGGCTGAGGCGTTCAGTTCCACGGCCAAGTGTTGCACCTGGCGGGAAAAGAGCAATGTTGGGAGATGTTGGCTTCTTGCATATCAGTCATGATACATCCTGGTGTTGGGCTAATGTTGGGTATAAATTGAGTCCTCGTAAATCATGATAAATCATGCGAAATCATGATAAATCAGGATGAATCAGGATGAGTCATGTGAGATTACGATAAATCTTCACCAACAGGGTTCAAATATCCTGATCCAACATTGATCACTGCCCAACTCAGCACTCCGCCTGCTCGAGGGCAGCACCCGGCATTTGGAACGACGCCTGGTTTGGCCAAAAATCATACAAAAATCAAGCAGCCAGGTGTCCAGCCGTAAATCTGGTGATTTTCGATGATTTTAATGGGATGCACCCCCTCCCCACAGATTTCCCATCTCCGACATCCCTGAATCGCCTCGAAGTGATTCAGCACCGTTTCGCATTCGTTCAAGCAGCACACAGCGAAGTATTCGGAGGAAGCGATGCAATTGGAGGCGCCCAGCAAATAGTTGGCAATCAACACGTACTTCCTTGGAATGTCCGAAAGATTGCTGGATTTGAAAGATTCAACTCCAAGGATCTTGGGGTTTCTCAGTGTTTTCTAGGTGTGTTTTGGACGTGTTGCAATCCCATGCAGTGCTAAGATTGCACTCTTCCATCATTCGTCTCTCAGGCCGGTGAGACGGATGGCATGAGCCATCTGGACGAAAGTGGGGGAAGCCTCTTCACCATGGGTTTCCCTTTATCAAAAACAACCAATGACTTGGATGACAACTTGATTTCTTAATGGAACCTGAGGGGAAAGAAATACAACCTCCAATGATCTAAGCCTTCTACCGGCATGACAAGAACTGCCAGCGAGATGCTCACCATTCTCTTCCTCCAAGATTCCAGCCTGCGATGGTTGCTGCTGTGAAGTCGCTTAGGAGTCGGAAAAAGTGCCTTCGCATGCTATTCGTGTTCAGTCCGACATTTGACATCACACAAATACACGGGAGTCAAGATATCTACAACGAATGCCAAAAAACGGTTGAAGCGTAGTGTATATTATGTATATATGATATGTGTGAATAGTTTGTACAAATCGGACCAAGTCTCATCTAAATCATCTAATATCAGCCCCACTTCCAAACTCTCCGACCTCCCCAACCCATTCGCACCTGCTGCAGGTATTCTTCCTTCTCAGTGAACTGGTACTGGGGGTATTTCGGTGATCCGTGGAAATCGCTCAACTTCACCCGACCTGAATCTCCCCCCATCTTCACCAGGGTAGACTTCATATCCTCACATTCACGATTTTGCCAGCGGCCGTACCTGGCGATGTGCAGCCAAAGAATATATTGAATGTGTGTTGATCATGTCAAGAAACCTCATCCCAAAAGAAGACAAAATGAAAAGAAAATAGAAAAAAGATATTGTACACACCACGCAGATACAGCTTTGCCAAGAGCATAACTCGCTCTTTGAGATCTGTCCAAGCAAGCGTGCCGCTGCTGTTCACGGCCTGTGCTTCGAAACTCTGCATGCCCTTCCACTCAGAAGTTTTGCGAGCACGCAGCTTCATTTGAAGATGCTTCTTGGCATCCTCAGGGTTCATCCGGGATCAAACCTGACTTCCTTTTATGTACATCTTGTCAGAGTTATGTTGAGTCTGTATCACCTGTGTGTGTTTCTTGTTCCCAATTCCTCAGGCCCAAAACAATAGATTCACAACGTTGCCATGAGTTCATGGTCTCAATATTTCTTCTATGGTGTTCCAGCTGTTCTACCGTGCCTCCAAATCCCGCGGTAAGCCATGACGGAAGAGCAGCAAGTACGAGAGCAAAACCTCATGTGCTTCTTCCACAGCGATGGGAGCAGGGACTCGCTCCATATCCTGACGGTTTTTGCTCCAATGGCTCCAACATGTTCCAACCATCTGGGACCCAAATCCAAGATCAAGGCTGGAGACTGTTTTGTAAAAATGAAAAGGATAGATTGGGCAGGTGTTCATAGAATACTCATCTCAAACTGGACGTGATGTTTCCCCCAACCCCAAAAAGAAGCCATATCCAAGTTGACCAAACGAGTCACGCTTTCCAGCTCGTTCAAGACGTAGGCAGCCCGGAGCAAACCTACTGATTCTTCCAACAAGATCCTCGTTTCTGGCGACCCGCACCGTGTTGGACAAACGAAATCAACCGGGACACAACCAAATCCAAAATAGGGGTATGGTAAATAGGCATATAAATGCGAGGAAAACATCGTCAAGCATGTGTGCTTTTTTTCAAAATGGTAAGAAAAGACAAAAACCTTCACGATCTTAAAAACAACGAAACGCTAAAAGTTGGCATCATCCTTTTTCAACATCTTTTTCAGCCCTAAAAGTTGCCCCACATCCCAGGCTCTGCTCCAGCGCTGCCACCGTCTGGGAGATATCCGCCAAGGACATCCCTCGAGAGCTCGCCACTGGACTCAGGGCCGCTTCCTTCAAGGCGGCAGCCAGCTCTGGAGCCTTGTCCTGGCAGCTTGGCCGGGGAATTGATGATGATGATGATGATGATGATGATGATGATGATGATGATCATCATCATCATCATCATCATCATCATCATCATCATCATCATCATCAATAGTATTCTCAATAATAGTCATAATATGTCATAATCATAGTAATCTATAATAAAAAATGGTTCATCAGAGTATTGTGAATAATCATAGTAATCACGATAATCGTAGTATTTTACAAGTCCTAGTAGATAATCAGCATAGCTGATAATCACCAATCATTACTATGATTGGGGGAAAATAAAAGCACACACACATCTCAAATAATCACAGTGAATCACTCATCCTCACTAATAATAACTAAAAAACATCACAAAAAAAAGTAATCAGGACAGTCAACAAGAACCCTCATCAGCATCAACAATGATATTGAATATCCAAGGATCAGAGTAATGACTAATTATTTCCATAATTTCACCAAAATCTTCAGCAAAATCTCCATCCTTCCCGCCTGCAAGGCACGAACCTCATAGAGATCACCAGCTCCATGGCCTTCCGTTGCTTCGCGATAGCTCTCCCCCGGCGCAATGATGGGAGCGCCTGGGGTCTCTAATCCACGGATCAACCAGCCATGCTCCTGGCGTTGAGAACGGTTGATTTCGTTGATTTCAATATGTGGTTCTCATTTTTTGGGGGGTTTGTTCATTGATGTTCATTGATTCTTGTTTCTGACCAGATTGATTTATGTTGATGTTAATCATATGTGATGATTTGCATACATCGATCATATCCATCATCATATTTCTCCCAGGAAAACACAAGAAACAAATATTCCCCTTAAATTGTTATGGCTAATTATATCCCGTTAAGCCCCACTAATTCCGGATGAAATCCATCCATAAATATAATCACTTTGCCAATTATGTATGGATTCATTATAATTAAATTCATAAATGTCATCACTCTTTCCCAGATAATGTCCATCCAGAAATACGATGATGGGATAATTTCAAATTTCATCCCAAATAAATAATCATTATCCAACTTGAAACAATCATTTCATGCCCAAGTAATCTCAATCTAAATGGCATTGGAGTGATTTAATTTGAAACATCTTCGTTGCATTGTGGCCTTGGCAAAGTAGGCCCGTGCCAACGCAGGCAGGGCCGAATGCGGCGGCAGGTTGCCCTTGGCATCTTTCGGAAAGGCCTCGTAACTGTCGCGTAGGCTTTCCTGGCTTGCAAGATGGTGATTTTTCATCCCTTCCCAGTGGTTTGAGCCAACAAAAATGGTGTGTTTCCCATAAAAATTGTGTTTTTGCGAGCTTTTTCCCAAGAAAAATGGTGGTTGAACCAACAAAAATGGTGGTTGAACCAACAAGAATGAGGTTTACCAAAAATGAATAGCGGTTTATCTGGAAAACAAGTGGGAGTTTACCCTCTGGCAATCAAAACCGAAGAGGGAAATCCACTGTAGATGATTGTGGAAGAATATGTTTAATGGAAAATCATGGGAAAAATTGGATTTGCCCTTGCCAGCCGCAAGTGATAGATACATTGCCCCGAAACCTTGGTGAAATGAGGTGGGTCACAAATGAACAAAGCCATTTTGCTTCGGCATTGACACTGTTCCTTCAAACCACCAATCACTTTTAGTTTGACATCGTAAATTGCATCTTCATGTCCAAAAAAAAGCAAAGCAGCTATAAAAAGCATGCCACATCCGGCTTTGGCAATAGGCTATCCCCATCTCATCCTTTATCATCCCAAATTCCCTTTAAAAAATCGCCATTCATGGCCATTCCCCATCAATTCCAGGGGGTCAATCCTCCCATCGGTCACCACCGCTGCCTCCACAAACAGCACCTGCTCCGCCGTGACCTTCGCCAGCGCTTCCCTCAGCGCCCCCTGCAGGCGACTGCGGCGGCTCGTCGGCCTGGCCTGGCTCTCGCGACGCATCAGCTGAGCATCGCTGAGGGAAAGGAGCAGCAGCACGGCCAAGCACCTGGCGATACCAGGAGCACAGGATGTAGCTCTTCATGAGGAGTTGTGTTTTTTTTAATGTAGTGGTGATATATATATATATATAATGTGTGTGTATACATAATATAATATAATGTAATGTACAATGTATACGAATGCAAAGATATTCAAACATACCAAAGTGTAGTGGAATACAGAGCAGAATGTGCATCCCACTTCGTAACTGGATCATGAGCCATACATAACTGGGGATATCCCATCTCCATGAGGATTCTTGGATCAAGTTGGATCGCCACAAGGGGGGTGGACTCTGGTCTTCCGATAGCTTCAAATGACTTAAGGAATCTGACCTTGGAGGAAACAAAGTCCTCTCCTCTATCAGTATGACACTGAAATTTTCAGATATATTTTAATATGTGTAATGTAATATATTTTGTATGTATGGGATGCCTTCAAATGGTTAAAACATCAAAGCTGTGGGTCCATAGGTACCTAATCTAGGTCCCCATACCCTTATCATCCCAACCCAATCTCTAGCGCCTTGACATACCAGCCATCGATACCTCAGCGGAGTTTTCATGCCCTCTGGCAATCCCAAATGGGAATCGAAAAAATGGGGGAATTGCGTATTAAAATCATGGAAAGAAACATCTTCAAATGATCCCGCAGAAGAGAAACGACATCTATGTGAGAGGTACCCATCTCGTTTGTCTCCCTGGTTTTTCATAGATCGTGAGTCCTGATGAGCCATGGTGCCAGTCGAGCAAAGGCCAGAAGCCACAGCTTTCAAGGTTTCCTTTAAAAAGCATTTAAGAAATGTACCAGTACCTGAGGGCTTTGCACGACAAGGAAAACAGCGGCAGACACGGCACACGCGTCTACCGAAAAGACCTGACTAAGTAGCAATGAGCCTGCAAAATGGCCAGAAATGTATGGACTGAGCTTGAATTTGTGGGAAATGTAATTAGTGAAATGTAAAACTGAAATCCAAATGGTCATTGCCACAACAGGGACCAATTGGGATAGGTCCCAGTCATCTATGAAACCATCAGCATCTCTTGAAAACATCCCGACAAACTCATCTCAGCTACGCCACTGCTGTCACGGCAAATTTCGGCGCCGCAGCTGCTCCGTTTCTCAGACATCAGGGTTCTCTCACTCTGGAAGCTTCATCCAAGCTAAGTCATCAATCAATTGAAAAAGCAACAATGAAATAAGAAGAATGACAATTGCAGAACCAGAACCTGAGAAATAACATGAATTAACATCCATGCTTGCTAGATCTAAAATCTATACGACAGGTTTTCTTCAGTCAACATGGTACGCTCTCTCAGAATCCTCACTCTCCGATGGCACGCTGATCTTCGTCTCGGGCCTTACCGCCTAATTCGGTGCCATGCAGGGCATCATAGCCAGTTGGCCAATTGATGAAGCCACCTGTGTTCCAGNATGGCACGCTGATCTTCGTCTCGGGCCTTACCGCCTAATTCGGTGCCATGCAGGGCATCATAGCCAGTTGGCCAATTGATGAAGCCACCTGTGTTCCAGACCTCATTGCCCTTCTCTAGCAAAGCAAAATCAAAGACATCCTTCACATCCGGGTCAATAGGATTGATCTCGGCACCCTCTTCTGGCAGCTCGTACAGGACTCTCACCAACATGAAGATCTGGTCACACTCACCACAACGGTACAAGAAACCCTCACGGCAGCGGAACCAAAGAGGGACATGCTCGTTGTCACCAGTGCCGCCAGTGCATCCCACAACACGCTCAGTGTGGATGGCGGGGACCAGCACAGGGTTTTCGATGGTTCCAAAGGGCCCAATGAATGGGGAAGACTTCAGGTACTCGTAAAGCTCAATGACACCAAGGATGTTTTCCGCAGCCTCGTTCACAATTGTCAGGCCCATGTCACGGCAAAGCTGCTTGTAGGACTTCTTCGGCAGATTTTCTGGATCCATGATGGTGCTTTCTGCACGAATCCTCCAGTACCAGTAAGCATCAATGAACCCCAAGTTGTAAGGGTTGCTGGCCATCAACGACTTCACATCCTTTGGCATAGACTCAGTGTTCAGCTCAAAGTCCTCAGGCAGAACACGCCACCAATGGCGGTAGCCACGCCTGGCCTCCAGCTGACATGCTGCTGGCACCGATTGCCAGACNCTCAGTGTTCAGCTCAAAGTCCTCAGGCAGAACACGCCACCAATGGCGGTAGCCACGCCTGGCCTCCAGCTGACATGCTGCTGGCACCGATTGCCAGACCTGTGGCGCTTGGGCACGGCCGGCCCGGCCGGCCGCCGTGCCCAGAGCGCCAACCGCGCGGCGAGCCACGCCCAGCATCACGGGGCGCAACGCGCTGCGTGCTGCCTACTCTACACAGCACTGGAGCAGAGCAGCTCGTCGAGTATCAACTGGATCGTCGATGATATTTGTGTTCCCCATAAGTGATGCTTGGTGAAGAGTTTCTCATCTACATGCCGATGGCGCTTCTTAAAATTGAAGACACTTGAAGATGTGTTTTGCAGATTTTGAGCTTGTCAGCAGCCTTTTTTTGATGCTACTGCGATGCTAAGATGCCAACATAAAGTGCCAAAACCTGCGCTGTCCACAGCAGCGTGTTGGCCATGGGCCGGTGAGGGCACCCTGCACAACAAACTCAGTGTGCCTCAACTCCCTATCATCTAAAACCCATGTGTGGACACACGGATCAAAATGCGATGCAGTATCCAAACTCTATGGAAAAACGAAGAACATGCATTTCAACAATCTGTATGAAACATTGAATGGAAGCATCTACACCAGCTGTTGTCCCATTCGGTAATCCTCCAACCGAGCTTTGTACATCCGCGAGCTTTGCGCGGCCCTCACAGCTCCTTGGAACCACGCTTTGCCTGGGGATTTTTTGGCACTCCTCTGGAGGTTGATGAGCAACCACTTGGAATGGACCCATGGATGGGCCGTTATAATATATTTATATATACATAATAGTATATTGTATATATTATATATATGTATACACATATATTCAATAATAGAATTTCATATATAGAAATATGTACCAATATTGTAGTTCACACTATTTCGGGGAAACAACAAGTTGCAATGATGAATGAATGTCCCATTCATCATAACTCGCGCTTTTCATGAGGATCTTGCTATATTTCAGGCCGTCAAACAGGAAGTCCAAACTACAATGTGTCACTGTTCTGACTGGTTTGTAAGTCAAATCACACCACCTTCGAACCGCCCAGAGTACTTTAGCCAGCAAGTATGGAATATCCATTCCAGTGAAACAAAGGAATGTTTAAAGATGTCAGAAGACATTCCCCAAAACTTGGAACTAATTGCCCAATCCTCACACTTGTCACCTTGTTGCTGAGCCCGGAAATCTGCCCCCTTTTACCCTTTTTGGATATTTTTCGGGGATCCAACGAACCTGGCATCTTCAGCACCAGCAACAGGAACAGCAGCAGCCAGGGCCCCAAACCCTGCATTTCGTGGGCTTCGGCCAACCCTTTTGCAGTTTGCCAAGGTGACCCTGGCCGTCTGACTTTGGGAACCAACGAAACTACAATCCAACTCACATGAAGTCCCAAACCAAAGCAGGAGATCATGGAAGATGCAGGTTCAATAGGTGGGTACCACCAACTCCAGTGGGTTTTTGTGGATTTTAGTGGGTTTATCATGGTTTCTTTTCATGTTCGATTTCATGGCCATAAAAGCCATGTTCCAAGATCGTTGGAGCTGAAAGATGACCGGCCTTTTTGGGCTCCCAGCCCCAAGTGCAGTCGGCAAAGGTCGGTGGAGCTGCCTGATGAGTTCAGCGCAAAATCTCAGGGTTTTGACTGGTTTTTATATGGTGTTGGATGGTTTTGTATCTGGCGCTACTGTGTTTCACACTCCGTTTTTCATTGTTTGGAAATGGCGGTGTTGTTAATAACCATTTCTGGACAACCTAAAGGGGTGAAAAAAAGGATCAAGCAACTTCAAAACATACTGGCAGACAAACAAGTTGTCCTCAGACCTACTCTCTGCAAGAGCAGCCGCCTGTTCACAACTTGTCCCATCAAACTTGGCAGGACGCCAATACCTCGAGATTGTCATCAGTGCGATGTCAAAGTGGAGCAATGCGGTGAAATGCTCCGAATATCTTCTGTGGAGTGCAATTTTCGATCCTACTTTTCTCCTCGCTCTCTATCATTTCAGTCTATGTTTCCATTCTCTCTTTTGAAGGCTCTAGACTCTAGAACTTCTCATCCTCCCACGGTTGAGCTGTGGCCCCGTGCCAAACATGAACGTTGATGGACCGGCCCGGGTGGGCCGTCACTTGATGATACCTGGGCAAACCAACATCCAGAAGAAACACCATGAGACTTTGGGGTGCCAGGCTTCCCTGCCATTGGTACGGGATATACAAACCTCAGCAACGCAACTCCAGCCAGATGGCAAACCAAAAGCCGAAGTCTGGAAGCTGCCAGGCAGCAATCGCCAGGCTTCAAGTCTGCGTGGCTCCACTTCACATCCTTCCAGCCAGGATACCTGGTGGAAACCCCGAGATTTACATCCTCTGCAGCTGCGCCGAAAATGCCAGCGATTCAAAAATGACAGGAAAGCAGTGTCCAACCATGTCCAACCCCTGCCATAGATTCTTAGATCCATTTTGCACATGCTGATGATCATGACAATCACCTTCAAATCCCATGAATTCTAACCTTTTCTGAGCTTTCCACTTGGCCATTTTTAACGACTACCCAGAAGCTTCTCCGTAGGGGGTTCACTTGATGAGGTCCATGCGGTCCACATCAATCCGGCCCATGAAGGCGCCATAGCCAGGCAGAGACCTCCATGGCGTGCCCTTGCGCATGGCATCCATGTGAAAATATCTCGATTGATGGTGATTTCATGGATGATTTAGTGGATGATTTATCTTGATTTGTAAAATCCAAATCTGTATTAAGTGATGCAACAGCTATACCTCGAATCCGTATTCACTTGCGTAGATGTTTCGTTCTTCTATCGTTGTACAAGTGTTACTTTCATACGGGATGAACATCCAGCGCTTGTCAGGTCCCAAGAAATCTGACACATCCTATCCTTTCACATCTCAAAAGAAATGTCCGGCTGCACGCATCCGCTCGATTTTGGACCATGCTAGCACGCTGCAGCAACGGACCACTGCTTCCTCACCTGACGCAGGGGGAATGATGCAACTTGAGATGAAAATCAACCCAACAATGACATAACTCAGAACCTTTCAGGTCACTTTCGTCATTTTGGAGGTTCCTTTTCCAATCCTTTCTACCCCAATGACCCCCATTTGCCCATTCTCAGCCTCGACAGATCACAAGCTCTTGGCGAAGTCGTGGAATTCAGCCGCCGCGCCCTTGGCCGCCGCAGTGAGCATCTGCATGTCACTGCCAACTGCCACAAAGGCGCATCCACACCTGGGCGCATCCCAAGAAATATCTGACACCCAGGACACCTTGAGAGGGATCTACCAGGATCACACTGCTTCCCCCATCACTTCCCCAGTGGTCGTTTCTCTGACAAAATCCGTGGGTTTCCCCGCTTCAAGGCCCATTTGGCATCATCCTTGTTGGCCGTCAGGAAGCCAGCAGCCTGACCATCGGAAAGTGGGGATGAACCTCCGAGGGGATACCTGCCATTTGGATAAATTTGGGGAAAATCTATGATGGTTTATGGCATTGGATTTATTTGGATTTACCACATGAAATGCTGTTAATGCCAAGGCTTATCAGTCTTTTGAGTTCAGACCCATGCCCAACTCACACAATTGACACCTGGCCTTCCCAGTAGCCACAATCCGCGCAAAGGCCTTCTCGATGGTTGCCTTCACCTTCCAACATGGCCGGCACCGAAACCGTCGTGGCTTGTGGGAACTCAGCTGGCCTCTGGGTGTTGGGGCTGTCCAATGTAGCCTCAGATGGAAAATCAGATTCCTGGACCTTTTTGGATGACTGGAACCCATCGGTTCTTTGCTCCTTCAAACGATCATTTCTTGGATGTCTTTTCCCATCAGCATCCACAATCATCCAGAATCATCAAATGATCACCCATAAAATCATCCATCAAACCATTCACACCCACATTTCGGCGCTCAGCCACCCATGGAGGCGCTCAGGTCGCTGGGGCCCACGAAGAGGGCATCCACTCCATCCACTTGGGCAATGGCCTTGGATCCATCGCTGGGAGATGCTGGGCCTGGGATGTTCATCCCAAGATGGGCGACCTCTCCCTGCCTCGATGTTCTCGACTGCCTCCACAGTCTCAATCTGCATGATGTTGCCTTAGGCCGAGATCGCGGCACCTGGTGCCCTGGTGCTGTTCCAACCCAATGATATGAGGGGTTCCATGAATGGGGGTACCTTCAAATGGATGGTTTACGAAAATCCTCTTTGTATGGATGATTTGGGGGTACCCCAAATGATGGAAACCCTCATATTATTGCTGATTATTCGCCACTTACGATGGGATGCACATCCAACTACTCACTGGTGCCATGGAGTTGGTCATCTGCCGAGGGGCAGATTTGTCCAGCAGCCTCCTGTGCGCAGAGGTTTCACATGGTGAACCTTGGACCTCCTCAGCCAAGAGAAAAATGACCATTCCGATGTTTAGGAATCATGACGTGAGTACATAGTCATTGCAAACGAGAGAATGATTTCCAGCACAATAGTTGCCCATGGGTTTCTGATTGAAGTTTCCCATCTGCCACAAACCTCTCACATCCGGCGTCGAGTGCGCCTTGTAGTAATGCGGGTTCTGCGCTCCATAGTTGTTCATGCGAGCCAAGCTCATGACCTCGTTGTGAGTGATCGAAAAAAACCATGGCCTTCCCATTGGACCATGTTTGAAAAAATGGTGGATGCAATGGGGGCTCCTCACATTTTACTGAAATTCATGGCAACTACTACTACTACTACTACTACTACTACTACTACTACTACTACTACTACTACTACTACTACTACTACTACTACTACTACTACTACTACTACTACTATTGACGATATTCCCTCTGGTAAACTAACATAGCTATGGAAAATCACCATTCTTCATAGGTAAATCAACTATCAATGGGCCATTTTCAATAGCTATTTTGACATCACCAGAGGCTACTTCCGTCCATTTCAACGTTGCATCCTGAGACGTCCACGCCGCGGATCCCGCCCAAGCTTGGATAGCGCGTTGCCTCGGTGAATCACCCGTGCGGTCCCAACATTGGAGGCATGGCTACGACTTTTGGCTCAAAAAGATTCCAACGAAAAGATTGCAGAGTGGGCTCCCAGCAGCTGATTTTATGGTGATTTGTAGAATTAGAATGTATTAAACACCATTCAACCAGCGTCATGGCGCCACATCTCCATATAGAGAGCATTCCGAAGCGCGGCAAGCACCGCACCTGCACGGCCTCTTGCGCTTGTTCGGGTGTGTTGATCCAAGGGAAGATCAAACCTGTTGGCCAAGGGTTACACGGGTTACACCTGTTCAGTTGGTGGCTGCTTAACTCTCCATCATTCACATGATGGATATTGGTGGATGATCATCCCCAATAGGTTGGATAGTATAAGCTCCTACAATCATCAACCAACAGGGGTGGTCAACAGTGCGCAATTGGTTTCAGGGAAAACTCCAAGGGCCATCGGATAGCAGCATCTACTGACAGGAGTCGTAGTTTGATGGTTGTAGTTTGATGTTTTGGGCATGTTGTACTACTCTAAACCATGTCTGCCACAAGCCAAGGTTTTTGTTTTTCCACAGCAGGTCTTTGCAACTTTCCATCATGTTTAACAACTTATCTCAAATTAAATCTGTCTGAAAATATGCAGCCTCCAAATCCCATACTTCATCATCATCATCATCATCATCATCATCATCATCATCAGCAGCAGCATCATCATCAATAGTGATAGTAACATATAATATCTCATGATCAGAATCATCATCCATCGTCATCATCCATCATTCCGACTGAAAAAAAGTTGGGGATCCGTGCTCTGGGCGCCCAAATCCAAAACTCGCTTCACCACCACAGGCTCCGCCCATGGCACTCGCACCACGGGCTCTGCAGCACCATGTTGAGAGGCCTGTGCCAACTGGGCACCAGTTGGTAATCACCAGTTGGTAACTATGAAACACTGGTTTACAATGGGATTATCATGGGATAAACCATCTACCAACTGGGGATTTGGATTCTTCCCAGTGGTCCATTCACAGTATCAATACTGTAGATATCGTGCTTTTGTTGGTTGATGAAACCCCAGGCTGTGATGTCAGTTTGACCATGTCTGAAACATGTCTTCTCGTCGTGTGCCAAGCCTGCAGCTGCAGCAGCACATCGTTCAATTCATTGGGTGAATGCTCCATATCGATCACGAACCAATCCTGCCAGTCAAACTTGGCAAAATTGGGGCACCCTAAAAGTTCCAAAAGTTCCAAAAGCAAACAGCTTTTGTGGCCAGCGCTCCATACCCGAGACGTGGGACAACATCTCAGCCACCATCCTGGGGCGAAGGCGGTAACATCTGCATGACAAACAAAACATAGCACGTGCATCATATCATATGCCATGTATATACATGGCATATACATCTGTGTTTTATGTATTATATATGTATATTATATAAATTATATATATAGTCTATGTTATTTTGGGATGATAATCAATCCCTCTAAACATTCATTCTAGGCTGAGGTCGTTTGAGGTCATGAAAAAAAAGGAAAATCCAGGTGCCCCAGCGTGTTGCGCAGCCCAGTCCACAAGCCGATCTGCTTGCGGTCAGTCTTCAATACCTGGTTCCAAGGGATGAAGGTGTCATATCGACGTGCTAAACAATTCGCATGGGACATTTTGTGGTGCTGCCCAAAATCCGCAATCTTCAACAAACACTGTTGGTAGATGAGGATATCACTGGCTGTAGATGGATCCTCTGAAGTTAAATCAAAAATTGCGAAGCATCATCATTTCTTGTATGCCTCCTTGAAGACATTCTGCCGAACCTCAGTGGAGCAACCACACTGAAAGTGGAGATGAACCTCTGCAGGAGACGTTAGGGGTATAGATGCACCAACCAGTCCAGTAGGAAGTTCCGTGACCATTCAAGCAGTGAAATGCACACTGTCCACCCAGTGACTACATCACAGAAACAAATCGATTTAAGGCGCCCAGCTTTGCTTGGATCCGAAAAGTGGCGCTGGCAGGCAAGCAGGGATGCCTGGACAAAATGTCCAGTCAAGATCAACTAAGTATGTGCAAATACAAAGGCATACACTCATACACACAAATACAATAGATTTATATAATAGATACAGAACGAGATAGATGCAATAACATGATGCATACATATCTGTACATGCGATTCTCGTATTCTCGTGAATCACTTCACCACTCAGGACTGTTTCTGCCTCCAGAAAATGTAGAGCTTCATCCTATCCCGCCATCCCCTGCACCTTCCCGGCAATTGCCGCGCTTCTTTGGCGGGCCAATTGCACAGCCAACATCACCTGAAGGATTTGCTCTATGACTTGATGATGGGATATGTAGGGATATAGGGATGCAACCATTCTTTTCGTGATTGAAGCCAAGCCTGTGGTTAAAGCCACACCCAAAGACATCTGACTTTCCAGTCCGTTTTTTGATGACAAGAACGGCCAAGAACGACCGACCCAAGCTGCCAAACCCAGCCTGCCGGCTGATATCTAGGGACATCTGTACCGACCACATGGGACCACAGAGTCTGACAGATCTAAAAATCATTAAAAATCCACAACTACACGGACTACACTACAGAATACTAAAGTTCATGCGGGCACACAGCCCTTTGCCACGACCTTCTCTGTGCAACCACAGGCGATCCAGGAAGGCCAATTCCGTGCTGGCGACGCTGAAATTCACTGCCAAACCATATTGACGGCTCTGCCCCGTTTGGTGGGCTAAGAAAATGCCGAAGCTGAGATGCACCTCCTGAAGTAAAGGATCAAAGGGCCGTGCAACCATCACCATGCCGTTGAAATAGCGGAGAGGACCCGGATCCAAACACTGAAATTCTTGGCCCGGCTGGAGGTTTTTGAGAGGTTCGGGGTTGAGGCGCCAGTCCACGAAAGCTCCACCAAAATGAGACAGGAGCAAATACTTGGCCGCAAGACCTTGATATTTACGGAACTTTAGTGCCACGCTGGGTCCCTTTGGCAGCTTTGATAGCCTTTCGCCACTCCAAGCTTCAACACGCCATCCTGGCAACAGTTGAGCCCACTGCATTCTGCGTCGTTCCAAAGCATCATCACATCCTAATGTGTTCCAACATGGCATCAGCAAGTGAAGAAGCTTAGGGGCTGCTGGGGCCGCTGGAATCACATGTGACAATCTTCCGCGTTGGAAGCGTCTGCCATCCTTGAAAGGTTGATGTGCCACCCATTTGTCGAAAGGCCGCGTGGGCCACGCTTCGGCGCGCTCGTCGCAAACGCTCTCATAGCCCACAAGGGCCAAGAGGTGGTCCAAATCGTTGCTGCTGGACCTGGGAAAATCTGGGATCTGCTGATCTTTAAAAAATCGACACTTTAGAATGGTCTATCTCTCTTCATATAGCCGTTTCCTATCTTATCTCTGCTTTTGATGGATTATGATCATCCGTGATCATCCCTACAAGTATTTTCCCCAATCTATTAGATATATTGGGATTGGGCCCCCAACTAATCATCAGCCAAACTGGGATTTTGATGGATTTTCCACAGGCCTCGCAACAAGGCCAGGATGGATTTCAAACTGCAGGACATCGGCCCAACAGGCAGGATGCAGTTGCAAATAGGCCACATAGTCTCTGATCAACGGCACATCCAAACCTTCCACGTCCAGCTTCAGCAATCCGATCCGGCATGCTCCATGCGTATCTAGAAGCGTGTGAAGAGAAACAGCCGGAACCCATCTTGAAACCATCAGGTGAGACAAGCGCTGCTCTTCCAGATAGTTGGCGGCAAATGGATGGGGCTCACCCATTCGGGTCATGCAGGCAAAAAAGTATGGTAGATCAAAATGGGAGATGTTCTCTGGAGGAATGTAGAAAGCTTTCACCCGTCGCAATGTCTGCGTCCGTTCAGCCTCAGTCAGCACGGCAGCATTGATCAGCTTGCTGCGTGGACGGCTGGCAGCATATTTCTTCCTCAACTCCTCAACATAGAGCGGCAGAGCCTCAACACTGAGACCTTTTTGCTCAGGTGGCTGAAGTTCAATCAGGGTCTGCCAATTGCAGAGCCCAATCTCCATGTAGTGATAGTACTGATACTGAGACCTGCTGCTGTCGCCATCGCCAAAACTATCTTCCACCCCTGCCAGCAACAGAAACGCTCTTCGAATCATGGCCAAAAACAGAACCAGATCACGAGGCCGTTTCTGGGAAGGGTGTGGGCTCCAAGTTGAAACAGAGGGTTCGTGTTGAAGAAGCTCCCACTGCACTTGGTACGGGATGATTTTGGTTTCCAAGTTTAAGAATATGTCAGCAAATTCCTAAGCTTGCAGGTTTAAAACATAGATATCAAAGGGCAGTCCCAATCACAAAATATAGTGTCATAGTCTTTGATTTTGACCTAGCAACCTGTGCTGTCTCACCAAATGCTACCAAAATTCTATCTGGGAAGTGCATCACACCTACCCTTGTCTTGCCATGTCTTGATTGCAACTAGACTGAAGAGTCGCGATGGTGGAGTCAGTGTTGGCAAGCCCCTTTGCATGTGACATGCTTTGCCAACGGCAAAAAGATCATAGATGACCATGGTACTACACTCCACTGATCTCCAATCATCAATGTTACCAGCCGACTAGAGATTCAGATGATTCAGACTTTGGAGTTGTCAAGTTCAGGTGGCGAATTTGCTGGGAGAAAAAAAAAAACATGTCCCACAGTCCCGCAGTATATATTTGATGGTACCCACTACGGGAGCATGTTAGGGACTGCCTTCTCTTGAAATGGACCTGTTTCACAGTTGTGCAAAACAAGTTTACGTCGACGGTGCCGTCTTGAAATCTGCGCCCAAGCATGGAGGATTCAATGAAAGTCATGAAATGTCATGAATCAGAAGCCCTGGGCTCTGGGCCCCAATTGATCAAAATTGTTTGAACACTGTGAGCAACCCAAAATCTGTGACTTTGGGTGCTATGACTTTTTGACCGCCCAATGCAACATCTCTCAGTATGGTTAATCCCTGTTGACAAAGACGGCTCGCAGCTTCTCCCATGCGGTGCCTCAGCGCCTTTCGGATGCTCAGCAGTGGTGTGCTGAGAAACTACGATAACAAACCGATCTGATGTGGTGATGTGGCTGAAACAGGTATTTTTTGATGGTCTGTTCGACCCCACCTGAATTCTTTCATGAGCACAGCCATTACGACAGCTCCAACATGGCAATTGATGAAAGCCGAGTTGTCGCTTGTAAAAATGTCCAGTACGGTGCTGACCTGTGAGCCATGAGAAGCATCTGGCGAAGGCGTTTTGTGACTTTGGCAGTGGTCATTTTGTATGTTCCAAAAATGATGGTTCACCATCAAAACATCATAAGTTATTGGTATGTCTGTCCAAAACTGTTTGCACACCCAAAGTCAAGTATTTTGCTTTAAAAAAATATGGTTGTCTACATCATCACATTTCAAGCCGGAAAAGAATGGGATCGAGGCCTTCCCCATTTTTACCAGAGAAGTCTTGCACCATCGGCCTGTCGAGGTCTGTATCCACCCAACCGTAGCGATTCTTCTCGCTATTGGGAAAGGCCTGGCTGACAAGACAGGACAAGTTCGACCTGTTCACGTTGGACACATCGAAAAAAGAACACGTGCTAAATGGTACATTTTTTGGAAGAACTTCATGCACAACTCAACAACCTCACTATGACTAATGATTATATATATATACATAGAGAGATTAATAGATTTACATGCAGACTACTATAGATTATATTACTGTATAGATTATAATCATAATTAATTACAGATCCCCCGATTGCCTCGAAATCCTGCTTGTAAGACGGATGCATGAAGATAAAGCGCTTCTCACCAGCGATCATGCAATTGATGTTGTCCTGCCCCAACTTGCAGCCAAGCGCAACATTGATTTATTTCATGACATTGGCATGGTGATCAAATGCCATGAAAACATAGAACATGGTTTCCCCATGTTTCCCCAAAAGTAAGCCCTGACAAATGCGATTTGAGTGCGGATTGGCTGTGCAATAACTGTCTAGCCAGACGCAAAACCTGTCCCTGTCCTGGTCATCGTAGTGGACCTGGTGTTCCCATTCAGTGAAGCACAAGAAACAGATCTTGATGATATCAGTTTTGTCTCAAAGCTACAAACATCAAGTCAACTCATGTCCTTTTTCATAGTTTCCTCAGCACTCTGCCCTGGCCCCAATGTGGCGTGCCAAAGTCTGCAAGTTGCCTTGAACATCCTCCACTCGTAGCCAACTCACAACGTTGGCCAAGCTGAATTTGCTGACACGACTGGAACTTCCCAGTCTCACGCTCATCACATTGTCGTCTCCCAACTTGGCTCTAAAGCGTTGCAATAGAGCATCCTCATGCGAAGAGTCAACATCATCTTTTCCATCAAATCCATGTGCTCCCCCCAGCAACAAATAGATGGTCTCGGGCTCCTCGCAACTCGCCGATCTCGCAGCTCGCGACAGGAGATCTTGGTATTGCACAGCTCGTCGGGTGCTGAAGGCGATTGCCTTGGCGCCAGCTGTCTCCGCCAACATGGCGTCCACTGCGTCCAGCTGCCTTCGCCTCACCTCGGGGCAGTCCCCACCGCGGCCGTCCCTATGCCATGCAAGGCCCGTGGACAGCGACGGCGACGAAGGCGACGAATGCAGGGAGCGCCAGAGGGTTTCTTCGAAGGCTTTGAAGGTGGCAGGTTGGTATTGAGCTTTGCCATCCTTGTACCCAACGATGGGCATCACCTGCTCTTGCACCGCTCCGGAGATATGCACTGCATCCGCTCCAACAAAAGCTGAAGCAAAGATATCCCTGGGCCATTCACCATCCATCATTACACTTTTCAGCAGACCATCTAAGATAACATCCCAGCGATTTTGCAGACTCCCTTGCTGAAGGGTCCAGCCACTGGCACCCTCAGCGTCGCCCTGGAAGATGCAGAAGTGCAGCCGTGGAGGGCCTCTCATTGTCCCTCCGCAGCGGATTTGTGGAGGACTGGCCAGTTGCAATCGTCGATGCCGAAGGTCAAGTTCTGCCACTTCAAAGGCTCGTTGCAGCGCGTCGTAGCCGATCCCGTCCAGCTGCAGCTTTGCTGCGCGCATCGACCAAAGCAACGCTTCAGCAACCTGCCAATTTCCACCACTTTTCTCGGCTGCAGTGATCGCTGCTGAGTAGGACACCAGGTCTGGTGCCATCTGAAGTTGTTCCATGTCACCCAGCAGCGCCACAGCCATCTCCCACTGATGTCCCTTGGCGCATGCGCTGATGGCCGTGTTCACCAACAGCACATTCCTCCGGTGACCGAGACCCAGGAGGATGAGGCAGTCCTGCCACCTCCCCGCCGCCGCGCAGCTCCTCATCGCCGCGCTGCGCAGCCCTGCGTCCTGTTCCGCGGCGCTGCACGCACGGCCGGCCGAAGCCAGGAGGGCCAAAGCCACAGACCAGGCCGAGGACTCCTCAGTTGCACTGATGCTACTGGTGAAACTGATCAAGTTTGGCGTCAGCCTCGAAGCTGCGGCCACATCCAACAGGCACAGGGCCGCCTGCCACTGGCCACCCTTGGCACATGCATTGATGGCAGTGTTATACACCACTAGGTTCTGCTTCATGCTGGCACCCCACAGCATCTGCAAGGCTAATTCCCATTGTTCTCCACGTGCACATGCACTGATCGCTGCTCCCAGGATCACACCACTCAATTCCTCCTTGCGTTGATGCAGCTCGCCCACCAAATCAAGAGCCTCTTCCCACTTGCCACCCTTTTCTCTTGCGGACATGACAGCACCGAGAGTCACTATGCTGGGCTTTGCTGTTGCCACCCGCATCTCTTCGAAGAGAGCTTCTGCAACGCATAAAGCATCGCCGCCGCAGGCGCTGATGGCGGCATTGTAACTGATGGTGTCCGTGTGAAGTTTCGCTCCTCGCATGGATCGCAACAAGGCCAGCGCCATGGGCCACTTTTTGGCTTTGTCACAGGCGCTAATCGCTGCCGACCAGGATACTTGGTCTGCCAGTTTCAGCGAAATCAGCTCCTGTAGCAGTGCCACTGCTACCTGCCACTGCTCAGCAGCGCCACAGCTGCTGATTGCAGCTGTCCAACAGATTGAATCCACCTCTCTCCCAGAGGCCCTGAAGTCCTCAAGCAAGGAGAGGACCTGCGGCCATCTGCCATCTCTTCGCAGTGCTTTGATGGCCATGCAACAGTCCCGGCCGCTGGCCGCCGGTGCAAGCATGCTGCCGTGGCGGCAGCCAGCATTGCGGCCATTGATCATTGTTCGGCTATAAAGCCAAAGACATGTCTTTGCCCACTCGTTTTACCAATGGGTTAATTTTGGATTATCACTACATATGGTGAGCAAAGTGAGTCATTTGACTTTCAGGGCAATAATGATCCGAATCAATATCTATCATGATGTGTCACTGGAGATGGAAACTGCGGAAGGATGAAGAACGGAGAACATGTTCTTTTCTTGCCACAAGGCTGAGATGCACAGGATGACCACAGTGATCCAGCCACTTCTGTCAGCACTCAACCTCTCCGCTTTCTCAGGCTGCGACCACCGATTTGCTACCTCCCCGCCCCATCCAGAAATTGTGGGTGTCGAGAAAGTTCAAATACCTCGCCAGACAGGACAGACGTGAAGAAAGCGTCCATGACTCCATCAACGTCCATCATGTGTCGGTGATCTTTATAGCAACCCCCAAACAGATAGAAAAGTAAAATCCTACGAAATAGGGGTGAATTACTTTTTTTATCCTTTTGGGTTTACTATATATAAACAACAAGGGGGGGCCTGAGAACCCAAAAGCAAAACGACAGCAAGCAAGTCGGATTATAATGATTGGTTGACCAACTTTTGAACATGGGAGATCATGAA
>BGPT01000970.1:0-21049 GCA_003297045.1 Symbiodinium sp. clade C Y103 | reverse complement strand
ACCGTCCGCACACCACCGTTCAAATCAGCTCGCTCCCCACGCGGTTTAATGACTAAACGAGAACCCAAGCATCGAAGATGCTTTTGGGAAAAAAACAAACACCAATGCATAAGACCCTTGACGTCCGGAACCCCATCTTGTAGCTTTATCTGAGATCAGCACCCTCCGCAAGTCATGCAGGGGAGAAACTCAACCTCCTTCATCATCTTCTTTGGAACCTTGGACGAACTTCATGGAACTTGCCTCAAAAGCTCCATGTACTGAGTAGGGCAGGCTTAAGCTTTGGTAGTAACCTCCCAAAAAAAAAGACATGGCGAAAAGTTGAATTGGATCTGGATTGAAGGCAAGCCAAATGCCAAAGGTCTCCCTGATCTGAAATCGTGACACTTGCCCAGTTGCTACAGCTGGGAATCACCTGCTGAGCCTGTTCAGCTTAGGTTTCCGGACACTAGAGACCATGTAGATGTCGGAGTTGTTGTACCTGAAACGTGTTTTGAAACAATGGAATTGCACGGAGTTGCACCTCGCAGAGCCCATCCGCCGTTCTTCGCCCAGGGGTCACGCTTTCAGGAAATCCCTGAAGGTCTCCATACCGTCCACCTGCAGGGGCTGACAACCATCGCCATCTGATAGTGATCCTAGTGAGCCTTATCCACAACGTTTAAACCGTTTACCACTCCCTTGTATAAGGTTTACACAGTATATCACAGTCACAGATGAACCTGGCCTGGCCACCAGCACGGGTTTCTTTCAAGTTATGTTCCACGCCCGTCACGCGCTCAGAACCAAACCTGCAGCAGCTTTTCACGGAAGCGCTGGAGACTTGCTGAAAAATCACACGAGAAATAACCAGAAACAGCCAGACTTTGACCAAACATCACCAAGCCAATTGTTGCCGAAGGGAACACTGCAACCAAACCAAAGCCGCAAAGCCGGCCCAAGAGAACTCAGCCGACCTCCGAAGAAGGTCATCATCATTGGTCCAGTCAATGGCCTTCCATCTACTGGCGGCTCCTCGAAAAATCACTGGCCTCCAGGGGGTCCACGACGACAAAAAGCCACCCTCAACAGGTGGGTCCATGTAGGTGTGCGAGCTATGCACATGTCACCCATAATGGCCTTCCAAATCCACCATCTGCAGTGGAATACCTCTGAAGTTGCTTGGGATGGATACTGGCTTGCTCAGTTGGATGGTTAGTTTCAGCCGCGCAAAATGAGATTCGAAGTCACTGGGAGGCAAGGTGGCCCCGAGCGAAGCAATGAAGATGTGAGCGTCTCTGGGAATGGTGTTTACTGAAATAGACCTCCTTGATTGGGCTGCCAACCATGTCAGCTTGTGGCTCTTGGACACCAATCTCTTACTGCACCACTATGTTCAGAACACTCTCCAAGGGCTTGTTTTCATCAGCAGCTCAGTTTACGCTTTAAATCGTGCTCCAATCACTACCAGATAGGATCACGCAGTGCCCACTCCTTGCGGGGCACGTTTTGAAGAACTCCTCAGGTGTGGGGACATCACTTCTCTCCTGCACTGCAGCGGTAAAGTTGCTCTTGGCTCTGACTCTGACCAAGGCTGGTAGAAGGGCTTTCCGCAATCAATTATATAGTATTATCTACCGAAACGAAGAGCAGGTGCCCCCATTGCCCCCTGTCAAAAGCTCCAAGATCCATTCAGAATTCCATGAAGCACCCAGGTCACCTCAGCCTTTTCCAAATCTGAAACTTCTCCTTTTTTGATGCGAGAATTTGAAGCTCGCTTCTTGGAGTGCATTTTGCACCACAAGAATCATCAGGGCCACAGCATCATACTGCACCCTGGACAGCATTTACACGCCCACAGCAATGCTCAAGTGTTCTTTGACTCTTCATCCACAAGGCCTAAAGAAAACTGATTTAAAATGGATGATACCTTTTACATTTTGAGGGGTAAGTTCCCTTGGGCAAAGATCACCAGCAGCTGCGGGTCTTAGCTTCCCAGCCCCTCAGCTCTACATCCCCTGGCGGAGCAGCACTAGCTGTGCATCCAAACTGCTGGGAGCTATAAGAAGTTGTATTTCTACGTAATTATTTCTGCTGGGGAATTCCCAACATCCCTTTACCATCCTTTACCCATTTACAGACCGAAACGGGCCAGTTCGGGTAGAATGGGGTGTCCCCTCTGTCTGGGGATGTGACACACATGGGACGTGGTTGAGCGCTCCATTTTGTGCCTCTGCGCCTTGCGCGCAGCGCCGCATCGCACATTTGCGTCTAGGGGCTTCATGAGCCAAAGACAACCCAAACTTCTTCACCAAAGACTAGCGTGTACTTTGCTGATGCAAAGATATAAAGGGCATGTTCAGTGTAGTAGAAAAGGCCCTCCTGATTGCACTGTTCAAACCTATTCAAGGCAATTATGCTTAAAACGCAAAACCAAGATGTGATCTGCACTCTTGGTGAAGGGTTTTCTCAAATAGGGCTGCTGCGAATTCGAGCAGAAGCCACTCTGCTTCTGCTCATTGCAACTCGAACTACGCAAACTGGTGACTCCTGATCAGCTGAAAAACATCCAAAAACAGCTAGTGATATCCATACAAACCTCAAAAAAATGGATCGGGAGCCACTCCGCATTTAAAAGTCTTGACTGCTTTCAGCCGCGGAGGGAGCGTCCGTCTCACATGCAACCAGAGTTGCCAGTGCACCCGGCGCTCACCGATTCCAGCGAAACCATATGGTTTTCCAGGTATTTTTTGTTGGAGGATGTCTGCAGTACCATCTAGGGAAGACCTGACTACTCGCACCAGTCATCAACCGAGGGAAAGCTTGGGAGTGACACCATGGATTCTCTGGAGGTCAGAGTGTTAAAAGCTACACGGTGCAGCATAAGCATCAATCACCATGAATGCCCCTCAAGTCAAGATTCCAGTACTACCTGAAAGTCCGAGACGTAGACAGTCTTAAAAGGGAACTTCCAGAAGAAACAAGCGAACAAAATCCTTCAAGAGAAGGACTAAAAATGACGAAATCCACTGCACTGCCTGGAAATTGATCCTCCAAACTGGACATGCTCAGGGCGTCTCAGGGCGTCTCAGGGCATGTAAATCAGCATTCGATCAGTGATGCTGCCGCGGCAAATTGGGCACGTGCTGCGTTCCCCATAGCTGTGCCTTGGTGACGGCATGGCAACAACCCAACAAATCCAACAAGAGCAGCCCGTCCATATCGTCCATCAGCCACTGCTAAGAAAATGGTCACTGCCAACATGCCATCAGCATCAGCATCTCTAAACATGTTGCATGATAGCTTTGCGAATGCATCCTGATCTCTGCATAATGCCGCAGACGTAAAAAAAAAAAAAAAACATTTTAAGATGCCATGTATTCACAAATCCTGACAGACCAAGTTTCAGGTTATTTCAGGTTGCATCCCAGGAGCTGGCTACAGAAGCTGCAGAGAGCCAAATGTTTGCAGGGCAGACAAACCACCTGGCCAGGCGCCCATCACCAGGGCTTGGAGCTATCAACATCTATAGCTTGCCATTGGTGCCGGGCAAACGTGGGAGACTCCTAGTAAATCGAAGCAATGATGCTTGTTCACCGGTAGATGAGCACGTTGCAGAATTGGATCTGGCATGATCATGACCCAAGACGAGCTGAGGGCTTCACATTTGCCAGATTCTCCATACAAATTACCTTATTCGTGACACAGGAGTCAAAACCCCTGCGCCGGTGAACATCAAAGTAGCTGGGATTTGTGGATGTCCATCACCCCAACAAAAAATATAATAAAATAGGTAATTGATCCATAGCAATGGGTCAATCTACTTCTAAATTCGATCACATGTCTACGACCTATTAATTTTGATACCTGGCACCTTCAAACGGTCTCCAGTGTAGACACTTTTCCAAAAATGATCAAAACCATTATGGACGCGAAACTGGGCGCGCTCAGCTCAACGGTCAAACCAAAGGCGTGGTATGGTATGCCAAGCCACGCAAGCAGCAGCCGGACTCCTTCGAGACTTCTCCTCCTCTAAGCCCTGGTCGTGCTGGTTGGCTGATGGGTTGGGGGGGCTGAATATGGTATCATAGTCCTATGACTTGTTGCAAGAATGTTGAGGAATGGGTGTTCGTCAAGAACTTCAATAAAGGAGTTGAAGAACTTGGGGAGGTTTCCCAGTCATAAGTGTTATACCCAAGCTCCGGCATTACGTGGATCATGACCCCAGTCGCAGCCCCTACGAGTTCAGCACCTTGATCCGCGCTTGAAGTTCCATGTTTTCGGAGTTCAAGGCATCCTGGAAAAGGTGAAAAAAATGATTCTGCGAGAAAATGATGATGGAATATGATTGACAGCAATAACCAGCAACAAAACACGGTTCAATGATTTCCAAGTCATCGGGGTATACCCACAAATGGCCGATCGGTGTTCTGTTTCAAAGCATCCATTTTGGAGGGTGGATTCATGATTTTGAGCCATACCCCGCGCGAATCATACGATCAATATCAATCCCTTCCCACAATCACAAGAAACTTCCCTCGAAACTCTGGTTGAGCGGATCATCCCGTTTCCCGGGGAGGATCAGTGGATGGGATTTCTTCAGCCCATCGTCGCCTTCAGCATCAACAGGGCTGCCAGCTGCTGATGGAGCCCGGTGATCTCCAAATCGCGACCTTCGCCACCGATGGCATAACTTCTGTGAGAGTCCTGACATGGCGCCAAAAGGTCGGAACCCCGTCGCGGGTCAGTATATGGCCGGTCTTGGATACTCTGCAACAATGAAGAGCTGCTTAGGTTAGTAGACGTGTATATATATATATATAATACATATATACATATATACATATATACATATATACATATATACATATATACATATATACATATATACATATATACATATATACATATATACATATTGTGTGTATATAGTGTCAACCCTGGATTAATAAAGCCCTATAGGCTGATTAATTGGGGGGGGTACCATTCAACTATCATATTATCACTGTTTGGAGGGTACCCCCATAATGAATAAACCATGGTTTATTCATCTGGGGTTGACATTATATCATGTTTACACATGCAATGCATGGCTTTCTTCATTTATAGCAAAAGATTAAGCGCTAGAGTACCCCATTCAAACGGTTTACCCAGCTTTCCATGTCTCCTCGAAGAGCTTCTGATACTGCAGCTTTTGTGCTTCCACGTTCCGCAGCCGAGCTTCGATGCTCTCCACCTGCCAGTTTTACCAGGAATGGAAACTCTGGCATTCCGAGCCCTGCCCAATTTACTGAAGGTCTGTTCCACGCAAAACGGCGTCTGCACCTGCTGTTGCAAGTGGCGTTTCTGCTTTCGCAAATTCTCCATGTTCTTCCGCAGGTAGAGATTCTCCTTGACACAGGCAACAGCGGAACCGTAATTCCAAAACACCATTTAAAATAACATGCAGCAGTAAGATTCGTTTCCTTAATTCATCTTAATTCAATTATTCTCTCAATGATTCCAAATCTTTCAACCACATCCAATTACAGTTGGTTTTGAAGTGAAATCTACGGGAAATCTTGAAATTGCGATGTGTTTTCTCGCAAAGTCAGGGATTTTTCAAACTGCAAAACTCAAAAACTCCGGTTTTGTCGCCGTTTTCCGCGGTTTTTTTTCCACTCCTCGGACTTGGACCGAAGGGGCGGCACCGCCACAGGCTTCTTGGGCCGGTCTCGGCGCCGCGCCTGGACAGATCGACTTTTGAACCCTGGTGACTTGGGGATCCCCCGATTTTAAGAACCCCATAGGTTGATGTTGATGGATATATCTTGCATATGTCTGACATGTTCATGGGAGATGGATATAGTGATATTTGATGGATATTAGAGCTGAGTTCCAACTTTTAAAAGAACTGATGAACCGTTAATAATAGCCACTAATTGTCATGACTAACCATTTTATAGTAACCACTAAATTCCAATGATTAGTCATTTTTCGAATTCGATCTCCTGAATGGAACTCAGCAAAGCTCGGCCTGCGTCACATCTTCAGCCTCTGGCTCTGCACTGGTAGCCTAGCAGCGGACTGGAGCCGGTAGGCCAGGGAATGGGGGGCGCTACGTATATCCATTGTACATCGTGAGTATGTATGTATGTATGTATGTATGTATGTATGTATGTATGTATGTATGTATGTACGTACGTACGTACGTAGGTATGTATGTATGTATGTACGTACGTACGTATGTATGTATGTATGTATATCTGTATATATTATTATGTATTATATGTATATTTTTTTTATGATTTAGATTGTACAGTAGCAGTTGTAGCACAATAGATATCCATAGATTATAGATCAGAGATCGATAGTGTCAATACCAGGCCCAGACCCCTGCTGGTGCGCACCTCGCTGCTTTGGCTGTCGGAGAATCCGTTGGAGCTTCCAGTTCCAGGTCCTAGGGGCATGGCCCAAATGATAACAGCAGTTGTGATGCTTCAAATTGTCCATCCTTCATCCCACGAACCAATGACCAGAAGAGTCAGAAGAGCTTTTTTTCAAGACCCAGAGGAAACATCTCGAAACAGTGCAGGTATATCTTGCAGGTATATCTTGGAGTTTGAGTGCAAATGCCCGAACCCGTGCCTGCGCCCAGGAAAACACTTTGTTGCAGGTCCTGTCGGAAATCCCAACACCAGAGTGTTGGTCGAAATGAAGCGAAATGAATGGTGACAAAGAAGTTGCACCCTCTGTTGAAACTGGGCACTACAGCAACTCACCCTTGATGGCCCCAAGATTCCCCCAGAATCCAGGGAAGCCAAAGCAGCAATACATCGTTGGCCAACACGCTCTTTTTAGTCTCTTTATTCGCATTGCAGCAGATTGGCAAACCACATGTCGAAGCCGAACTGACTTTGGCCCGAGTTGCTTCCTTGCCTTTTGCACATTCTTGCACCACGCCATGAAAAGCTTCCACGTAGCTAGCAAGATGCCATGGCCTTCAAGACAATGCTCCATGAGGAAGAGCCATGGCCGGGTGGCAAGGACCAAACATGTTGGATGTCGCAGAAGCTGACGCTGAAGGGACTAGGCATGGTCCTTTGCAGAAAGAGCGTGGCATTTGCAAAGGGAGACGTGGGACTCGGGTGGGACACATGTGACACTCTGGAATTTGCGACCAGCTTGCCAGCGGGTGGCCGTCACCAAGTCGTCACGAGTTGTAACTCACTCCATTCCTGTGCTGAAAATGAAACCATGGTGAGTGACTGCTCCCAGTGGAGAACTGCTTTGGTTCTGCCTTGAGTTCTATCGCTTTGGCTTTCTGCATGAACTCCTTTCGCATTGAAAAACTTTGGCCCCCTTTTGTGCCAGGTCCTTAAGGTTTGCCTTTACCATTTTTGACGATCTTTATCATGTCCGCCTATTTCTACCATCTTTGTCATCTTTGGCACCGTGGGCATCTTGACCTTCAGCTCCACAGCCATCCTAGCCTCGGCGTTTTGGCCACCATTGGTGTCATCCGGGATGCCATGGTTCAGATATCAACTCATCCATAGCTTTCAGGGCTTCAAGGCCAGTCCCTTGGATGCTTACCAAATGTTCCTGTGAGTCAGGATCATCTGCTTCAAAATCCTTAGGATTGATGCGAATCAGCTTTGCATTGGCCCCTCCTTCCAGTAAGACTTGCAGAATCTGCTCCGAAGTCTGTCGGACAGTGGGAACACGTCCCCCTGCACCAATTTCCAACAAGACGCATCGCAGGCCTTCAGTCCCTTCAGTCCCTTCAGTTCCTTCAGTCCCTGCCACCAACTCTCCCAGGATCTGCATCCAGTGGTTCCAGCGAGTCAGTTGCTGCTGCGAATCCAACCAATCGCGATCGCCCCATTCGCCAAACATCAGCACCGCGGGGCGTGCAGCTGCGCCACACCGGGCACACTTGGGGTGGTTGCCTCAGGTTGCGGATGTTTGACAATCCCTGAAAATCGTAAAAGTGCCAAAGGTTGCTTGTTGTTGAAACCAACCCAAGAATCATGGATCATCAAGTTCGAGAAACTCTTCTTCCCAAGAAATCATCAAAACTGGAGCCAAAAAAAACTGCATACCTTTAAAAAAAAATGAAATACTTTCGACAACCCAGCTTCCACTGAAGCTCTTAGCCACCAAATGGGCAGGTGTCTGCGCTTCCGGCATATGTCGCAGGGTGGTGCTTCGCATCTTCCCACGGACCGCGCCCACTGTGCAAGGCATCACTGGGTCAACATCGCTGCTGGCATCACCACCACCAGAGGGACCTGATCGATTCTGTTCCACAGTCCAAATTTGGGGATTCTCCAAGATGGTCACTTAAATGGGGCGCTGATCGACCATCAGACTTTGCTTCCACATTTTGAGATGATCCTGGTTGGGTTCTCCCAGTACTCCCAGCCTGCAAATATGAAATACCACCTTTTTTTCTCGAACCCCAAAATGAATAGATCCAATATTAAATCGGATTCTAGGGCGTATTTGATACTAATCCGAGAATTGGTTGAAGGGAAAATCTGAAGGATAAAACCATATTTGGGGGTCAAAACTATATTTTCCTGTAAATTTTCTCCTAAACTCATGGAAAACATGAAATGTTAAGTTTATTCAGGATCTCCCCTTCTGAAGGATAACATCAAGGTGACTTCAACTCAATTTCCACAGAGTGTCCCAACACGACACAGGATTTGGCCCACCTGCCAACGCCAACATATTCTGCGGATCCACAGAGAAGCGAAAGTCCATTGGTGCCCTCCAAATGCCCGGCCCACACCTGGCCCGTCCAAAGGAGCATTGGTACAGCTCCACATTTCCATGGCATTCGCGGAGTTCATTGGGCAAAAACCAGTCGTAGTGGTGGGCATCGACGTTGGACGTGAAGATGTAAAACGCCCCGGCGTGGCCCGACACTTCAAAGGGTTCTGCTGGGATGGCATCGAAGGACTTGTAGCCTTCGGTGCTGGTGCTCTTCTCTAGCATGGACCTGGACCAGCCGCAGGAAAAAGGATATTCGAAGACTTCCGTTGGACATTCCCCGTGCGTTTGAGAAACAGTAATATTCTGTGCCGAAATATGTAAATTATGTGTATACTGTATATATATATATAACTTATACATGCATTGTAAATAAAATAAAAAATGCCTGCTAGAGAACAAGGCAGTGAATTTTTTGTCTCCTGTTTCATCCCAGTCGCCCTGTCAGTTTGTTCCCACCTGATTTGCTGCGCAATCTGCGAGTCACGGTAGTGGAACTTCTCCACCCAGCGGTTCAGGATCTCATAGCCCTCATGGGGAGCGGTTTTCCTGGCATCCCACCGCGAAATTTGCAGGAAACCCATCTTACTATCTTACCATTGAAACTGGGGATTCAACTGTAAGTTTTTCCATCATTCAATTCTGGGAATTAATATTTTTATGGTTGCACATGAGAATTCCATGGGATTTTTTACAGACAAACCCCTAAGATTTGCGGGCCAAAAAACAGTAACTGACCCATCCTATGGAGATTGACATCTGTTGACTGGTTCCATGGAGATTGTCATCTCAAATCATGTCTGATACTGGAGATAATTTGAAACAATCCAACTAAACTGGAGGGTGACGCTGATCACTCATCAAGCATATCTCGTTGGCGGCTTTTGCCATTGCACAAGCCTTCAACACCCAGGATGCGAATTGGTTGCGCTTGTATCAAATGGACTGGATATGTTTTTCATCCGCCCGTGTTTTTCATATGTGCTTCATTGCGAGCCCCGCACCTGTAGTCATTGAAACACTGACCCCAGAAGCCCCAAAAGAGTGGAGGCTCCTGGTGGACCAGCTTCGGATCGCAAAGGTCCATGTAATCGAGACATCGATCTTGATATGTTTTCACCTGGCTCCCCAAGGTCGTCGATTGGTGATGATTGGTGAATGGATTCTATCTCCGAAAATGACCATTTTTCTGATGTATCCAAAGAAGATGATGAATCTGCCATTTCGAAGAATCCGTTCTTCGGTGAATCCTTTGAAAGATTCTGAAGCTTCACCCAGACCCACCTTGGCCACATCATCATACACAGCCAGTCCACTGTCAGCCGAAAAGCCAGCTCCTCGAGAAATAACATGATGATCATTGTGGACTCTCGCAATTCCCACAACTGGTCTACTTTAGATATCTTTAGCTTCTCTAGTTACTTTACCTCAGTCACTTTAGTTGCTTTACTAATTCTAACCCAAACAACTTGGAAAGTGAACCTTCATGAGATTCGTGACTGTAGTTGGGTTTTCCCAAGGTCTCCAAGGTTTCGCAGACTGCGGTTTCTCATCGCCATCGCGTCCTGTCAAGAGCAAAAGCACTTGCCCTTCCGCGATGAGTTTGGCAGCGGCTGCCAGGGCATCCCGATCCATGGCACCGACGGGCACCGACGGGCACCGACGGGCACCGACGGGGACGCGGAGCCAAGATGGGAGCTGCATGGGAGAAAATGCTGGAAAGTCACAATTTAAGCGAACTGCAAAACATTGGAGGAATTATATAAGTTTGTTTCTAACTTCAACGGTCGGAGTCCAAGCGGAGTCTTCAACTCACAGAATCGTGAAGGTTCAGTGCTCCTCGTCTTGCTTTGCACGAGCTGCAGCTGCCTTCATCAGCATTGGAGGTGGTCGGGGAAGAGTAGCAGTCTTCCTGATCCGGCAAGAGAAAGAGGAGGAAGAATCTATCGGATCTACAACAACCCAAAACAAAATGTAGAATTTTACGAACAGTGCAAGAATCGTGGTGATTCACTTTTTTAGTTATTTGGGTTCCGACACAGTTGTGATAACGATGAACAACGTCACCTTGAGGTCCACCCCATCCCATAGCCAAGGCACTCTGGCACAAAGCTCTGAGTCATCCTGGCAGCAAACTTGGACCATTCCCCGAAAGGCCGGAGTCATCACCTGGGGCTCCCCACCAGGGTTCCATCGACTTTTCCACCTCCTTTTCCAGCTGATGCAACAACAACTGCTCAGGCCGAAGGCCCGTGCTGTTCCGTGCCTGAGCAATAACGAGCGGACAGGTTTGTGGTCACTTAGTTTCGAAGTCTCCAAACCCCCAAAAGCGGTTGTACAACAATGTGTCACGTCATCAAATTAGGAGGAATCATTTGTTTGGTTTGTTGGCAATATACCGCTACATCATTGATGGTCATTTGCCAGAAGATCTGGGAAACATGGCAAACCAATGATCAATGCCATCAACATCCTTTTCGGGCGCGTTTCCTTTCCTAATCCCTGCCATAATGCTTTATCCGGCAAACCCGGTTTCGGCAATTGTTGGCTTTACCACGTTGAATCAGTGGCAGGCATAATGCGTCCCAGAAAAACGACCATTCCATTAAACTGATTGGTTAAAAGGGCTTCCCCTAGTGGACTGCGACAATCCCCAAGATGGTATGGTATGGCGTGGTATGGCATGGCATGGTACGGTGTAGTATGGTACGGTATGGTTAGATAACCCCCTTAAGGCCCCCAGACTCACAAGCTAGTTTTTAGATGTTTTTAGATGCGTTACCCAGTTACTATAGTTATATCCCATCAGCAAAGTGAAAAAGTCAACCTGGGCGGGGGGAACAAAAGCCAACAAGATCTTGTTTCCAGGGGGATGCGTCAATCTCCAGCGCGGCACTGATGGGAAGAAAAGTTGGCACAATGCGCGGTAGAAGAAACTAGACAAGATAAGAAACCCCTCGTCATCAATCACGAAGCGGGGCTCTGTCGGCTCTGGGCCGTCTTTGCTTGAACTTGCGCCACCCTTTCTATCCCATGTGTTTCCTAAAACCAACAGGAGGGCCGTCGATGCTTCCACATCCTGGTCCCACACATTCTTCACACACATTCCTGTTCTCTCCTCCATGCCACAAGCTGCAAGGGATGCAAATTCTGTGGATGAAGCGCCTTTGAACACCAAATCGAGGCAGAGAAGATGTGTTTTCTCAGCGATGGATACACGAAAGCCAGTGCTGTCCAGAATGGGTTTCTCGCATAACTTCGGCAAGTTTGGGTGAATGTCAGCATTGACGCGCCAGCCATCAAAATGCAGCGACGTATGAATAGGCTTCCACCGTTGCAAGAAGCTGCACCACTGTTCTACAATGTAGTATTCAACTGCTGCCAACATGTAATGGAAAACGCTAGCAGAAGGAAAATCTGTCCTCTCGTCCATCTAGATCTTTATAGTTTTCTGGTAGCATGCTAGAAGCGAACCACCACAAGTTTCAACGCAGCAGGGGGTGCTCCTCTATTCAGTATAGGCTTCACAATCTCCTTTCCTTCTCTCACTGGGCGGGGGGAAAAACTATCGGAGACCGGGTCCCCAATATAAATGCGATATTTAATGTTCGTGTCGCTGCTTTCTTTTGAGAACAAAATACACCATACTTCAATATATAGGTAGGTTATATTTCCTCTATCTTATTTCAAACTACAAAGTCGTGCATCGAAATAAGTGTTAAGGAGCTGTGTCAAAAAATAAATGTCATATTTCTTTTGCCATAGTCTCGAATCAAAGTATATGCCTGCTAGCACGTCAGTCGTGGTAGGTGGGTTGGGTGGGTGGGTGGGAGGGTGGGCGCTAGTGCTGCTGCAGGTGTGTTGGTGCGTTGGTGTAGAGGTGTGTTGGTGTAAGTGCGTGCCGGTGTAAGGGTGTAACGGCGCGTATGGCTGTAAGGGTGTGCTGCTGTGCTGGTCGGCTGGTGTGCTGCTGTGTGGGTGCTGGGGGTGATGGTGGCAAGGGTCTCCAAGATTGAGCTCGGTTACCTGCGTTATGTTCGATATTCTTGGACAAACCCATACATGCGTGAAGTAAGACTATTCGCTGCAATTGCTGCAGATGTTAGTTCACCATGAATGGTAGCTCCGTATTGGCTAGTAGGTCTTTTATTTTTGAATGAGTAATACTGTCATACATTATAAATTATCTGTTGAATATTAAAAACGACTATAGCGCTGATTATTACTATTTGTGATTGGTCCATTTGTATTTTCTCTGCAACCATTTCAGGAGCCGTTTTGGTTGGCGATCCATCCGGAGCGTTGCCAATTGGTGTGGCACTTATGCCCATTTTGGGCGCTAACAGAAGCTCAGCCCTCAACCGAGCTAAAGCCGCAAGGTGCCTTGATGACCCAGTCTTACCCCTACACAATCCACATCGCGTACCCTCACGAATTGTAACTCTTCCGGCTATGCCGACAGCTCCACATGCCTTGTCTACAACCACCCGCCTATTTGCCCTCTCTTTGCTTTTGCTCACTTCCTCCCACTCGCGTCCTCATTCTCCCTGATACGTTTCTATACCGAATTCCTACCGGTTAGCGGACCAGGGAGGAATCGATACCCTACCGCCAGCCAATTGCCGCATGGTAATCATCATACCTGACCTCAAAAGAAGAAAAAAAAACCACGTCCCACGCCACCTAATTTCGAGATCTCGGCAGCTCTGTCCTCCAGACCCCCTAAGATTCACTTCATTCGCAAGAGCAACTTCGCCTAGCCTGTCAGCTGGCTTTTGTAACTTAGCTATCTAGGTGGCCTCACCTCGAACACGGGGTTTTTAAATACTGCTCAGTTATAATCCCATCCCCCTAATATCAAACCATGGTTTCTTCTGGGTGTTGAATATTCAGGGATGGGAGTATCAGGATAGCCCAGGATTACCCAACATCACAATTACACCCAGGATTTGGCCATGGCGCTCCATTGTCTTCTGTGTCCTCCCGTTCCGCAGGGCGGCTGACAGGTCGATAGCTTGGCCGTTCCACTGGGTCGATGGATCGCTCCACTGGTCCTATGCCAGGCACCCAACCTACATCGCTTGCTCAGAGTTGTTAATCTTAGGATCTGGAACCAGTAGGCAATCCACTAACTTGTGGCTCAGATGAACCAGCTCTTCAACAGTTGCTCCACTACTGAAAATGTTTTTGTTTCAAATGAACAGCTCAGGTGTGCTCGCCACTTTATAGCGGCACTACAGGACTTTGAGTCAAAATCCTGCTACCCTAGTCCCTGTTGAATAGCAAAATAGCAGGTTGTTGTAGATGTGATTGTAGCCATTGTAGCCTACTATGTATAGCATAGCAATTATATCCTCTATAACTATATGCTATCATACGAAAATAAACGATATCATCATCAAACAAACGATATTGCATTGTTGCTTAGTTAATCTCAGTTATATACACTGTATATGATTGTCATAAATCCCATATTACACTTCCACTTGTAGATGATTCTGCACAAATTTAATCACTATTAGAATACACTACTAGTTCCAGAACAGCTACAATACCTGGTGATTCTCATAGATTCTAGATCTTTGTAGATCATATTAGTTACACATTAGACGCATTAGTTACTCATTATATAGTTACAGTCCATAGCAGTTCCACAGCCACATCCTGGTGGTCCCCTCCTGCGGAGCGCAGCACCGAGGTCTGCGGTACCACGGGCACCGCAGCAGGCACCGCGGCCGGCATTGCCGCGGGCGGCAGCGGCACACCGGGCGTGGGTGCCGAGGAGCGTGGCCACACCACGGGCCTCGGTGCTGGGGAAGTCGAACATGTGAAGAAGAGAACACCCCCAGGACCTGAAATCATCTTAGAATCTTAGAATCATTTTAGACTCATATCAGAATCTTCTTGGAATCATCTGAATCTGAAAAGGCAATAGCTCCTTTCAGCCTATATTAGAAAATGTGCCACAATACTTGAGACAATCGTCGAAACCGATCCTTGAATTTGTGAAAATAAGCCAAAGTCAAGTGAGAAACAACGCGTGGCTGGCATAGCCAAAGACCCTGCTTACCTGCAAACTACCATCCAAACGGTGCGACATAGGTTGGTGGGATCGATAAACCCTTCCGCCCAGTCACGGCCCTGCATAAGACCCACATGGCGCAGTCATTGGCGTCGGTGGGGCGAAAAGCCTCTCAAGTAGGAATGGGTCATGGTCTACCCTCTGGTAAACTAACATAGCTATTGAAAATGGCCATTTAGAGTAGATTTTCCCATTAAAAATGGTGATTTTCCATAGTTATGTTAGTTTACCAGAGGGTATCCACAAACGGGGAAAGGCCTTGGCCCTTGGCTTCTCTCCTTATGAAATGGTGACACCATGAAGCCCGCCTGGGCGGGCCATTCCTGGTCGTAACTTTGGACACAGGGCTGGAGACCTCACTTTGGACAGTTTCCATGTGGAATGCACATTCTGCTACTTACATTGCAGGTGAAAAATCTTAATTTGCTCTGTAAACCTTGCGCTTTATGGCCTTTTTGGCTTGCCATTCATCAAAGTTCCTTGCGGCTCCAAGGTTGCAGGATCCCATAATGTAAAGAAAAAATGTGACTTTACAAGTCTTCCAAAGACAACTACCAAGAATGAAGCAACATCAAAAGCAGTTGTGAATTTCTCTGGCAGCCGTTTGGAGTATGGCGATGGATCAAAACTCTATACTCATCCATATTTGGGGGGAAGAAGATCCACTTACCAGCTATTTTGGGCTTCACCGCGGTAAGGTTTTCGCCACGATCCTATCCCCGAGTCCCCGAGCCGCGCAAGGGATGGGCGCTTGAGCCATGGACATGGCAAGGCGACGGAGGCTTTGCTCCGTGACACCAGCTGGGTTCAAAGGTGCCGAAATCTGCTGGGCCCTGGATGGCACTGGGCTGTTGCTGGTGTACAACAACCATGGAAATCCATGGCTTAGGCCGTTGCCAACTTCAGTGCTCTCAATGTCGTCTCTGCTGGTGACACCATGAAACCTCTGAGCCTTTCGAAAACATGGCGGGAATTGTGTCCAAATGATGCTGGCCAACGAAAATCCATCGGCTGCGACATGGTATCAACAGCAGCAACTTGGAATATCCAGCTGGCAGCTTTTCCCAATGGCCTCCACGAAGCAACGATCAGATCAACCTTTCTTGCCTTTTTTCCTGGCAGAACGGCTCTGAAATACCTGATTGGTTATTCAACATCTTAGATGATGCATGATGATGCTACTTCTCCCACCCCACTTTCTGCTACATGACCATCTTTGGGTATACAAACACCGAAATACTCACCAATTAAACAGCTCAAACATCCATCATGGCCCCTGAAGACAGTCTCACAGCACATCTCAACATCAGACATGAGAATCATTGACATGCCATGCCAGTCCATGCCACGTCATGTAACGGTTCATGAAATGATGCCATGTCATGAACTATTGATATCTATTGGTGCTATGTCGTGTCATGTCATGTCACATCATGTCATGTAAATGTGCCATGCCATGCCTCTTGTTGCGCTTGAGGGCGTACTTGGCATTGATGGCCTTGCCGCTCACCTCCTGCGAATGGCAGTGGACATCACCCGGAAAGTCGCCTGGAAGCATTGGTTGAGGGACTCGTGACACATCTGAGTTCTGCAAAATTAGTGTAACTAAACGACTTCTCAGCTGAGTTTAGGGAAACATGTTTCACCAAACTTGCACAATGCGTGCACATCTCAGCTGGTGTATGTCGGGCATCCTCCTCGTCACTGGGCTCCAGAACATCGTCCGCCTCCTGACACCATCTCAAACACGTCGAGTTGCAAATACTGCATGCTTAAAACTGGTCGGAATGCTGAGAAAACAATATCAGTATATCTCTCTGGTGTTCTTGAAAGGTTTGAGTCAGTTTTGATGAGAACTGCCATACTTGATTGTGCTAAATCTGTCTGAGTCAAGGTCAAGTCCCTCTCCCAAAAACGATCTTCTCCAGTTGCCCGCCTCCTCTTCATCATCACCACTTTCCTGCATCAATATGTCACGTGCAGGAAAGTGGCGCTCACACGCTGCAACTTCCGCCTTGCTGTTGATCCTCTTCAACCTTGACCTCAGCATCCAAAATCATAGGTTCATTGAAGATGGGCATATCATGGCGTATCACCGACCGCATCTGGAACCTCCAACACTACTGGAATGTCACTTCAGAATACCGCATCTCGGCTGAATTTCTGCCACAAGTCACAGATTGAGCGCGCGGCTCGAACTGCGAGGCCGTGATTTTCCCTTTCCGCAGCTTCTTGGCCAAGGTCTCCTGGAAGAAGCGGATGAAGATCTGTAAACGATGGGCAGAGCCAGGAGAGCTATGGGGATGTCCCTTGCACCGAAGAACGAGATCTGTCCTCTTTGGCCAGGCTCTCCCACGTCTCCTCGCGCTCATTTCTCTTGGCTTGCCGCTTCTGTGTCCTCACGTCACAAAGTGGCATGCAACATGTCCAACTCCAAAAAAAACAGTCGCGAGAAGGGCATGCAAACTGCAACCAGTGGGCAAACAGCATGCATCACGAATCAAATTGGTGTGCACAGTGTGTGTGTGTGTGTGCATTTCTTTCTCCTGGTTCGATTCTTTTCTGCCTTGGCCGCATCCTGCAACAGTGAGCAGGATAGAGACTCGAAAACACAAAGAAATTGTCACCAGTTTGAACTGCTGACACGAAGATTCAACTCACATCCGGAAACATTCTGTTGCGGAACTACAAGAATGGTGCTCTTATATCAATACTGTGTCCAGTGAAATATTGAGATTGTCAATTTCTCACTTCTCGCCATAGTTTTGGCATCTGCCCCAGCCCATCAACTCCAGCTGGATCACACCTTGGCTGCTTGCTTCTGCTTCAGCAGCTGCGCTTTCTTCTCCTCCTCCTGGTTTAAAAAAATCTGCTCCGGTGGCTGTGGGGAAAATATGAACGTAGCCACACTGCAACCAGCGTTGAAAGATCCTGAAAGCCAGGTGAGCAGATTTCTGAACGGAGCTGCAGCGTCCTTGTTCTTTTCCCGATCTTCCAGGTCCTTTGCCAACTTCTCCTTGAGACTGGGATCTGTCAAAAATTTGGGGATTTGTTTTGGGGGAGGACATCCCTAATATCCCCAACATGGGGCAGGATGGCCGAAGGGGGCAGAGCCTTCCGTTGCTTCTCTTGCTTCTTGTTCTTGAAAGGAACTGATGCGGGATCCACCTGGTGCATTTGGTCTTTTCGGGGCGCTTCTTGTTGGGCCCAACAGAAGGGCCCCCAAATCAGGCGCAAGTGCCAAAAAGATACTTTAAAGAAATGCTGATTCAAAGTCTTGAAATGGCCCAACTCTGTTTTGGCCACTACTCCCAAGATATCCTTCAACATCTGACGATGCAACAGGTCCAAAACGCTCCAAACTCCAAGATTCATGCCATGGCTTGGACGGCTTGGGTTGCTTGGGTTGCTTGGGTTGCTTAGAAACTTTTCCACATCTTTTCACCTCACCGCACCTCGCTTTGCTGGAAGCCCTTCACCTGCTTCCCCAGGATCTCTTTGATTCGGGGTAGTCTCAGCAAGGCGTAGCCTGTGGCCAAGTTGCCCAGGTCCAAATCTTTGAACGGAAAGAGGAAGGGCAGCTGATGTTCCTCCGGGGACACGCTGGATCTGTCGACATCACATGTGTTTCTTCGTGGCTTGGAAACGAAATGCTGAAGGCATCCATTCCATTGCAGGCGTTTGGATTTGGGTTTGGGGGGGTTGGGACAGGCCCACAAGTACTACTTTACTTTACCGCCGACCCTTGCTGACAAGCAATTTGGTCGTACAGCTAATGAAAGTTACAGTCTTTTTTGCAACATGTTCTTCCCAGCATTTCTGCTGGGAATCTTTTTTGGCCGTTTGGAAGGCAAAGCGTATTTTTTTTTTGGAGGCATCTGAATCCAGTCATATTTCTATTGTCTTTTCCCGGCTGTGCACACACTTTTGTTGAGGGATCCTTGGGCTCTCGGTGCCTATATGGATTCGCCTAAACTGGCTCGGGAACTGCCAAGCCGGAGATCTGCCATTAACGCAGCAAATGAGGGTGCCAAAAGGCACAAAAGGGCAATGATGCATTTTCTCATTCACGTGTTCTTCAGTTTTTGCGGCAGCAGCCTTTTAGTACCATAAGATATGGGTTTGTCTGAAAATAGTCTAAATCAACAGTTCAGAACCATATTCCCAAATATGTTCCCTTTGGAGATGGCAATCCCCATGTTCGACACGCCCGTATCGGAAAATGGTTCCAACAAGCAACCCTGCCTGATAGGCCCTCACAAATGACAAGAAGGCCTTGGTGGATTTCAACATCACCGCACGGTCAGTTTCCACCACTCGTTTACACCTCTTCAGAGTGCTGCCGGCAGTCTCGTCATCCACCCTGAGATTATCTGGAAGCTCCTCCAGTTGAATGCCCCGTTTCTCCAGGAATGGAAGATATCCATCCTCATGTGGCAGCAATAACACCACTGCCCTGCCACTCTGTCCAGCCCGTGCCGTGCGACCAATCCGATGGACAAAAGCAGCCGGATCCGTAGGGGGATCGACTTGCACGATCCACTGAACAGCCTCTACGTCAATGCCACGCGCTGCGACATCTGTGGCAAGCAAAACAGCTCCTTCCTCCGGAGGGCTCTTGCAGAATTTCTCGTACGCCCGGGATCGCGCTGTAGGATCCATTTGGCCATGCAGTTTTTCGATTCGAATCACATCGGGTTTCTTGTTGCCCTTCTTGCTAGCTCGTCGAAGATCGATTAAATCGCGCAAGAGCACGTGGAAATAATCCACAGTGGCACAGGTCAGGAAAAAAACAATAGTTTTGCCATTTCGCACCTCAGGCAGCTGTAAAAAGTGCCGTAAGAAACCCAAGCGCTCGGTAGCAGGCAGTTGCAGATAATAGTTGCTCAACTTGGTCGGCAGCTCATGACTCACCAGTGGTTTCTTCTCCTCTTCCACAGTTCCATCTGCAATGGCTTCTGGTTGTTTTTTCCTCACTTTCAATGCCTGGCCTTGTTCTTCCCCATCCCCAGCATCCCCAGCATCCCCAGGTCGTTTCAGCCTTACGTAGACGTGCACCGGGTTCCGCATGCCGGTCTTCATGATCCGCTGTAGCTCCGTGGTGAGCGTGGCGCTGAAGAGCCCGGTGCGGCGCTGCTTGGGAACGGCCGCAAGGATGGCCTGGATGTCCATGGCGAAGCCCAACTTCAACAGACTGTCGGCCTGGCAACGATTGGTTGGAAAAAGTGGGGTGTGGTGATTCTTGCGACCTGAAGACATATTTTGGTTACATTTCATAGGAAATTCTATTCATCATAAATATTCATGAATCGTGATTGGGACAGCAGAGCCCTCTGTAGGTTTGGGATAATAGTACCTTAAACATCCCTGGCCTCATCAAAAACCAGCAGCTCCAAGCTTTTCCTGAGGCCATACAACAGCCCACACTGGAAACCGTGAGACAGGATATCAATCGTTAAAGCTACCAATAGCTCCCATATGAATTATGAATACCAAGTGAAACTCCAATCCGCCAAAAATGCAACTCTCAATTTGTGTAGAACCGCAGTACACCAGAACCAAACAACAACATCCATCTTAGTTGCTGAGACTTTAGTTTTTGATATTTCCCCAGTTTGTCCCCACTCAAAATTGATCCAAAATGCTCGTTTCCACCAATTCTTCGTGATCAAGCAAAAAGTCTCCGATGTTCTTTGGTTGATCCATTCAACCCATCCATAAAACCATCAAAAACCCATCAAAATTGCCTGTCCCCATTTCTTGTTGATCGATTGAGCCCATTTCCAGACAACCCAAAGTTCATCCCATGCCATCTTCAAGAAGTCTCATATTAATCCCATTAAAACCCAAACATCCATTGACCATCCCCTCAAAACGCAGCAAACCATACTTTAACTCCATCCCAAGTGTCATCAAAACCTATAAAAAAGATATAAAGTAGTATAAAACCCATCAAAACCCATCAAAACCCATCAAAACCCATCAAAACCCATTAAACCCCCTAAAACCAATAATAAACATCCCATTAAAACACATGAATGTGGGCAATCCAATGCCATAAACCTCCCATGTGGGGATGCTTTATCCCATCAAAATGCTTCTGGGGATGCTTATTAACTTGGGTTTACCACATTACATACATACATACATACATACATTACATTACATTACATTACATTACATTACATTACATTACATTACATTACATTACATTACATTACATTACAT
>BGPT01000969.1:226126-236126 GCA_003297045.1 Symbiodinium sp. clade C Y103 | reverse complement strand
TTCCTTCTTCCTTCTTCTTCTTTCTTCTTCCTTTTTCTTCCTGCTTCTACCGCTTCACAATATAATATTTATCTTCATATCTGCACATCCTCAGCTTTTCTTCTCTTCATCGTGTTTTCTTTTTCTTTATTCTCTTCCTCTTCTCTTTCTTCTCTTGCTCTTCTCTTGTCTTCTTTCTTCCCTTCTCTTCTTCTGCTTCGAAGCCTCCTCAAGGCCTTCGAGGCTGTAAGGCAGCTTCAGGACCTTCGAAGGCTTTTGAAGGCACCTTTTCCCGAAAATCTTTTTCAATTCCTTAAGGTGGGGCTCGAGGAACTTCAAACGCTTTTTTTTTGCTCGGTAGCGCACGCTGGCTCACGGCCTGTGTCACTTTACAAGGAACTAAAGTGAAGAAAACACAATGTACAGTGTACAATCCAAACGAAGCGTGTCATCGGAAACGCGCAGGTCCACGCTTGCCAGCTCATGTTGAAATCCATGTCGAGCACGTGCGTGCTGCAGTTTCCTCAATTCACCTGTCCCACTTGGCATCCTCTATCCTTGCAAATTCAATTGTCAACGTTGACCTTAGGCACCTTCACGGAGGCCTTCCTGTCATCCTTTAACATCATTCCCAGGGATAATTTTCAATTCTTCGAGCTTTATCATGGCCAAGATCAGAGCCAGGCACGTGTCATTTCCAATTTCAGAGAATGTTACTTTTTTGACGTTTTACATTGTCAATAACAGAGTCCGCCTCCTGTTGATGAACGCAGAGCCTAAATTGTGTTGTGTGGCCTGCTTCTCCTCGGGAATGGAATGTTCTTTGTCAATAGTTCAAGACAAGTGAGCGTTTGATTTTCATCGCTTTGTTGCAGTGTGCCCTCTGATCTTCTCGAGGTGTGTTAGACCAGGAAATGTGTTCTTTTGTCAATGCATTGAAATCTACGCATCTCTAGACAAAGAAATGAACTCACGGGATGGTCTGAGGGGTTCGTCCCATCTACAAGGTCTGGAAACTGCCGGAGAATGGCTTTGACGGTGAATGATTACATTTTACTTGGGCACACTGAAGATTTTCTGTGCCAGAAATGTGTTTTTGGCTTGTTTCCCTTTTTCAAAGTTTTGTGACTTTCTTCGCATTTCTGTCAATTTTGTCAGTGACACAGGCCATTCGGTACTAGTTACGTAAGCAAAGGACCACCCAAAACCCTCCCATACTTAGGGGGAAACCGCGTCGCTTGCGCTTTGTCAATTCCAAAATTTTTATTTAATCNCGTAAAGGTCCAGCACCGGGCATACGCGTGAGAACACACCGGCAAACGCGTACACCGCTTACGTCCGAATACACAGTCGCAACACGTCGCGATTGCGTACTAGTTACGTAAGCAAAGGACCACCCAAAACCCTCCCATACTTAGGGGGAAACCGCGTCGCTTGCGCTTTGTCAATTCCAAAATTTTTATTTAATCNGTACTAGTTACGTAAGCAAAGGACCACCCAAAACCCTCCCATACTTAGGGGGAAACCGCGTCGCTTGCGCTTTGTCAATTCCAAAATTTTTATTTAATCCAAAACCAAAAAACCGAACCCAAAGCAAACACGTGAGGATATCTCCACGGTAAGAATAAAAACCATATATCAAAAATGGGATACGTCGACGCCATTCACTCAATTCTTTTTCTCTTCTTTATTTATTTGTCGGATGGTTGGCTCCCACGACCTTTTCTATCTGCTCTTTGCTGCCCACCTTAGATGGGTCACCGAGNACTCAATTCTTTTTCTCTTCTTTATTTATTTGTCGGATGGTTGGCTCCCACGACCTTTTCTATCTGCTCTTTGCTGCCCACCTTAGATGGGTCACCGAGGTCGGCCCATCCGTTACCATGGTTTGAGCGTAGAGATCTTTCTTTTCTTCTTTGGCTGTGGCGTCTTTGGTTCAGCTTTTCTCTTTCTCATCTCTTCATGAAAAGAATTTTCCAGTGCCATGAAATCATCCAAAATCAACCAACTTTGCTTCCATGGATCCCACCTGACCCTGTCCTGCATCTGAAACTTTCCGAACTCCTGGTTCGTGAGGTCATCTGCCAGCTGATTCAAATCTCGTGGTATCCAATCCAACATCAAATTGCATTTTCCGAGTCTCAGAGACTCTGCAAGTTCCATAATGAGAATTGTCAAAGGAAATTTTGTACTCATCCACTTCGTCAAAGCAAAGGTATTTGACTGATTGTCCGTCTTGCCCCTGATCCAGCAAACTGCATCAGAATGATCTCCTGTTTCGGGCATCCATAGTTTCACCGCAACTAAACTCGCCAGAAGTTCAAGCGCAGCTATTATTCTCTTTGGGTCCTTCTTCAGTTTCAACCATGGCGCCCAATCAATTTTGATCTCTTCTGAGAACCAGGCCAATACCTGGCCATCTGGATTCTGTTTGAACCCTCCGATCCAAGCTGCATCCTCTGTCGCCTTCGCATCTGTGTAGAACAACAAGTGGTCGCCCCCCTGTTGTCTCAAAGGCGGTGGACTCTGTAGGTCTCCACCCGTAGCAAAACGTTTTGCAAGAAACTTGAGAATAACCCGCAACATTGCTGGCAGTCGTAAAGCCCCTTGTTTGTTCCGCACTGCTGCACACCAACTGTATAAAGGCCCTAGAAACGGCCTCTCCCACGTCAGAGCCATCGCGGCAAAGCCCAGCCGGCCCAGCCCTTGTTCAAAGCTCTTCGCCGTTGTGGACCCTTTCGCTGCAAGGTCCATCACCCAATCATGCAACCACTGGGCCCTTTTGGGCGACATGCCAAGCTTGTACAACGTGTAGTCTGTGAATGTACCTATCCACTCCACTCTAAGGCCCCCTCTCTGCTTTGCCCACTTGAAAGGAAATCCCAAAGTAGACATATAAAGAAAAGCCAAAGTGATTCCTCTGCGCCCTCCACCGCTGGCACCTAATGCCTCCAGGTCGTCAGCAAAAAGAAGTAGTTCTACCGGCATGTCCGGTCCCAGCAACTCGTGGATAAGTCTTATCCCTGCACCTGCAATGCGTCCCCACCAATATGAAGCACATGCAACTCCGAAGGTACCCACATTGTTTATATATATATATATGGTCGTCCGTCTCCAAGATCCTGCAAGCCAACAGTCCACGCTCCTCTGGAGAGTGCAAGAATCTGCGGTGGGCTTTGCTGATGTCTCCCACCAGACTGAAAACGGACCGTCTGTGTTGTTGAAAATATGCCAAGAGATACTGCTTCTCCCGTGCACTCGGGCTCCTTGTCTTGTCCCTGCACCTTATTCTGTTATTCACCTTAGTCCCGTGGGTAGCGTCATGTATCACCCGCCTTTTTCCTTGATGGTTCTCTTCCACCAAGACAGCTAGAGAAGAAATTGCGATGTTGTTTCCAAACCTTTCCTTTGCCTCTTCCAGTGTCAATCTCTCCATCAAACCCTCAGCGCATTCCTCTTCGAAGTGATCCCCAACAAACTGCACGTGCGCCTCCACTGACTGGTAATTTGAACGCCAAACCTCTTCCTGCATATGTGGGTCGTCCTCCAAACGCCAGGTTGTTTGTTCCTCATATGCATGAGGAGTCCGCGGCAAGGGATTGATGACCCCCACCGGAAAACCCACTTCGCCCTGTAAAAGAAAATTCCTATCAGCATCATCCCCAAAGGCCAAAAGTTCTCTCATAAGCCGCAAGAAAAAAGGTTGCCCTTTTGCCACATAGTCCAATTCCTCTTGGACAGAACCATGCTCCTTGAGGAGCCTCATCCAAAGTTGCCTGATACCCTCTTTTAGCAACTCGTCGCTGACAATGCCGCAACCCTCTTCTCCTTTCACAGCCATCTCAAAGCATGCCCTATCAAGGAGTCTCTTGTCGCCTAAGTAGTCCTCAATGAACTCAACTGTATCATGTCTCAGTCGTCTCCAAAATTGTCCCATGCTCCAGATACGTTGTTCCACATCCCAGCGTCCCATAGATAAAAGGCCTGCACCATCATGAAAGAACCTGTCCTTCCCTGGGGGTTGGCATTTGCGCGGTTCACCCAACCCCCCAACCAGTTTTCTGCCATCTGGGGTCAAGGTCACATACTCGCCCCTGTCCGAGGAAGAAACTCCCTGCACTCCATCGTCAGCAAGGTCAGGGGTCCGCACTGTCTGTTGCATTGTAAAATTCTGCAAAATGCATGATGCAATCCACTTACACATATTGGATGGCCACTGCTCCGAACCTGTTGTTGCAAATTTATTGTCAAAGGTCCCCACCAGTTGTCGCTTTGCAGAGCGCTGTTGCAGTGGTCCAGAATAATATCCCTGGGCGTCAAAGCACGGGGTACCAAGAACAAAGTATTCAGGTACCTTCCATTTGCCTCCCAACAGCAGTCTAGTGAGCTTCAGAACTGACTCCAATTGTAAAAGCTTCCAAAACATGTCAAACTGCCACATGCTTGCCGGTCGCCGGCCCTGATGTTCTCCTGATTTGATAGCTCCCAGGTCTTCCGGATTCTCAAACAATGCCATCAAATCGGAATGTTTCATCTGCTCCGCAAATGCCAGAAAAGAAAAATCCGCCATGATATTTCCCCAATTTGCTCTCTTACGCTCTGCCCATGTCAAACGAATAAAACCTCTCGGCATGATGTAAGACCGAACCGGTCTAGGCCCCCTGCGGTTCGCCCATGTTGCACGAGAAAATGTGCTGCAAGGCGGACTGAGGAGAACAGCAAAATATTTTCCAGAAGCTATCTTGTTTAACAAGTTTTCCTGGACTTTCTTCTGGGTGAGATCAAGGTGAGGTTTTACCTGGATATCCACCATCTCTACTTCCACGGTCACTCCAAATTGTTTAGACAACTTTCGTAACCAGGCAGCAATTGAATTCTTTCTGGGCCTGCCTGAGAAGATGTAGAGGACTTTGCAAACTCGTCTTGATGTTCCATGATCCCCCAAACCATCTTCCTGTACTTTCCGTGGTCAGACTGAGCCCGTGGTGTCCAAGGGTGCCTTATCGCCCTTGCAGTTCATCGCATTGTGTCCCTTGTTGAAACAACGATTGCAAAGGTGAGCAAATTTGCACTTCTGATAATTGCACTTCCCTTGGTTGAAACGAAAACAAATCTTTGATCCATCTGGTGCGGTTGCTGCACCCTTCCCTTTTGACTTGCCCTTGTTTGGAGCCCCTTTGTTGGACTTACCCTTGCCCTTCGGATTCCAATCACCCCAATTTGCCGGCGGGTGTGAACGTTTGCTGTATAAAGCCAAAGGTGTAATGAAATGACGCTCTTTCGTCACTGGGCATTTCCAAGCGGCTTCCAAAGCAGCCCCAAGTCTCATGTGATCTGATACCATCAAGCTGTATGCACGTTTACGTACTGCATGTTCATAGCTCAGGACCAAGCTCCAAGGAGGTGACTGAATCTGATTTCCCTGCAAGTCAGTTGATGATAAGCCCCAGACGTAGTCGCCTAAGATATAGTCCTTGTAGCGCTCCATGACGTCACGTGTCATGTCCTGGATTTCCTCTCTGTTGGTATGCTTCAAGCTCAGCATCAAAATGCAGTTCAACATCACTGACAAACGTCTCCTAAGCTGTTCAGGTCCTGTAGGCAAAGAAACAGTTGTTGACCCTTTCTTCACTGAAAGTGTTCCCTTTGCATCGAAAACTGGGACCATGGTGTCTGGGTCAACCTCATCCTTTGAAACAACCTCTGAAAGCAACTCAGCTCGAAACTCGCCGTTCTCAAGTTCCTGCAGCTTCTTCTCCATGTACTCCTTTGATGGAGTTACCTTGTCCTCAATCTTACCATGCACCTTCATGAAAGCGTTTCTCAAGTTGATATAATCGCCCGTAGGGATGGGCTTTGTCCACTCACGTGTGTCCATCTCAGCTTCAACTTCTGCTAAACGTTTCTGTTTTGTCTGTGTTTCACGCCAAGCACAAATCACTGCTGCTAACTGTGCACGGGCCTCTAAACCATCATCTGCGTCTGTTGCAAATGAATCCTTCATGACTTGAATCAAGTCCTCCTCTGAACGGAAGAAAGATGAAAACTTTTGCACCGTCGTTATGCCATTTGTAAAGAAAGCAGCCTGCAAGTTATCTTCCACATCATTCCGTGACAAGGTGAATCTGAGATCTGATCCACCCTTTTTCAATGCCTCTTCTCTGGGAATCGGTCCAGCCATCTCCAAGTCGCGCGACGCAATAAAAACACAGTTGTGACTGAATGTTCAAACGTTTCTGAAACATCGATCAAGCACATCTTGCGGGTCTTTCAGACTGACTTGATTTAAAAATGCTTCATGATAACAGTTCGAACCTTTAACATGTTTGATCCATTCCATGTCCATCTCAGTGCCGTTTACTTTAGAGCTGAGCCCCATACTCCGGAGAAATCTGCGGATCTCTCATCAACATCACTGCACAACTGATCACAATGCATCTGACATGTGTTGCTGGAATGAACTTCCCTTTCCGGTTCCCTCCTCTATCTCAATTTCCCTTTATCTGTGATCTTGCTCAGAAATCCGCGTTCCCCCCCCCGATCCGGCTTGCCATGCAAGACTTTTCAAATAAGCGCCACACTTGCCGAGATCCCGGTCTCTTCGAGACTGATCTTTATGTGGTTTGTATTTCCGGGGAAACAGTGACATGACAACACACGACAGCACATGAATGGATCTGAATTGCAGAACATGAAACAAAAAGAAAAACCACATGCAAAGTGAAACCAGCAGTTGAACCTTTCCAACGTTCCCTACCAGAACTAAATGCTACACCTAGTCAGCATTACTGTTCCGTTCATCCGAGCTGGAGACACTACCTGAACTTGAAGTCGATGAAGAAGATGATGATCCCTCGGTCGTCCCAGTGGGTCTGTTCCTGGGCCAGCAAACCTTGCAAACATGGGTATAGGCCGACTCATCCGGCAGCTGGAAAAACTCTGTCGAAGTTTTGAATGTCATCTCCCGTCCCATCCAGCAGCCTCCTCGGCTTTTATGTAAACGCTTGCATCTCTTGCTTGTCTCTACCACCACATACATTGGCTTCCGGTTTTCCTTGTCTATAACTCCAATCTTCTCCAAAGGTTCTGTAGACAGGTGTTCCAATCGCTCTTGCTCAGTTACACCAACATCCACCAGTTCTTCCACTTCACCTGCTGTGTCCCAACCAGGTTGCACCTGCCAGCTCAGAGACTCCTCCAGATGTGCTAATACTGCCATCAGTTGTGCCTCTGGCAATTGTTCACATCGTTCAACCAGCCATGAATGAGCGCTCTCAACCACATCCCTTTCATCCAGCAAACCTGTCCTGTTGGGTGACCGCACTGCCACTGCAAACTGATGCTGCAACCTGGATACCACACCATTGTACATCCTAATATAGGTGTCCGACCCTTCTGGCTTCCAACGTCCCAGCATGTCACGCTCGTCCCTTGAGACCCTCAGCAATGCCAATCCCGTGGGTACGGTTGCCCTCTCAGAATGCTCAGTCCAAAAGGTTGCCAGACATGGGTCTATCAGCGGTACCAAGGTTCCAGGTCTCCTTGCAGTCTTCCTAACATAGGATGAGTAGCTACTGATGTCGTTGTACACGCCATTGATCTCCTGAAGCCTGTCCATTCTTGATTCAGCTTGGGCAGTAGATAGTCACGCTCAAAGTTTGCATGTTCCTTGAAAAGATCGAAACCTGTCTTCAGCCAAAATGGACTCGTAACAAAAGATCTCTCAGAAACACACACAGGCAGCTCTTGGATTCTCTTGGTGGGACCTGAGGTTTTTGTAATCCTCAGGACTGTTGTCATTCGTCCTGAGTAGTACTTCAGTTCCTTGGGTATGATCTTCTGTATATCATCCCAACGCAGTGATGCCCAGATCTTGACAAGCTTGATCCAAGCTACCAGTCGCATACCCAAAACTAAAGCCTCGTTGTCCACCATTGCTTCCAAGGATTCCAAAAAGACTGCTGGATATCGTGGAGCCCTCTTTGTCGGCGCTGAGTCCTTCGACAACATCTCCACAATATAGTCCCTTACAGATGCTACCACATGTGTTTCACCAATCCGAGCTCGAACATCCAAACAAGCTACCTTCTCAAACCATGTAACTGCTTTGACAATCAGTACAGGAATCGTTGGTCCGCATGGCTCATCATACCGAGCAAATAAGTATTCCACCAAATCACCAGGCACTGGATATTCAACCACAACCTTTGCTGCATGTAGCCACTGCGTGAAGGCCATCCAAGTCTTTATATAACGTTTCAACGTATTGTACCTGGTTCTTCCTGCAAGTGCTAAATGCAAATGACGGTCGCTGACACAGTGTTCCAGATGATCTAAAACTGGGGCCTCAATTTTCTTAAGCTCCGAATATAGCTCATGAGACCATAGCTCCTTCAAATGATCATCACGCAACTTCCGAGCATGCTCCTCGCCCTCCTCTTGAGGTTTTCTCCGAGAAGGTCGAGTTTCCGGCACTATGGAGACAGAAACAATATTTGAACTTGAAGAAGATGATGAATGGTTCCCAAATGACATGCGTTCTTCCAGCAAATTGGCATCAAGTGGATCCAAAGAAACGTCCCCTCTCAACCTTTTTGCCATTGGTTCAGCCCTAACAGCGTCACCTATCCAAGTTGTAACCAAATCTGCATGCCACTGCTCACAGACAATGCCAAGCTTTTTACACAGTTGTGTTGCAATCGACCACGCATCTTCTCCAGTAAAAACAGCAAGTTTCTTACCTACCAAACCACACTGACTCAATGTCTTCCACAAGAGGTCCTCTGTCTCACCACGCTCCATGAGTCTTCAAGAAGACTGGGCCCGGCCGAATCTACATGCTAAAAAAGTTGCACCAACCCAAAAGANTCCACAAGAGGTCCTCTGTCTCACCACGCTCCATGAGTCTTCAAGAAGACTGGGCCCGGCCGAATCTACATGCTAAAAAAGTTGCACCAACCCAAAAGATTTGATCCACTAAAACCGGTGGAGTGAAACAAATAATTCAACATGCTTTCAANGCTAAAAAAGTTGCACCAACCCAAAAGATTTGATCCACTAAAACCGGTGGAGTGAAACAAATAATTCAACATGCTTTCAAGATCCCGGAAAGCCATTGTTGTTTTTGATCAATGTTAGTTTGTTGCTTTCAATACCGGAAAGCACAAAACTTTTATATCAACAACCCAAAACACACTTGTGTGTCCCCAACCTTTCTTTGTGATTCTTTCACAACACAAGTGAACCCGGAAACCAAAACCAAAGAGTGGATTTTAAACCTTTGTACAAAAATCCACTTGGAAAATTTGTTGGTTTGGTTTCAAGACCTTCTTCCGAGTTACTCTGCACACTCCTTCCGCTTTAACCCCAAGGGAGGAAAGCAGAGACACCGGGCACACCGTAAAGGTCCAGCACCGGGCATACGCGTGAGAACACACCGGCAAACGCGTACACCGCTTACGTCCGAATACACAGTCGCAACACGTCGCGATTGCGTAGCGCGCTTCATCAAGAAAACATTTTCAGGCGATATAGCAAAGGTAGGGGCTTTGGGGGGCTTGAAGGGAGGGAGCCTTGAGGCGGGGCTCGGCGTGGAATTTTAGGAAAGCTAAGAATGATCGTGAAAAGTCCTCACCAGTATGGTTTGACATCTGAATTTGATGTTCTTTGAGCTCTACACGAGGAGTTCTATCCCAGAACTGCCTTCAGATTGGATTTGGTCAAGTTACAACTTTGGTGCGATCTGTCCTGGTTTGACGTTTTCAGCATGATCCGAACATATGAAAAACACAAAAGCGGCGGTCAGCTCTTTTTCACAGCTCAGACTTGAGCCAAACCACAAAGGTTTGACATCGTCATGTCTTCTCTTCCTTTAGAAGAGATGCAGAGTAAAACGCAGTGACTCTTCAAACGTTCTCAAAACTCTCAAACTACTTCAAACGAGTTCTCAAGCTTCCAAAAACGTTCTTCAGCTTCTCCAAATAAACAAGCTTCAGCTCAAACTCACAAAGCACCTACAAAA
>BGPT01000969.1:142728-225786 GCA_003297045.1 Symbiodinium sp. clade C Y103 | reverse complement strand
AACTTTCATCAAATAAGTTCCAGGCATCTTCAACTAAGATCCCAACATAACCAATTAAGGTTCCAACATGACCAATTAAGGTCCCAGCTCAAGCACAGATAACCTGAAAATTAATCGTTTATTTTATGTTGCCTCAGATGTTGGCTTTTCCCCTGGAGACATTGGTCTCCCCTATTTGATGCCAACTGGGTATCATCATTGGGCAAATGGCAGCAGAGCATTTCGAAAGAGATCCAAAGATCCAAAGTACGTACTCCACAATGACCCAAAGATGATATCCTGATCTGAGCCCACATTTCCACACATTCACATGTAGGAACATGACACTGATTTCACAGAGTTTGTAACTGAAACCAAAACCAAAACATTAACATGTTACTGTTTGTGGGAAGTTTCAAACCTTTTCATCTTTTCATCATCATCTCACCTTAGTAAGGCGAAACTGACACTTGGGGACTTCCTCTGGACGCGCCCCTTGTGTTGGTATTTTGGGAAGGGATAGACCCCCAGAGCGAGCCATGCTCTCTTGGCCTTTGTGTCAACGGGACATGGTGACCCTAACCCCCAAACATAGGATCATCCAAACAAACCACAAATCAAAACCACGTTTTTCGTTTTTGCGTTTGTCTGGAAGTTTGGATTCTAAAACTTCTGTGGCTCAAACCCCAAAGGAGGTTTGACTTCTGAACTTTACCTGGTAGCCTGAGCAGTCTTGGTAGCTGAGCTTCCTGCCTGATGGCAAGACCCCTTCTTGATAGCTGAGCTAAGCATTGGACTCCACGTTTCTCCAAGATACCCCAAAAGGACGTTCAAGAAGTATCCAAGATACATCCACTGAGTTTTGGACCTTTCTGGATTCCAAGTTGATNACTCCACGTTTCTCCAAGATACCCCAAAAGGACGTTCAAGAAGTATCCAAGATACATCCACTGAGTTTTGGACCTTTCTGGATTCCAAGTTGATCCAATTGATCAACAGCACAACTCTCAAGAGATGCACAAGACACCAAAACAGAAGAACGCACCAAGACGACCACAAGACTTGAACGATCCAAGGACTGACAAACAGTTCAAAGATTCCACAACTTCCCAAGTCAAGTTCAAGACATTCACAAATGACACAAACTAACAACATGTTATGCTCCTCAGCTGTGGTGATCTTTTCNAGTTCAAAGATTCCACAACTTCCCAAGTCAAGTTCAAGACATTCACAAATGACACAAACTAACAACATGTTATGCTCCTCAGCTGTGGTGATCTTTTCTCATTTTATTTCATATGACTTAAAGTCATCTTCTCCTCTTGGGAGCCTTTGATGATCACCTTTTTACAGCTTCATCATGGGAGCATCCTCCATACCTTAGTTCAACAAGTTGACAAGTGTTCCAACAACATTCCAAGAACTTCCAAGATGCCACCAAACCGTTCAAAGAAGTCCCAAGTGTCCACAAAAACGTTCAAAGAAGTCCCAAGTGTCCACCAAACCGTTCAAAGAAGTCCCAAGTGTCCACAAAAACGTTCAAAGAAGTCCCAAGTGTCCACAAAAACATTCAACAAGATTTCACAAGTGTTGCAACTGAAAATCACTGAAATGAAATTGTTTGACATGACACAAGTTGCAAAACTCTTGAATGAAATGACACCAAATGACATGACATGAAATGAACATCACAAGACATCAACTGTTGAAATCTGAAATCAATTGCAAGTGACATGAACTGCAGATGACATGAACTGTAACAACATCACACGGCTTCTGCAGAACCCTTGCAATCGACAGCTTCTGTTGAATGCAGTGGACGACAGCTTCTATTGAATGCAGTGAACGACAGCTTCTGTTGAATGCAGTGAACGACAGCTTCTGTTGAATGCAGTGAACGACAGCTTCTGCAAAAACATCAAATGCACAAACTTGGAAAACACATGCAACTGTCGAGACAAAGTTCAAATGTTTCAATTGTTTCAATTGTTTCAAATGTTTCAAATTACATCCAAGATCAAAATAACATGCAAAACTGTTCAAGCAACATCCAAAAACAACTGAATGCAGAGACGCTGGATGCAGTGCAATAAGATTTCTTCTTCCCAAAATCGAGTGCCTCTTCACACTGCCCATGGAGCTAGCTGAGCATCAGCCCCGGTAAAACCCATTCTCTTCAGAGGGTTTTTGTTCTGTACACCCCCCCAAAGTGAACCTCGAGGTATTTACAGTGCCCACTCAAGTCAGACATAGCTCATCACAGCCTCTGGCATCCAATCACTGCAGCTGGAAGGGCTTTGAAATTGCTCAGAAAGCAGCATAGCAGATCCACGGTAGATCACATTCACTGACACCATTTCAGACCAACCGTCCATGCGTACGGTCATCGCAAAACACATAGTTTGCGTTGTTCCTCAAAGATTCATCTCTGTATGGCGTTGGTGACGCCAATCGCTGTTGGATAGTCCCGTCGCTTTGACGAAGTTGGAGCGTGATAGGTGTCCTTGCTGGGGCTGGAGTAGCAGGGGGCGGCGGTGCCGGTGCAGGAAACGAAGCAGGCACAGTAGCCGGGATTGGTGCTGAGGCCCCATACCCTCCAATTCCAACTCCAACTGGATTCACTCCAGTCACTGCGGCTCCAAAGCAAGGTGTATTGGGAGCTACCGGTGGAAATCCAGGGGCTGATGCCGTTGTCGGCGTGGCAGCTGCGGCTCCACGTGCAAAATGGTCCGCAATTTGGCCCTGAATTGCGAGCAACACTTCACTGAAATGTTTGTGTTGTTCAGCACTCTGCTCTGCTTGCTTCTGCAGGCTTTCTGACATCTTCACAAGGATGCCCACAGTCTTACCTGAATTTGTCAGGAGCTGCTGTATCAGCGACTTGCATGACACCCGCTCCTCTGAACGAGATCCAGTCATTTGCCAAGTCAAGGCTTTCATATGGCCAGCTGCCGCGTTAACGGCTGCTAGGGAGTACTTTTGGCAAGATTCTCCCATATATGCAACGCTTCCCACCTCTTTGACTTGTTCCTGACACTCTTTGAGTGCCTGAGCCTGACGAGCCGTGTACTCAAGAGAGGACTGCACGTAGTGGAGACACTTCACTACCAGGGCACGATCGTCCAACTCTTCAGGATCAAATCCTCTATACGGACCCTCTTGGCGGCTCGGACCTCCTCTGGTTTTTCCTCTTTCTTGATATCTTCATCCCTCTTGGAAGGACTCATAGGACTCCCCAAGAGGTTGGGTCGGCTGGGGTGGGTTGGGGTTAGGGTTCAACCCTAACCCTGAACTATGGGGGTCTCGGGTGGGGCGGGGGGGGGGGACACTCAGCAACTCAGCAACTAGTTAGCAACTAGTTGTAACTAATTCCGGAACTAGTTAGCAACTAGTTGTAACCAACTCTCCAACTAGTTGGAACTAGTTNACTCAGCAACTCAGCAACTAGTTAGCAACTAGTTGTAACTAATTCCGGAACTAGTTAGCAACTAGTTGTAACCAACTCTCCAACTAGTTGGAACTAGTTACAACTAACTCTCTAACCCTGGGCCCGGGGCCNCTAGTTGTAACCAACTCTCCAACTAGTTGGAACTAGTTACAACTAACTCTCTAACCCTGGGCCCGGGGCCAGGGTTACAACTAGTTACAACTAACTCTCAAACCCTGGGCCCGAGGCCAGGGGTACAACTAGTTACAACCAACTCTCTAACCCTGGGCCACTACTACTACTACTACTACCACTACTACTACTACTACTACTACTACTACTACTACTACTACTTCTACTACTACTACTATCACTACTACTATTATTACCAATTGTTTTATGAACAAAACAAATAGGCCAGGAAATTTTACTACTAGTAGTAGTACTACTTCTACTACTATTACTACTACTATTATTACTAATTGTTTTATGAACAAAACAAATAGGCCAGGAAATTTTACTATTACTGGCTCGGGGCCAGGGTTACAACTAGTTATAACTAACTCTCTAACCTGGACGCGCAGCTAGGGTTACAACCATTTGCAACTAACTCTCCAACTCTTGGTCCGGAGCTAGGGTTACAACTAGTTACAACTAACTCTCCAACTCTGGGCCTGGAGGGTTACAACTAGTTACAACTAATTCTGCAACCAGTTGAGAACTAGTTACAACCAACTCTGCAACTAGTTTGTAACTAGTTTCAACCAATTCTCCAACTAGTTGCAAAAAAGTTGTAATTAGTTGCCAACTAGTTGCAGAGTTAGTTCCAACTCAAACTATTTGAACTAATTGCCAATAGTTAGTTNATTCTCCAACTAGTTGCAAAAAAGTTGTAATTAGTTGCCAACTAGTTGCAGAGTTAGTTCCAACTCAAACTATTTGAACTAATTGCCAATAGTTAGTTGCAACTAGTTGTAACTATTCCTCAACTAGTTACAACTAGTTTAACTAGAACTCTAACTTCCGTATCCGGGCATGGCGCCTTCTGGCAAAGGCACAGTTGGCTGCATAGGAGCCACTGGTGGAAAGCTCGGAATGGTAGATGGTGCAGGCTGGGCGCCTGCGAAGGCGTCTGCCACCTGTCCTTGCAGCTGCAACATGCAATCCGCAAACTGTTTGAATTGCTCTCCAAATTGAGCACTTTGAGCATGGATGTTCTCAGACAACTTCTTCACAGCAGCATTGCATTGTTAGCACATGTAACCAACTGCTGCACCATGCTTTTCAGCGTGGTCTTCTCTTCATGTTTGTTGCCTGTAAGTTGCCACACTCCATTCTTCAGGTTCTCTGCAGCCTTCTGAACACACACAAGGCTGTAACGTTGGCAACTATCTGAGTGATTTGCCGTAGATCCTATTTCAAGCATCTGACGTTGTAGCTCTAAGATGGTAAGTTGTTGACGAGCCACGTAGTCCAACGCCCGCTGGACTCCTTCCATAGCAAGTCGGATGGATTTCGCATCCACGACCAGCTCTTCCTTTTCTTCCTCATCCCCCAACCGTGCTCGCTTAGCAGCACGTACTGCCTCAGCATCTTCGTCAGAATCATCTTTCTTTTCCTCGTTGGGGGTCATGGGAGAAACACCATCGGATCTCTTGGCCGCAGCTTCAACAGCGTTCATCTCAGGCTGCTACTCAACGCCTTCAGTAGGCAATTCACCTGTCACCGTTGGCGCACCAACTTCAACAGCAGGGATTGCCTCCACGGTGGATCCCATAGCTGACAAAAGTAAGTTTCGAAAACCCGAAAAACGCACCCAGAGTTTTTCTTCAAGCTCTTTAAGCTTCCTTTCTTGAACAGAAATTTCCAAAAACAAGTGTTCAAACAAATGGCTTCTGCAGAGATTCGGACGGCTTCAGCTCTTGGAACAGATCTCAAAAACACAAAGCAAAACAAATACAGCATTTGGTTTAAAACTAATTTATTTGTCACTGGCTTCACGGAAAAACAGAAAACGAAACGTTCACCGCAACTGCAACATGAGTATGTGTCAGCATGTTGGCCACCATGTGCACCTACTACCTGCTACAGTTAGACATGGAAATTCTAAAAACTGTTCTGTTCAACATCGTCCATCAATGTCCAACAGTGACAAGAGAGACAAAGACGTACCGAAGAAAACGACAAAAACTGAAGACTTCCAAAGGAGTACACACCAAGAAGCACAGACCATCCGAACAGACACACAGACATCTTCCCTGTCCAAACCGACAATCCACGCAACAGTACAGAAGGTGCAAAGACAAAAGTCCTTAGCAAAGTGCCTTAGTAGAACAGCTTGTTCATGCAAAAAGCTCGAAAATCCTCAAAATTTGCCAGATTTGGGGGTTTGCATCTCCGACCCAGAAAATCGCGTCAAATTCGCATACTCCCCTTCTTCGGAGCGCAGTGCCGCCAAATAAGAGCGGATCCAAGCGTTCAGTCCAGGGATCAGACTAACTTTCTTTTCCAAATGGAGCAACATCAGAGCAGTTTTAAAACTCTTAGTTAACCCATCCGAAGGATTACGTAGGCCTTCCACATGCTCCAAAACCAAACGTTTTCGTTTCACAAGGAATCAACAATCCTTCCATCTGAGCTATTGAGATGGCTGCCTTTGCATCATTTCGCAAGATCAAGGCGCACGTTCCCAAGTTCGCAACGGTGTACCTAGCTCATCCAACTCAATGCCTTTAAGGATTGTTGCAAAAGAAGGGCCACAGCAATCAGTTCCTTTGAATTCTCTACCAAGGATGACAACTCGGCTCGCGAAAACACTTTCACCCAACACCCGCGAAACACCAACACGCCTTCCGATACTGACGCCACATTCCATGACGCATCGCAGTACCCCATGAGCATGCATGGTTCTCCTGGTGAGCACTCTCCGGTGATGGCACAACCTGCACGCGATGCAGACGCGTCAGCAGCCAGCGCAGCCAAGTTATACAAAATGCCTTTCTATGTCTGCAGCTGTGGCTGCTACCTTGGGATCTGCTCCTTCGATGAGTGCTCCTGCTATGATGGGTGGTGGACCTGCTCCCCCAGCGACACCTCCACCGGTGCCACCACCAATGGCACCTCGACCACGTGCCACAGTGAATTTGTCACTGCGTATGTCGGATGGGACGGTGCAGAATAGGACAGCCAGTCCTACACCACACCACAATGATCTCCTTCGAACCAATCCAGGGTATGCACTTTGCTCAGATGGAACATACCGTCGGTTGCTGTGATTCTGCAGTTTGAATATGAGGATGTTGCCATTGGAAAAATGGACTTTGCTTTGAAATGATCTTTGGCATCTTTGGATGAAGAGCTGATGATGTGAATGTGGCTGTATAGGGTCTCGAGGTTCACTTCCTTTTTGTATAGATTTCAAAGGTCGAGAATAGACCCACTTGCAGCATACTTGGATCTAGCTTGCTTTTCGAGCGTTTGCCAGAGATCGTTTGCAGTGAGAAATCTCTGCATTGCATCAACGTCTTTGCACTCATTTTTGTTGATGTCATTTGAACTTCTTTGCAATCCAGTTGCATGTCATTTCAAATCTCGTGTATTTCAACTTGAAACACTTGATGGTATTTGCCACGTTNTTGATGTCATTTGAACTTCTTTGCAATCCAGTTGCATGTCATTTCAAATCTCGTGTATTTCAACTTGAAACACTTGATGGTATTTGCCACGTTTATCAATTTTGTTGCACTTGCATTTGAACTGCATTTCAACTTCTTTGCATTCAGTTTCTGTGATGTCCACTCTTGTGCATTTGATGTTTTCCACAGTTGTGCGTTGATTTGCCAAGTGTTGCAACAGAAGCTGTCCACTGCAAGGGTTCAACAGAAGCTGTCGTCAATTGCAAGGGTTCAGCAGAAGCCGTGTGATGTTGTTNTGCAAGGGTTCAACAGAAGCTGTCGTCAATTGCAAGGGTTCAGCAGAAGCCGTGTGATGTTGTTTCAGTTCATGTCATTTGCAATTGATTTCAGATTTCGACAGTTGATGTCTTGTGATGTTCATTTCTTGAATTTGTCATTTGATGTCATTCAATTCAAAGTTTTTGCAACTTGTGTCATGTCAAACCATTTCATTTCAGTGAATGTCAGTTGCAACTCTTTTGAAATCTTGTTGAACGTTTGTGGACACTTGGGAGTTTCTTGAACTCTGTTTTGGATGTCTCTGGAACACTTGTCAAACTGTTGCACTAAGGTATTGAAGATCCGATGAAGAAGCTTGGAAAAGGTGATCATCAAAAGAAGAGGACTTTCAGTCCTATGAAATGAAAAGAGATCACCACAGCTGAGGATCACAAACATATATCTTTTGTCATTGTTTTGAACTTGACTTGGGGAGTTGTGGACTCTTGGAACTGTTTTGTCAGTCCTTGGATCGTTCAAGTCATGGGTTTGTCTTGGTGCGTCCTTCTGTTTTTGGTGTTCTCTGTGTGGATCTTGGCAGTTGTAGTGTTGATCAATGGGATCAACTTGGAATCCAAAAACGACCAAACATCAGTGGGATGCCTCTTGGATGTATCTTGGATGTATCTTGGATGTGTCTTGGATGTTTCTTGGATCAACGTGGACTCCAATGCTCAGCTACCAAGATGGAGCCCTGCCACCAGTCAGAATGCTCAGCTACCACAAGCTCCGGCTACCAAGGTTTTTGGGCTGATAACAGTTGAAGTTTAGTTGAGAAAACCTCCAAGTTACTGTGAAGTTTCAGAAGTCAAACTTCCAATTGGTTTGAGCCACAGAAAGTAGAGAAGTCAAACTTCCAAACAAACGTGAAACTGAAAAACGTGGTTTCTGTNATTGGTTTGAGCCACAGAAAGTAGAGAAGTCAAACTTCCAAACAAACGTGAAACTGAAAAACGTGGTTTCTGTTTAGGTTTGTGGTTTGTTTGGATGATTTTACTTTTGGGGGATTAGGGTCACCAAGTCCCAGACCGCAGTGCAGGACTTGGCTCCCTCTGGGGGTCTAGCCCAAAACCCACTGACCACACAGCCCAACCGCAGTGGNGCAGTGCAGGACTTGGCTCCCTCTGGGGGTCTAGCCCAAAACCCACTGACCACACAGCCCAACCGCAGTGGGGCTATGCAGTCAGTTTCCCCTTACTAATGTGAAATGCAATGAAGATGACAAAAGATGAAAGGTTTGAAAATGTTTTGAAACATTTGTTCAAACATAACATGTTGTTTGTGAGATGTTTTGGTTTCAGTTGCAAACTCAGTGAAATCAGTGTCATGTTCCTACATGTGGATGTGTGGAATTATGAATGCAGATCAGTTGATCATCAGTTGATCAGTTGAACATGGAGTATGTTCAGTGGATCTTTGGAATTGCTCTGCTGCCGTTTGCCCAATGATGATAACTGGCGTCAAAAGTGTGAAGACTAATGTCTTCATACACAACAAGCCAACCTCTGAGGGCACCTAGAAAATAAACGGTTAATTTTCAGGCTGTCTGTGCTTGAGTTGGGATCTTAATTGGTTATGTTGGGATCTTAGTTGAAGATGCCTGGAACTTATTTGATATGAGTTCAGAGCTTAGTTGCTTACAAACGATTATGGAATCCTTGACACCTCGGTGTACAGTACGACTGTCCAAGAAGGGGTGTGAAANAGAGCTTAGTTGCTTACAAACGATTATGGAATCCTTGACACCTCGGTGTACAGTACGACTGTCCAAGAAGGGGTGTGAAAGTTTGGTGAGAGGATGTACGGTGTACTGCACCACCTTGAACCTACTTGAACATCTTGTAAACTATCTTGGAACATTGCATGTGCATGTGAACAGTTTGGAAACCATTTTAAGTTTGTAGGAACCGATCTGTGAACTTTAGGAACAGTAGGAACCAGGTAGGAACCAATTCAAAACCAATTTGGAACCAAATTGAACCAGTTTGTGCATGGAAGAGCTTGGAGATGGATTTTCGTTTGTTTTTGTGTTTTTGGGTTGTTTCTGATCTGTTTGACCCATGTCTTATGAACTTGATGCTGGTAGGTGATTTGTAGGGCGTTTTGTAGGTGATTTGTGAGTTTGAGCTGAAGCTTGTNCTTGTTTATTTGGAGAAGCTGAAGAACGTTTTTGGAAGCTTGAGAACTCGTTTGAAGTAGTTTGAGACTTTTAAGAACGTTTGAGAAGTCACTGCGTTTAGTCTGCATCTCTTCTAAAGGAAGAGAAGACAAGATGATGTCAAACCTTTTGTGGTTTGGCTCAAGTCTGAGCTGGTGAAAAAGAGCTGACCGCCGCTCTTNAGGAAGAGAAGACAAGATGATGTCAAACCTTTTGTGGTTTGGCTCAAGTCTGAGCTGGTGAAAAAGAGCTGACCGCCGCTCTTGTGTTTTCACAAGAATCGAAACGCCGCTGTCGTGGGGGAAGCTGTGCGTGATGTTGTTTTGGACTGTCGAAACGTCATTAGCTATGTCTCCTTCCACTGCAAAAACAGAGGTCAGACTTCCGTGAGTGACTGAAGATGGGCAAGCTGATGAATTTTTTTGCTCGGAAATAGCGCACGCTGGCACAAGGCCTGTGTCACTAGACAAGAGGATGAGACAATAAAATAAGGATGGGCAAGCTGATGAATCCCTTCCTTTCTGGGTGTCTAGTGATCCGGATGCGAATGATCTTCGCCAAGTGCATGAATGGGGTCTTATTGATGCGGTTATCAATTTGTCAGCAAAGATTGCACTTTGGTTTGCGATTGAGGCTGGTGGAAAGGTCCTATGCTCCCGCATCTTTTGATGCGGGTGTCATCGGCTGGGCCCTACATGGAGCAAAGTGATTCCACCTATTTTAGAACGGATATTAGTCTCTGGTGCTTATCGCGCGTTTCCGTGACGTCTCTGCTTCCTTGATGTCTGATATGCACTGTGGAGGCAGTCGAGAAGACATTATGATATCTACATCTTGAAGATCCTGAGAGCCGGGCGGGGTTTGGGCGTTTCCTCTTTTGTGAGAACAATTTTTCGCTGTTTCTGTCTTATCTTCTTAGTGACACAGGCCGTGAGCCCCAGCGTGCGCTACTTCCGAGAAAACAACTGCAACTTCAACTACATGATAACTACACCTCCAACAATGACAACATCAACAATTAGGAAAAGTACCAGTAGTACCGCACAAGGCGGTGGCGGAAGTTTCAAAAACAGGAAACCTATAGGAGAGGTTCGTTGCTGTGACTGATGGATGGCAGAGCGAACCCCCTAATGGACCGACAAGTGGTTGCAGGCAGCGCAGTGTGGTTGTAATGCAGTGTAGTTGCAGTTGTGGTTGTAGTTGTAGATGTAGTTGCGGTTGTAGTCGTAGTTGTTTAGCTGAATGTAGTTGTAGTTGTAGTTGTATTTGTAGTGCAGTGCAGTGCAGTGTAGTTGTAGTGGTTAGTGTGGTTGTAGCTGTTGTAGTTGTAGTTGTAGTTGTTGTAGTTGTTGTAGTTGTTGTAAGTGTTGTAGTTATTGTAGTTGCTGTAGTTGTTGTAGTTGTAGTTGTCATGGAATTGAAGTTGTAGTTGTAGTTGTTGTAGTTGTAGTTGTTGTAGTTGTAATGGTAGTGGTGGTTCTGGTTGTAGTTGTTGTAGCTGTTGTAGTTGTTGTAGTTGTAGTTGTCATGGAGTTGAAGTTGTGTTTGAAGTTGCAGTTGTTGTAGATTGTAGTTGTAGCTGTAGTAGTTGTTGTTGTAGTTGTAGTAGTTGTAGTTGTAGTTGTCATGTAGTTAAAGTTGTTGTTGTAGTTGTTGTAGTTGTAGTAGCTGTTGTAGTAGCTGTTGTAGTTGTAGTTGTAGTTGTATTTGTAGTTGTAGTTGTAGTTGTAGTAGTAGTAGTAGTAGTAGTAGTAGTAGTTGTTGTTGTTGTTGTTGTTGTTGTTGTTGTTGCTGTTGTTGTGGTAGTTGTACTTGTACTTGTAGTTGTAGTTGTAGCGTAGTCACATCCAAACTTGAAAAATTCACACGAAACCCTCAGTTTTTAACACTTTTGACTTGGACATGTGATTCGCACCACAACGGCGTGCACTTTTTCGACATCGAATCGTCATCAAATCGTCAAAAAGTGCTCCGAGACCTGCAGTTTTTTACGATTTTCACTTCCAAATGTGCTTCGCGCCACAACGCCGTGCACTTTTTTGACATCTCAACTTCCAAAAGTGCTCGGGGGTTGACAGTTTTTAACACTTTTCACTTCCAAATGTGCTTCGCGCCACAGCGCCGTGCACTTTTTCGACATCTCAACTTCCAAAAGTGCTCCGAACCTGACAGTTTTTAACACTTTTTNCGCCACAGCGCCGTGCACTTTTTCGACATCTCAACTTCCAAAAGTGCTCCGAACCTGACAGTTTTTAACACTTTTTACTTCCAAATGTGCTTCGCGCCAGAGCGCCGTGCACTTTTTCCACATCTTAACTTCCAAAAGTGCTCCGAACCCGACAGTTTTTAACACTTTTTACTTCCAAATGCGCTTCGCGCCACAACGGCGTGCAATTTTTAATCTCTCATCTACCGACATGTCTCCGCACCCGCCGCTTTAGCGAGCCTCCTTTTCGACCCTCCGGAGCCACAAAACATTGGAAAAACACAGTGTTTCGCGACTTTCCTACCTTTTCGCGCACCTGCATCTTCTCTCTTCTGACTTTCTCATCTCTGATCTTCTCTTTTCTGACTTTCTCATCTCTGATCTTCTCACTTCTGACTTTTCTCACCTCTGCTTTTCAACTGTCCACATTGTCGGAAGTTTCACTTCTAAACTTCCTTCGACAANACTTTCTCATCTCTGATCTTCTCACTTCTGACTTTTCTCACCTCTGCTTTTCAACTGTCCACATTGTCGGAAGTTTCACTTCTAAACTTCCTTCGACAACAAGCGCAACAAATACAACAAGTACAACAATTCCAACAACTACAACAATCACAGCAACTACAACTACAACCACAATAACAACGACAACTACCGGTACATTACGCTGCAGTGCACTGCACTGCACTTGAAGTACAACTACAAGCACACTACAACTACAACCACAACTGCATCTACAACTGCAACAACTGCAGCTACAACTACACTACATTACAAACTACACTGCGCTGCCTTCAGCCACTTGTTGGTCCATCAGTGGGTTCGCCCTGCCATCCATCATTCACAGGAACCAACCTCTCCTACCAACCTCTCCTATAGGTTTCCTATTTTCCAAACTTCCGCCACCGCCTTGTGCGGTACTACTGGTATGTTTTTAGTCGTTATGTTTTAATTTGTTGCTCTGATGTTTTTGTGTTTTTATGTTCTGAGGTTTTATGTTTTCTTGTTTATATATATATATATATATTATATTTATATATTTTTTTGGTTGTTGTTCTTGTTGTTCTTGTTCTTGTTGTTGCAGTGGTGGTGTAATACAACGAAACCAACACCGGTTTGTCGGCCGAGTGCATTCCGCTGTATTCCGTACCAAGTTTCCCATTTTTGTATTTTAATGATTGAAAGGGTTTTTCACATTGTATTTTAGCGATTGACAGGGTTTTGCATTGTGGATAATATTTTCACAGAAACTTGCGTTCTGCAGTAACCAGTCTATGTTTGGAACGGCCTCCAAAAGTGCAACGTTCAAGTAAACGAACCGTTGAATATATAACTACATGTTCACTTAGAAAAATACAAAGACACTGGAATTCGGCAAACATTTTTTTTGGAAAAATGATGTTAGGTTGCCAGATTTGTATGTGGACATCTTTATTCACATGCATGTTGCCATGCTTGATCTCAAAACCTGCAGCAAAGTGTGCAGCAACAGAGCAAGATAACATGTGGCGCAACCATGCTGGTTCATGTCAACATGAAACCTCTTATCTTCATGGCATGTAGTCACATAATTTTGAATTAATTTCATCAATAATTTTTTAAACATTTTGTTATTTCGACAGAGTTGCGCTTCCTGAATTTGTTCTATCACGCGTGACTAGATTGACATGTTGATTCTATGGTCGGTTGTGCAGTGACAACAGTTTTTTGGGCCAAAGTAACGGTTGATGGGAGAACCAAACTTTTGAAAATGATTCATTTGTAATGTGGTTTGATTCTACCGAGTACGAAAAACATCAAGACGGACCTTTCCACATTCCGAGCCAAAGTTGCTCGATTACATAGGTGTGGCATGTGGCAGTGGGTTCATGGGTGCGTAGTTGCGAAACAAACATTTTGCTGTCATGTTCAGATGTTGCATTTGTTTTGTGGGAATATTTTTTTTCCGATGCGCAGCAATGCATGATTTGCCGACAAAAAACCGGATAGCAAGAAACAAACCATGACATGCCTTGAACCTGACATCCGATTTGCTGTTTTGCTTGCAGGTTGTCTTTCCGCGCATGCAGGCGTGATGTCGTTGTGAATTTTTCGACAACGTTGGATAGTCTTGGCTGTTTGAAATATGAGGAAACAAGAAAAAGTGACACGCGATTCAAATTTTTGGTACAAACGGGGTCCATTTTTGGAATCATTCCATTGTTCTGCGCTCAGGTTTGCCCCAACTGTGGCAGAGTTTATGCTTATGATGCGCTGTACTGTCGACATTGTGGCCAGAAACGAGAGGCACATGACGCAAAAACGTTGCCCTGGCGCAATGCGCATGTTTCTTTTGACGGCTTTGTATCATTAGATTGAAATCGTCAATCATCGGTTTTTCTTGTCGGTTTTCGACATCAACCGGGAACAAGAACAGGTGCAAATGTTTGCACAATACCCAGGCTTTGCGTACAATAAGTAGTATTATTCAAGATTTGTGAATGATATACTATATAAAAACATTTTCTAAAATGAACATGAAGTGAGCATTTACCATTGGCCGAAGGGCGCTTTCCGATCCTGTATTGCCCTGCTGTGCAGGTTGGTGTAGCGGCTCCAGCCTCACCTCTACCGTTGCCAGGAGTACCAGGATGGCGACTGATCCATGTTTCCATCATTGCATCCGTTTTATTGAAAAATAACGTTGTTCTTGTTACTTTTTCCTCATGACGAGATCATGTTTTTCTTTTTGTGTGTTTCCTGATTTTGCAACTTGAGATTCATTTTTGAACATTCGTCGTTCATCCCCAGAAGTGACGACAGAAGCCTGCTAGGACAACTGGAACCCATCACCGGTGGACCTCAAGGTGCCAGGGGCGGAGTACGTCTAGGCCCAGCAATAAGAAAGGGGGACCTATCAAACTGTAACCGTAATTTGAGAATAAAAAAAACAAAAATGAAAAGATACAAAGGAAATCAAAGGAGTATCATCACTGGTGGTTTTGAATATTTTGGATTTTCCATCCAGCACAGGAGATGTCCCGATTGACTTTCATAACTTTGATTTTTTTTGAAACACCAACTGGTGAGCTCAGTAACCGCTTAAAGAAAGGGAAGTGGTGCATGCAGACAACCAAAGTGCCATCCCACTGCAATGCCATACATTTGAGTCTGACCCACCAGTGGCTACAATGAGAGTTTGCACAAACGAGACTGTGAGCCCTGGAATCTGGCCGCCATGGGAGGTTGCATTGTCACATGTCTTGCAGCAGAGAATGACAAGTTGACAAGGGGTAGAAGCTCATGACAATGGTAACCAAGCTCTTGATTACCAGGGTTCGTTCTTGGATCAACAGCGAACGCCACACGTGTGAAAATTTTCATGCTTTTTGTCAGTTGCCCCACTTGCTTAAGTGTTAAAGATTTCTCGTAGCTTTCTTGAGTTGGAGTTGTCATGCTCGTCCATGGGCCTGGTAAGCCTTCTTCAAATCTCTGCTGAGATTTGTGAACGCTATCAGGGAGCGAACAGATTGTCGAATCGAGTGGGACAGTGTCCGATGTGTGTTCCGGTAAGTGGATCCTAAGCATATCATAAACCAGCCACAAGTGGAATTCTACCCCAGCCGCAGCAAAGATCCGTGAGGTGCTTCTCCCACAGCCATGAGGTGGGCGATAGGGGATTCACCTTTGGGATACCACATTGCGACCAGTGAAATTCATCACTCTCCGCATGGTCGTGCCATGACCACCTTGTTGTGAAGCTCCCAAATTTCTCATGGCGACCCATGACTATTCACATCCTAATCCAATGCAGGCCGCTTTCTCCCTTGCCCATACATGGACGCGTGTGGAGGCCTCAGCATGACAGCACCGTGCACAATTAATGGCAGAGTTGCATCCTAAAATCGGTTTTTGCCGCCAAAATAAAGGGATGTTCGTAGATTTTCTCAATCCAAGTTCAAGAACTACCCGTTATATTCATGATCCATTTAAGCTACTACACTATTTATCTATTGCTTACATTTAAAAGGTGTAAGTTCTCTGATGATCTTGTGGGCTGCTCGCTGAGGCTGTCCTGTGGACAAACAACGGCCGTGTCAGGGACTTTCTCGACTTTTGTTCCATTGATCCAAAAGTAATTTCCCCGATAGTTATGGCCGTTTACCAGTTAGAAGTCAGTTACAACCCCATTTATGGAATGATGACCCCATTTAGAACCATTTGTAACTGGTGAAGGGCTGTAACTGCACGCTTGCCAGACATTGGGGTATATGCCAGATTTGGAATATCCAAATGGCCCAAATGATGCCTCACAAAAAAAATGAACTTATTTTAGGAGAAGAAACCATGGTGAAATAGGCACTTGAGGTCACTTGCCATATTGTGGTTGCTTGAATCATCTTGAAATCCGCTTGCTGTAAGCTCCCCATGATAAACCACCGAGCCTGCGAAAAACCACTGAGGTCTCCAGTGACGAGCCCAGGCCGAGTTTCTCCAAGTCACTAGGCTTCTCCGTTTCATCTCGTGAATCAAATCAGGTTCTCAAAAATCTCAATCGATCTGACGGCCAACTGCGGCATCGGGGACATATCATTTTTTCTTTGAGGATCAAGCCTGGTTAGTAAGTCCCCCGGGGATTATCGATGCTAGTGGCTGAGAATTCCACGGACTAACCAGCTACTAAGTGGGGTGATCCTCCAAATATCCCCAAGGTATATATTTTCGTCGTTTTTGACCATCCCAAATGTGCCATGGATGGTTATCCATCCATTTCCATAGGTTATTTGAGTTCAACCTGTCCCCCCGCTGTGCCTGGGTAACAATAGATGGCTAAGAGTCGGTGGTGATTGTTGGTGGTTAAGAAGCCCTTAATAAGCCCTCAATAAGCCATAAAATTAGCCCTGTTAGGGCTTCAATGGGGTTAACATACCCATTGAGGATATGACCAGGATTCCCATGACCCTTGACCAGGGCACCGGATCAGGCCGGCGTATCGTAGCCTCACCCAATGTGCAGGCAAGGGCGATGTGGAGTTACTCCCCAAAATGGCTATTTTGAATGGAGAAAACCTGGGGAAAAATGATGCTCAAACTGATGATACATCAAATTTGGGAGCCCTATTTTAAGACAATCCCATATCAACTAGTGACCCGAACTTTGGAACTCCATTTTGGAGGTTTTTCAGTTGTGAAAGGTTTGGGGATGAACATCAACCCCCGATTTTCATTTGCCCCCTGGCTGTTTCATCGGGCTACCAATTTTAGTAGAAGAATAACTAGAAGTATTAGGATTGATGAAACTAGCACCAAATGAGCTACCGTCCCGTTATACAATTCATCCTGGGTTGAGTAGTATTTTTCTTGTTGGAATTCGTCCCTCTCTTCGGTGACATGACACGAAACCAGTGGCTCACCAACGACAGGTTCATCCCACTCCGCTCCTCGGCTGCCAACACAGTGGGGATGGGGATTAGAGGTGTAGTTAAAATTAGAAGAAAGACAAATTTATATACTTTACAGAGATTTCGTTGGACTTTTTGTTTTGCCTATCACTCTGATACAGCTTTCTTCACAGCAGCATCCATTCCATCAGAGCCCTTTCATGGGTTTCAACAGAGCTCAAGGGGGCCTCTTTAGTCATGGCCCAAGTCGGGGATGGATCAAAAACCGCTGATGATTCCGCCAGGGAGATGAACAAGATGAACATCCATGAATCCCAGTTTGATGTCCACCAGGTTACCAGGGTGAACCATGACCCATCGCCATATCCGATTTATCCCACATCCCACGGCTCGAGGCAGCTTCCGGCTCGCTGCTCAGAGGGATGTGAAAATCCAACAGCAACTGACCACAGTGTGTGTTCTGAGCGGACGAATCATCACAATGAGGATCATAACAATGATAATGGCAACACAGTATATATATATATATATAATATTAAAATGATGATGATAAACAGTAGATTTTCAATGGATAATAGAAAATGTAGGAGCTTGCTCCAGCGAGGTCCCATCGGCTCACATCATCCCACAGCGCATGCCTCAGCAATGCTGGTTTAGCCGGCAAACATGGGGGATTTATGAGATCTAGCCATCAAACATGGGGATTTGTATGGATTTGTGGGATCTAACCTTTCTTGTTTGATTGGATTGACTAGACCATTGTTTCGAGATTTTTTGTTCGTTCAAGGAAGCAAAGTAAACTCTATCCATGCAGGGAATCTTGCACCATGCAACTCCTGCAAAGGAGGACATCTCCAGTCTTCGTAGATCTGGAGAGACCTAGTAACTGTTCAAGACAGGTGGATCCGTTTTTTTTGTTTAATGCAACCCAAGACGAGTGGAGGTTGAGGTTCCAGTGTTTCATCCGCATAGGTCGGAGGCTTCCCACACCTCTCACGGAGAGGATGCGATGATGGGCCAGACATGAAGGGAGTAGGGTAGAAAGGTCGAATTGTTGAGGCAAGATCTACGGGAAACCATGGTTTTTTACGCACAAGTGTACAGGGTTCCCGCACATTTTTCCTTGGACAAATTCTGGGATAGAACGGACCAGAACCGCAGCTCGCAGAGGTGTGTCAACAACGGCCGCACGATGCCACCAGTTGATGATCAGTTTTGGAAGGGGGAGAACCAATAGTTCAGTAGATCTGGACAACAACAGGAGATCCACAATGCCATGAACCATACCCAATTTTCAACTCGAAATATATAGCAAACCACAATTTCAGAATAGATTGTGAATTGTGGTGTATTCTTTTTCGGATACACCAGTCTTGAAAAGCGACACCAGTATGCAGGCTGCTAAAATCTGAAATCCGTAGCCGACACAAATGAAATGTGCAGTTTGCACGCTTGGAAAATTATTCTGAACTCATGGTGTGAAAAAAATCTGCTCCAGATCGAGTTTTTTCAAACTTCGTATTGGTCTGATCCAGCACTAATCTGTGGTATTTCCATCTATTTCCTGCTGTTCCATTGGTTGCTGTTGCTGTCCTCGGGGACAACACGACAGCAGCACATCCCAATGATTTGATCCGTAGCACACTGCATACGCTCCACAGGACCTCCTGAAGAGAATTGATGCTGTTGCTGGGCGCATAGCTTTGTGACAGGTTGGACGATTCGATCCTCGTTTTTTTTTGGTTGTGGACTTCCATGCTTTATCTCACATTTATATAACCACGGCGTGCAAGGGATACAAGACAATGTTTGCAAGATAGCGTAGTGAAATCTCATATGGATGAATGTCTTTGAATGTCCAGGGCCTTTGTGGCTTGGACATAGTCTTTGTGCGAGGGGGAGCGATGAAGGTATGCATTCCGATCAAGGTGAACACGTGGTGAAGGAGTTTACCGAGTTTACTCTTGGAACAAGTTGTTATCGTAGGCCCCCCTTTTTACATTCAAACGTGGGCATGGCAAACACACCCATTCCTGGAGAGGGATCATTTCTGGGAGCACATTCTTTGAAACAGAATCAACAGGGTTATATCATTTTAGGCTCCAATTTTGAGAGAGGTTTGCCCTCAGGTCTCTCAGATGGAACAGGAGCTTTCCAGTGACCTTGCTGCGTGGGGAATGCCCAGAAATTGGGTTACGGAGTTGAAGGAATATTTGGTATCAAGTGAGATTAAATGAGATGATGGTAGCGCCTCAGATTTCCATGCCAGTCCGAGGAAAGAGGAATGTATCTTTTGAGTTGCAGGTATCAAAAGCTAAAGCGGAGCTTTTGGCTGCTGCTTAGTGGTGTTCTTCATTGTCACCACCACTAAACAGATTTATCCAATGACATCCATGGAGGCAAAAACTGATTTTTTGTTCATCTCGAGGTGTTGGATGATCGAGTAAGTCTCCATTTGTACATGGTGTAACTACTGGAGTCGCTCTGAGTATTTCTATAGCTTAAAATATCAACGAACAAAAAGGACCATGGAGCAAGGCTAATGCTGGTCATCACCAGTGGCGTGATGAGAATCTGGACCGATACTCCAATATTGTTCATTTGGGGATTTCCTAAACTGGAAGTACCCCCAAATCATATAAAACCATACCATTTTAGTATTGAAACCTATGGTGACTTGGGGATCCCCATTTTAAGAACCTTCATTTATCGAATTTGGCTCGTCCCTCCTCACGTTCTCTGGTTGAGATATTGGTCGAAATCACCATCCTAACCTAGTGACTGGTGAGGGGTCTTGTTTTTGGGTTGTTTCCCCCCTTTTTAAAATGGCGCTTCCCATTTTCGCCGATACCAGTGCCAGGTGTGTGACGTCGCCCGAAGCCAGAAGCACAGTTTCTGTCAGAGGTGAATGGAACCAGCAACCTGCACCCAATTGGTAGATGCTTCATCCCATAACCCCACTAGAGATATTTACAGTGTTTCGTGGTTACCAATACTCACCAAATAGTGACTTCGCAACCATCCACAGTATGGCAGGACTTCTAAGATTTCCTATGCATAGCATGTCCCAAGACTCGCAAAGGCCCAGGCTGGTGGAGATGTCACCCACGGCGCCTTGGCGTGGGAGCGGGCCAGCGATTCGGGTATCCAGGACTCCCCTGTTTTTCATGGGGAGCCAGGCCAGGAGCTACAAGGACTTTCCCAACCACATAACAGTATAGTATAGTTTTGTTATAGTACTACATAGGTCAATGTTTATAGCTGTTCAGGGAAAATTATGATAATCCCATGGATTTAGGTGTATAGCAGCCCCCAAAAAAGCTTCCAAACAAGTTGGACACTTATATTGAAAACATCATCGAACTATCGTCCGAGAAATACTTTTGCTCTTTCTCTTTTTTCTGGGGGTCACTTAGTGTTATATTACGTATATACATATACATACTTGATTCAACTATATATATATATATTATATAATATATATTATGTGTAAAATTCAACAATATATATATATATATATATATGTATATACATATGTATATGTATACATATGTATATATGTATATGTATGTATACAGTACAGTACATACGTACGTACGTACGTACGTACGTACGTACATCACATTACATTACATTACATTGCATTACACTACCCTACACTACATTGCATTACACTACACTACATCACATCACATTACATTACACTACATTACATGCATATGTGTCTCTAATTGCCAAAAAATACGCATATACAAATTGCCATACAAGTCAAAGCCCCTGGTAGCTGATTCTCACATCTGGTTTTCACATCAAGATAATTTAGGAGATGACATGGATGTTGTTCATCCCGGTATGAACCGATGGTCCAATAGGCATTGGCTCATCCTCAGATGTGACTGGCTGGAGAGTCTATGAGAAATGGGGAAGGGTTGCCCTTTTTGGCATCTAAGCGGTATGGCGAGAAGGATGACCGCATTCCGGATTTCAATGTGATACAGATAATTTTTTGATAAACCCAAGAATGAACCATACCAATCCATACCGCGTTTTATCATATGGTGATTTCTCTGAAAGTAGGCTGCCCCAACATTTTCCGGTTCACCGGTTCATCATCATTGTCTCATTAAGAATGGGCTGTCCCATATTCCTGGGCCCTCCAGTCAAAGCTGTAAATGGCGAATTTATAGGGGCTTTAGAGATGACCATAGCTGTTCCAAAAGATGGTTTTCCATAACTTAAATTACCAGAGATCTTTGTACCCCATGAGCTTGTGGCTCACAGCTTCGGGTTTACATTTTGCCAAACTTCAAAACATCCCAGACATCGGACCAGATGACCATGCTCAGGTGCCAAAATGCAGGATGTTTCGTTGTGTTCCTACCTATCTTCATACACCTCCCTGATTTTTGTGGTAAAACCAGCACACGGTTACTATAGATTGAACCTGCTTTTCCCCAACAGTGTTCCATTTTTTTCGGTTTAAAACACGGATGCATCTTCCTTTTGAGCAATGGCGGGCCCGCTGAAGGTGGAAATTCGTTGGGCCATTTCAGGATCGAATCTGAATACGATTCAGGCACACGGCAATGACACAGTGCGTGCCCTGGAACAAAAGATTCTTCCGCAGGTCGGTGCCGGAAATGCGGTGAAACTGGTCTTTGAGGGTCGAGTGCTAGCACCACAAGAACGGCTGGGTGAAGTGTTGAGTAATAACTCGGTACTGGACGTGATTTTCCGCAGGAGCCAAGTTTTCACCGCGTCCATGGATGGAAGTATCAAAATCTGGGGAACGTCTCAAGGCGAATGTCAAGCAACGCTGGTTGGGCACCAATCTGCGGTGACAAGTTTGGCTTTATCTGCTGATAATCAGTACCTGCTCTCTGGTTCTGAAGATTGCACTGCACGTATTTGGGATGTAGAGACTCTGGAGTGCCAACACGTCTTGTCTGAACATTTTGAACCAGTTCATGCAGTTGCAATCTCTCCAGATCAAAGGCGCAGAGGGCGGTTAAACAGATCCATGGAAATAATTGAGCCACATAATTTGATCCTCAAAAACGAAGCTTCAAAAACGACTCAGGCTGTTGAGATAGGCAGTACCCTGGCCCTGTGTCAGGTTGGTGGTCACTGGTGGCGCCGATCGTGTGGCGATTTTGTGGAGTCGCGAACATGGGTCTCCGCAAGTGGCCTTGGAGGGACATGGCGGGTCCATCCAAGCAGTGGCCTTCTCACCGGCAGGCGCCGTTGAAGAAAGCTGGGGACTGGAAATCATGACGAAACACGGGCAAACAGTTTTAGTTCCGAGCACTAGCCATGTTTGGTTGGTCAACAAACCGACAATTTTTTGTTGCTCAAATCCAATCTTTTGTTGGTTTTCTGCGATTTTTTAAAGTCTCCTTTGCAGGGGCAACCATCCTCACAGCATCACTTGACTGCTCGGTTCGCTATTGGAGTTCAAGGACGGGCTTGTGCGTCATGGTGGTGCATGCGCACGAGAAGGGTGTCCTGGGTTGTGAAGAATGGGTAGATCTTGGTGAATTTGGGATGTGAAATGGGGTGTTTTTTTTTGGTATAAGTAGAGGAATCTAGTAGTGCCCAGATTATTTTTTATAATTGTGTGGAAGTGATGTCTATGCTTTCCTGGAAAGGGCAAGACGCCTTGGAAGAAGGCCGACCCAGTTATGTTTGTTGGTTTATACACCATCTAACTATGTATATATATATATATATATATATTATATACATGATATGCAACAAGTAGTATTTATCCAACATTAATTCCAACAGCTATTGTAGTTATAAACCAACATAAATCCATCAGTCTGAGGCCCTTTCTTGCAAAGATTGTCCCAGCACTCCACCGATCCAATATGAGGATGACATAAAAAGATACGCGGAATGCCGAAGTAAAAATGATAATACTATGATAACATGCAACCATATGATAATAATAGTAATACTTATGCTAATGTAGAATAGAAATTATAAATATGATGATGTAATCATAACAATGATCCTGGAACCAGTTCCCATAGCCCTAGATGCATCACCATCAGCCAGCACACATCTGGGCGCCAGCTTGTTATAGCAATTAATTGCATGATGACAGCAAATTGGGAAGATGGTTCATCTTTTCCAGCAACTGCAAGGTATCTATTCCGGTTCCTTCTCCAGCGATGGAACGTTAGTACTGACCAGTTCCTGTGATGGATCCGTTCGGGTCTGGAAGGCCGGTGTGGTGAAGCCGCGTAGCATCAACGCAACTCATTCGGGCTGCGTCTATGCTGCTGCCTTCTCGCCCAATAGCCGACTGGCTGTGACAGCAGGCTGGGACCGACTGGCAAAGATCTGGGACCTGCAAAGTGGCCGTTGTCTTCACGTGCTGCGCGACCATTTGGGGCCGGTCTATTCCGTGTGCTTTTCCCCTGAGGGCAGCAATGTCCTCACAGCCGGTAAGGACGGCACTGCAAAGATCTGGTCCGCTACCGGGGAACTCTGCTTGACGTTGAAGGGCCATGATGCTCCGGTGAAGTGTGCCATCTTCAGCCATGCCTGAAGGGCCTGAAGCCAAGTGGCAAAGTTCCCACATGTGCGCAGGTTGGCAGAGGAAAGTGCTGAGATTTGGCTGAAAATGACGATTGCCAGCCTGTGGCTTCTGTCTTGCATCTTCACTTTTGACCACATACATATGTAGAATAATGTGTGAGAAACCCATTCGTGATGATTTCACTGGTATTGATCACATCACGGTTTTCTTCATAGTGCCCATAGTTGGTGGTCCACGTGGTATTTTCGGACATCAGAGCTCTATATCGATCAGGTTGGGACTTCTCTGCCTGTTGCTGTTGCTGTTGCTGTTGCTGTTGCTGTTGCTGTTGCTGTTGCTGTTGTTGTTGTTGTTGTTGTTGTTGTTGTTGTTGTTGTTGTTGTTGTTGATATTCCTTTCTTTGCTTGGAAAAACGTGTTGCCGCAAGCACTTATTTTAGCTCATTCCAGTTGGTTGAAACCCAAGTTATGTTGTTACAAGTCTCCCCACTCTCCATTTGTGGTGATTTCGCATCCACAGTTGGGCAAATCCACCTCCTTGGTTCATGAAATGCTAATTTTTGTTGGTCAAATCCATTTTTGTCTAGTCAAATCCAGCATTTTCATTGATCAATCACATTTTCATTCCTGAAATCACCATTCCCATCTTGTTGGCTGAATCCCCCAATTTCTTTTGAATTTCAACTCAACATTTTGGCTTTTAATAGGCAATTCTACTTTTTTGGTGGTTCAACTCTTTCTTCTTTATTTTTTTCAATGTTCAATTTTTCTTTGCGTGAAGTCCCAGTTTTGAGTGTTTGGAATCTAAGTTTCTTGGTTATTTATATCCACACTATAGTTTGACCGCTTATTTTTCTCGCTTGAAATCCTAATTTCATAGATTAAGTCCTCATTTTAGGTAAAATATCAAAGTCTTCATTTTGACCAGATCAAGCTTCATTTTTGTAGCCTCAAATCCCCATTTTTCAGGTGAATTCCCCCGTTTTTCCGGGGCAACGACGTCTCCGGTCGCCTCGGTCGCCGAGGTTTGGAGTGGATCGACCGGCAGATTGATGCCAAGGCACGGCGTCGCGAGGCCTGCGAGTCGAGGCGGGATTTGAGGAGATCATGGGGATCGTAATGGTGATTCAACATGGGACCCCCTTGAATTTTTTGGACTTTTGGACTTTGGCTCTAAGAAATGCGTATTTTTTGTTTTTCGATTTTCTCGCAGCAACATGGGGATTTTGATGAAAGCTGAAGGATTTGAGGGAGTTTCAGCTACGAAAAAATTGGGGACCTGCTAACATCAAGGTTGAAGCTATGAAATTGGGGATTTCAACTTTCAACTGTAGCCGTTAGGCAAGCACATTTAGCTGATCTTCGACGTCTTGTGGCACTCCGCGGTCAGCGATCACAGTGGTGTTGGTTATATTGGTGACGGTTTGTGATGCCCGAACGGTAGCTAAGTTGCTTTGTAACTGGGTTCACTATGGTTTGTAGTGGGTATATCTATAGTTAATGGGAACTATGAATAAACTTATAGGTTGGGGGGACACCACCTTGTATTTAGGATGATTAATTTCATTGTCCCCTACTATGAAGGATGGTTTGTGTTATGGTTGGGGAAAGGATTTTGACATATCCACCAAGTTGCAAAACATTGAAATCGGATGCATTTCTTTTGAAGATTATCAAAATCATTGTCATTTTAAGATTTGGATATGTATGTATTCTATGTATATATATATATACATATTTGGTCCTGCCCCCCCCCACTAACAGTGTTAAACTGCCTCCCCCTTGTAAACCATATACCAAAAAAGCACAATCATATTGGTGGTAACTGAGGCCNATATTTGGTCCTGCCCCCCCCCACTAACAGTGTTAAACTGCCTCCCCCTTGTAAACCATATACCAAAAAAGCACAATCATATTGGTGGTAACTGAGGCCAATTTAAGGCATACTTAGGGCTTTGGAAGGGGAACATGTTTTCTAGATGAGCGGTGTGAGTAACAAAGGGTGAAATCATGAAACCATGGTTGCTTCTTTCATCAGGGATTGAGATGGTTCTGTAGGCTATTCCTTCTGATGTGGTCTCTTCTTCCCCCTCCATTCCACCCCACTTCACTTGATTTGATTTGGAAGGGGTGAGTAAGCCTGTCAATGCAGAACCCAATGACAATAAGTACAGTGTGAGATAGGTTTTTGAGGTTGATTAGATACAACACAGTGGTTGGATTCACCCACCAAATGAACCAGGATTTGGTCTTTAGCATTAAACTGTCCACACAGTGGGAACACAGAATCTTTGGCAGTCCTGGTGGGGATCCATACGGACAGACAATTACATTCATCACCCAGATATTTGAGCATTTATTCTGGAGGATTTAGCTGTACTTTACATTGATAACCAGACTACAAAAGGTTGGGGCCGCGATGTTGAAAGAAGTTGGAAGAAGGAAAGGGTGTGAGAGATCTGCTGAGCACATGGGCCAAAGGCTGCCAATTTCTCGCCGCCCGGCCCGGCCGGGTTTCATTTTCCCCCAAACATTGATTTTCTCGTGCTTTTTTTTGTGCTTTTCTGGCCGTCCGGAGCACAAAATTTGTGCTTTTTCCGCAAGTCATACCACAAAAAAAAGCACAAAAAAAAGCACAAAAAAAACCACAATTTCTACCACAAAAGAAAGCACAAAAAAACCACAAGTCATACCACAAAAAAAAGCACAAAAAAACCACAATTCATACCACAAAAAAAAGCACAAAAAAACCACAAGTCATACCACAAAAAAAAGCACAAAAAAACCACAATTCATACCACAAAAAAAAGCACAAAAAAACCACAAGTCATACCACAAAAAAAACACAAAAAAAACACAATTCATACCACAAAAAAAAGGACAAAAAAAAAACCACAAGCCATACCACAAAAAAAAACACAAAAAAAACCACAATTCATACCACAAAAAAAAAGCACAAAAAAAAACCACAAGTCATACCACAAAAAAAAGCACAAAAAAAACCACAAGTCATACCACAAAAAAAAGCACAAAAAAACCACAAGTCATACCACAACAAAAAGCACAAAAAAAACCACAAGTCATACCACAAAAAAAAGCACAAAAAAACCACAAGTCATACCACGATTCCCACCATGTTCGGATGGAAATGCAAAGCCCAGAAACTTCTTTAATTTGATTTTAATTGCGAGCGACCACAAGTCATACCACAAAAAAAGCACAAAAAAAACACAATTCATACCACAAAAAAAAACACAAAAAAACCACAATTCATACCACAAAAAAAAACACAAAAAAAACCACAATTCATACCACAAAAAAAAGCACAAACAAACCACAAACCATACCACAAAAAAAAACACAAAAAAAGAACACAAGTCATACCACAAAAAAAACACAAAAAAACCACAAGTCATACCACAAAAAAAAGCACAAAAAAAACCACAAGCCATACCACAAAAAAAAAAAACACAAAAAAAAACACAATTCATACCACAAAAAAAGCAAAAAAAAAAACCACAAGTCATACCACAAAAAAAACACCAAAAAAACCACAAGTCATACCACAAAAAAAAAAACACAAAAAAAACCACAAGTCATACCCAAAAAAAAAGCACAAAAAAACCACAAGTCATACCACAAAAAAAGCACAAAAAACCACAAGTCATACCACAAAAAAAAGCACAAAAAAACCACAATTCATACCACAAAAAAAAAACACAAAAAAATCAAAGTCATTTTCTGTTTTTTTTTGTTTTGTTTTTTTCTGGTTTTTTCTGCTTTTCTTGTGTTTTTTTGTGTTTTTGAAAAAGTCGCTGGTTTTAATTGATTTTTAATTGCGAGCCCCAGCCCAGCCCCCAGCCCCCAGCCCCCGGCCCAGCTCCAGCCCAGCCCCCCGCCCCAACCCCCCAGCCCAAACCAGCCAGGCCTTCATGAACCCGGCGCCCTAGCTCCAAGCCCTCCAGGCTCCCAGCCCCAACCCTGCCCAGCATCCATCGCCAATGCAACGCGCAACATCCTAAACCCTAAACAGTTTTGCTTTGCCATCGGCAGTGCAGTTGACAGCATGGGCAATGGGCAACATCCTAAACCCTAAACGGTATTGCTTTGCCAACGGCCTGATGGGTTGGATGCTTGAGGCATCCCAATGACCAAGGCAATGGCCAGAAAAAGCTGCCAACTACTACCGACTGTGGAGTCAAGTGGATGGGAATTGACCAATCATCTAACCTTGAGAAGGGGAAATGAAAGTCATATTTTGGGCTACAACTTGATTTTCATTGTGTTTTTTTTGTGGTATGAATTGTGGTCACTGTTAGTGTAACGAGGCAGGCCCCAATATATATACATATATGTATATATTTGATTTCTTGTTTTGATTTTTGATATATAGTTTTTTGAATGCTCGATAAATGGGTTTACCATCGGGTAAAATGATCCCTGCTTCCTAGCGGAGTGGAGATGGCTGGATGCTTTGGACATGATGGGTCCATAAAGGTATCTCATAAAATGGGTCACCATCCGCAAGGATATTTGTTTCTATCTGGGGATTATACGTGATTTTGTTGTATTCTCCCTCTGATTTTAGTTTTGTATCAGTTACAGCTCCATGTTTCATTGGATTTGTTTGCGGGAATTCTTTGAGGAAACCATGGTTTTCTCAGTAAGTATCCAAGTCTGGGAATGCTACACCCCTAGGAATCCTTTCAAAATTGAGCCCCCCATCATCTTACAAACCCTAGCCTTGGACCCCGAGGTGATGAGAGCATGGCGACCAAGGCTAGGCCCTGTCAAACCACACAGATTTGCCTGGGCTGCCTCCAGTTGGGTAGCTCTCAGAGACAGTACCCAGTCAACAAAGGATGAATAGCGCCCCCAGTTTACTCATACAGGGGGGGTAGTGATTTTAATTGCAGCTGATATACTACTGTATCGCAGGACACATACAGTTTTAATCAACGGAGTCAGAAAACTCTGGGACATTTCTCCAAATCTCTGGAGGCTCCCGAAGGGCGTTCCACCAGCCGTTTGTCCATCCTGGAGGTGGGGTGTGAGAGGATAACTGTTTCAGGATTATTTTGGAGCTATAACTATAACCCAAAACAATGTGTTTTAGTCAAATCATATTTTTTTCCCATTTGTTTTTTTTTGTCGACCTTTTGGGAGGTCAAGCTTATCAATTGGATTTCCCAGAGTGCTCTGATGGAAGGACGACATGATGGGTTGAATGGGTGTCCATTCCAGTCTCGTACTGTTTTGCATGGGTCTATCCGAATGGGACGGGATGTAAGCCCAAATACATTATATATATATATTTATATGTATACACAGTGGATATGGATATCTTGATATCCTTACCAGCCAAGCTTCAAGAATCAGAGTCCAGAGTATCCAGCCACTGGCCAAGGATGAGCACGAGGAACTCAAAAAGCAGGCGTGGAAGGTCAGAGGATGCGACGCGTCGCTGAGCTTGGCCAAAGGGATTTGTACGGTAAGATTCTTTTGCTACTGGAAGCTGTAGATGGCAAGATTTTAGTTTTGTTTTCATGAAGAGTCTTTAATTTCAGGGGTGTGGTTGCACTATGTTTCACTACAAATAACGGTTGCAGAATCCACCGGTGGAACGTTCCACAACACAGGTGGAAGCCGAACGATTGGAATTGCTCAAGGTGGGAACGGGGATTGCCAATTTTTTGCTTCAGCTTCCCTGGGAGAAAAGAAATTGCTCCACTCAGACGGCTAGGCAATGGCCAGAAACTCATGAACAAATCAGCTCAGAATGGATGCACTGCATATAAGACTGAAGTTTTCTGGCCTAAAATCTACTTGACCTTGTCATCTACGGCTTCAAGAGAGAAGTACTGGACAAAGTTGAAATTATCCTATGGCAATCTGACATGGCAATGGAGCATCCCTATAATCTTCCTGAAGCAGATAGAATATGAACATTTCAATTATATTCCCATTTTTGTGAGGATTGTTTGACATGTCCACATTCTATGTACTTTCGGATGACCATATTTGTAGTTGATTTCACTATTCAATCGATGGCAAGGTGCGAGCCAACTTGCAAGTGGAGTGTGAAGAACGAGTGCAGGAGGTGAACCACGTTGAGGGTGGGTCGAAGCTGATGCCTGGTCGCCCCTAAAATCCCTGGGTCAGAAGTCATGACATCAGCGAAATTTGGATGCAGGCTGGCTGCTTAGCCCAGTCCTTCCAGGCGCGGATTCTGCGATTCTGACTTAAAGGTTGATCCACAGTCCTGGAAAAACGGCTCACTTCATGCAGTATTAGTGTTGACCAATTTGGCAATTTCACAGAAAAAACACAATCCCAGGGAAGGCCGTTGAGTCCTGTTCTTGTTGGCAATTTCACTGACTCATCTCGGTTGAGATTTGGATTTGCAGGAGAGCCGGCAACATGCACTGGTTCTGCAGCAGGCTGGTGGGAGCTTGCTCAACTCTGGAAAGGTGGTCCACCACCCTCACCCTCTATGGCTGAGAGCCAACTGGTTGTGAAGCCGTTAGCCTTTTACGGTGCTGCTGGACGGGGCATGCCTCATGCTGACGAAAGGGTTCGTTTCCGCTAGGCCGCCAACGAGCGGTCCAGGGATGCAGCAAATCAACTTCAGATGCTGCAGGCCCTGGCGTGGATGATGTTTGGGGATTCGGATCCTGGTCATGCAGCAACCAAGTCATCCAATGTCCAGGAAAGTCATCCAAGAGTATTCCAAGATCTTATCATCCAGATGGGTGATGACTATATTTTGGTATGCCATTCATGACTAATGTTGTTAAAACAATAATAAACCATCCCCTAAATCACCATAAATAGGTGGTATATACCATTCCCAAATGGGTGGTTTATTATTGTTTTACCCACACAAACATCATTCCAGTAGCTCCCGCCAGGCCTCCTTGGAACAAGAAAGGCAGCAGCACAGGATGTCACAGGAAGCACAAGAGGCAGCAGGTGCGCCGGCGATGACTTCATGGGCTGAATGGTGAATCACTAGTGAGTCCACAACAACCATGTGGAGATACATAGCATGTATATATATATATATAGAGATCATGCCAACATTATACACAACTCATATAATATGTGTGTATATATATATATATATACACAAGATGTGTATACAATGGATTTACACATATATATATATATGTCCACACCAGCGAAATTGGGTTTCAAAAGGCTTTGAACCAGGAAAGAAGGATTACTTGTATACTAGTTTTTTTGGATGGGAACAGAATGTGTAGTTCACTACCAACATTCAGATCTAGATCTCAATCCTCGTGTCTCAGTCCAAGTTCATTGTACTGAAAACAGTCTCATTCATGGTTCCCCTCAAGTATTTTGATATATATGGACATATATTGCAACCTCGCTGGTATCACCTCGCTGGCATGATGGTTAGAATTGGGGTAATCATCCCCAAACGTCCTTCATTCAAGTTCATGAATTATTCTAGCCTATCCAGATCCAGATATATGGGTAGTATATGTATGTATACATATATATATATATACACATACGTATCCATATCCGTATCAGTCTGTCTGAAATGGAGTATACCCCACTAAGTAGCAATTGAACAGGGAAAAGGATGACACACCACTGGATTCTAGGCGTATCCTATTTTTCAGACAAACCCATACTCAGACCTTCCAAGTACAAACACATGGGTAAAAATCCCAAAATAATGGGTGTACATCCAAACTTTACCAGGTACTTGGAGGGTCTAGTACATATATATATATATATACATATACGTAATGTAGTAAGCGCAACAATAAACCATCCAAAGCGTTACCATAGATTGTTGGCATAGACCATCCAGACATGGTAGTAGGTTTATTTTTCAATTACCGCAGTATATTTTTCTGGCATGTTGTCAACTCTGGCCGCGCTTCAGGCGCACGTGTGAGGCATCTCGAGGAGTGGTAAGGGAAGTGATGGAACATGAGGATTTGATAAGCCAAAACGGCGATTTTCATGGGAAATCGCTGATAAACCATGTTTTTTTTTGGGGTCCAAAATCTTGAGGTGTTTATGGACACCACAATTCGCTATGGGGATGGTGGCCTTTGGGTCTGCTTTCCAGCCCGCGTCAGGAAAAGTCCCAAAACATGGTGGCAGAGAACCAGATGCTGCAACAAAAGGCCAGGATTACACCCGAGCTGCTGCAATTTTTTTCGGGCTTTAGGGGTTACTGTCATAGCTAGAGTTGATAGGTTCCGGATGGGGAATGGTTGCTGACTTGGTAGTGGAATCCTGAAGCAACCAGCAGAAACACCAGTGAGGCTTTTAAAAAGGTGGACTTCTGCCACATTTTATTGATCCCATTCCCCTAACCAATAGCACCAAAACAGAACAGATGCACATGTATAAGGTTCGACGGGGATAGTTCCCCAAACAGACAGCAATTTGCCAAGTGTCGAACGGCAGATTCGGGAGATGGAGCTTGAACAGTCTGCCTTCTTGGAAGTTCAAGACAAGTCAGAGGACTTCAGATCCCAGCGGGGGGGGTGATGCGCTGATCTGCGGGAAATTGCGCCGATTGCAGGGCTGCTCTTGGTGCTGGGCTGATCCCTACAAGTGGTAAATACTTAGGAAGGTGAGCGATTTCACACCTGGATGTTGTCTTTTGGAGATATTGGGGCATTTCAGCTACCAATGACCCAAGGAGGAAAGACGGTCACTTCTTTCGCGATTGCAAGAAGTGGAGGCGCCATTTCTGCGGGTCTAAAATGGAGACGTATTGTTGTCAATACAATATATGCGTATATGCATAATATATGTATATATATATATAACGAGGGCCCATGTGAGCGAGGCCGTGAAGCCTGCCAAAAACCGGGCTCTCTTTTGGGACTGCTGTGTCAACGTCGTTGCTGCGGTTGTAACGCACGAAGCTTGAGAAAGAAGCAAAAGAAAATGCGAAGCAAATGGTGGCCATGAAGGATCGAGAGGTTCCCCCGCCAAGGCTGTCGCAGCAATCCGCTGCTCGCACTGCGGCAATGAAATCGTGACACATGGATCACCAAAAACCCCACCAGGAACAGGGTTGGAACCCTATCTGCCTGGTTTTTACAGGGAAAAATGGAGCAGGAATAGCCAGGAACACGAGGATGGGAAAACTGCAACAGAATAAGGGGGTTCCTGAGAAACGTCGGTGGGAGATAGAATAATATTCTCCAAAAGCAAAATGTCAGGAACGCTGCCAATGAGGTAAAATCGTGCTTGTCGACAAGCAATGGTAATGTTACTCGTGGCCAATGCGCTTCAATCATGACGGGCTGGGTATGTTGGGGCGGGGCGCTGTGATCTACTAGTGGTCTCCACTCCGAGAGCGAATAACGACAGCAGCATACCTTCCGGGCCAAAGCTGCAAATTGGCGCGCGCGTCTGCAAGTCATGCGGCTGCGGCGCCGTTTCTGGCGCCCGAAAACCATAGACTTTCTGGTCTCTTGATTTGGGGCCGTGATAGTATCACATCAAATTCCGTTGTTTTTTTTGTGCCCGGCAAAAATTCAGAAGAGCCACAATAAGGTCGCACAAGCTTAACTCATGTTCCAGCCTGCGGGGGCAACTTGAAACCGAAGCAAACACCGTGTAGCCAAACAACTTTTGGCATGGTTACCGGCCCCAAAAACGGGCCCCCTTTGTGGGCCCGAAAATGGGCACGAAACATAGCGCCGACAATTCCAACGTCACATTTTTGGGGACCGCCCAGCGGGTCCCAAAAATGGGGCCGGCCCAACACACAATCCGAGCAGTCCGAAGCAGGCTTTCCAAATCCAACTGATCAGCATCCCGCAGAAGTGCCAGTGCAGGTCCGTTCTCTTGGATTGGCCAACATTAGCGAACAGCTTCTATCGGGGAGCACAAAAATGACTTGACATTGTATATATGTATATATTCATATGTTCAATCCAGTAGTATCCTATTATGATATACTTATATTATAGACATAATCCTATTTTCCACCATATTAGGAATGGGGATGATATTAGATCCCCCCAAATTCTTGATCTCTCCAAGAAAATGGTGAAATCAGCGAAAGTTCACCCAGATCATCTCTACCTTTGAGGCCTATTCCGGTCTCCTGTATCCTCCTAGGTAGCGTTGGTAGGTGATCGACCTAGGTGGGGATGGCGAGGAGGAAATTACCGTTTTAAGGAAATGGATAGATACATGCGTTTTAATGGGTCTTAATGGAATTTCATGGGATTCAATGGAGTTTAGTCGGGTTTAATGGGATGTAGTGGACTTAGTGTACTGAGATTTAACGTGGTTCAATGGAGTGTAATTCAATAGAAAAGGCTAGGTTCATGAAGATGTCAAACATTGTCAAACGATAATGTATTATAGTATTCCACAGGGTCTGAGAAGCCAACTTATAACCGGGGGCTCCACATTGCCATATAAACTAACACTTTGGACGCACCAAGACCCAATGCTGACGCCGCGAAATAAAGAGTGCTCAGAGTATTAAAGGATATTAAGGGCATAGTTCTCACCAGCAACTACAACAGCAAGCTTTTACTAAGCATCTATTCTTGGGTGGTCGCTAAAGTGGCAAAGGTTATATCCCACTAATACCCCTTTAACCCCATGGTTGTTGCTTGAATCACCATTCATATCCATTTCGAAATGCTGTGAGGTTGCTTGAATTGCCATGAAAATCTGTGTCCGAGTAGCCACTGCACCAAAACCTTGTTGCCAGCAGTGACCACATTCGCTGCATATGCCTCGGGACTGACCGGTGCTTTCTGGTGGAGTCTCGTTGATAGTTTCGTAATGGTTGGTTTTAATTCTGACAACCCCCTTAGTTGTAAGTTGCTTTATAACCCCAACAACTATAGATATACCATAAGTCCTAGTTATTGGAGTTACAAACCAACTATTACCCTCTGGCAAACTAACATAGCTATGGAAAATGGACATAGAAATAGTTGATTTACCTACTCAAAATGGTGATTTTCCATAGTTACGTGGCTGTCTACCAGAGGGTATACACTACCAGTACCACCTCCCTTTTGTTCGGATTCTACCAAGTCGCGTTCCAAGTGCCCAAGCAAGGGCCGAACAGCAGGTCCACCGACGGATCTGCTGTCATCACAGCATAGTTCTCCATTGCCCTGGGGATGTTGCTGTTGGGGCACTTGGAGGGTTCCATAAATCATTGCCAATCTTACCCTCTGATAAACTAACATAGCTATGGAAAATTACCATCTTCAATAGGTAAATCAACTAGAAATGGTCCATTTTCAATAGCTATGTTAGTTTACTGATGGTGCTTAGCAGGGAATGAGGGAATGACCGTCCTAATAACCATTTTCATAATCATCCCAGCAACCCCCATTCCCTACTAAGCACCAGTAAGTTGATACCCTACAAAAAAAATAAGTTGTTGGCTGGTGAACGTAGATATTCCATGACATTCCCATTGAAATGGCAAAAGATTAAAGGATTATATGAACTACAGCTGGAAAATCGCCGTCAAGTTGAAAGAGATGTTGTTTGCGACAACTGAGCAAACAAATCTACTGGCTAAGGTTGGTGGAAAGCAAACAATCGAAGTCATCATTGTGGGGTGACCGAAATTCTTCATGTTAAAAGATGGTCGCCATATTCCAGCATGAATCCTACAATGAATGCATATAAATGCATTGTATTGTTCCGCGAACAACAGAAAGGTCGGTCCGACCTTTGAATTTACATTGACCCCGGGGTTGCTCGATGAAAAAGATCCCCTCCAATTGTTCTCAACAAATGGATCGGGGAGTCATCTCTGCTAAACCTAGCCCACTGAGTCACTCAAAAGGAGTTGGTTTCATCACCATGCGATAAAACTCGGAATTGTCTGGCTGAATTCTATCATTCCATGTCCATATCTCCCAAAAGTGTCCATTGAATTTTGTGAAACCATATTTTTTTCAGGCCCAATTGGCCAAAATATCTATAGTGCTCCATGTCCATGTCCCTGAAAAGTTGCTGCTTTCAGCATCTTTCAACACGTGAAAATCGGACATGGCCTCGAAAAGTTTCCTCCGTCATCCATGATGGTAAACTCCAATTGAAGGTCCTTGACGCGAACAGTTTTACCAAATTCACTTAGGATTCAAGAGCAGTTTGGAAGTCACTGATTTTTTGAATTGGAACACAAAAACACTTTTCCTGATTGAGGATACTGTACCATTTGACGTTCTAGGAACCACCAAAAAGACTGAAAATGGATGTTTCACCACTATTAGGATTCAGCTTTTCCATTTCTCTGGGGTCGCTAGAATGACATACCAATGTCATGGAAAAAACAGCATGTTTCATTTCATCAAAAACAGTCACAATTCCCAACGAGTTGTGACTGCCCTGGTGCCCCCCCCTTGGATGATTGGATTGCATCCCAGGAATGGCAGGCAATTCCCATGAATTCTATTACATAAGGCCCAAGGTGACATTCACCAGTCAGACACACACCCAGAAAATTGATGATGTCAAAAATGATGTCAAGTTGGTTCATCCGGTCTGCTACCGTGGCAGACGTCTGTTTTCAGAGGCTACACTCAGAAAACAGATCTCAAGTTCGAGGCTTCATCATGTTGCTTTTTGATGCTTTTTGATGTTTTCCCATAAAATCGCCATCAAAATCATGGGGTATCCATCACCCAACCCAGCAGGTCAGCTGGGTCAGCGGTCCGTCGCTCGCCGCTTCCATACCATGAGGGTCTCAACCACACGCTGGCACCAAAAGCATGGCCACTCCTGCTGACTGCGACCATCAGGTGATCTGACCCTGCAAAAAAAACGATTTCTGACCTGCAAAGTTTGCAGTTTAGCAAACGCTGGTATCGATCAAAAATTGGGATCGGTCAGAAATCTGGAGTTTAACTTGCAAACTTTGGGATTTTAAGATCAAAAAGTCAAAAGTGGGAGTTGGCATGATTTAACCAATCAAACTGCTATTAATACCTGCACAGAATTGCCTACACGTGCAATTGTGCGGGGAAATCTTGGTCAATGTTCCATTGAGGGAGCATGCGGGAGATATTGACGGATAGATTGGAAGGATTGACCACAAATGAGGACGATGAACCATCAACCAGGATGACAATTGCCACGTAAATGGGGAGTGTTGAGCAGCATAGATGAGAAGAATTTACCATGAATTGGAATAAATTGAGATTATATATTGCAATGAGCATCAACTGGGCTTGTCTCAACTCACTAAGTTGCTTGGGATAGCCGGGAAGAGTTACTGATAGGGATATGAATCTCATCCCCAGATCGTAATAAACCTCCCATTGTTGGAGTTGGAGCAGATCAGCACTAGTGCTTTTGTAACCCTCTTGGTCCTGAAATGCGATTGTCATGGTTCAGAGAGGAGTCACTTCGGAAAGTTGGCTCATTACCAGACGGAGTTTGGGATCTAGGATGGATATATCTATACTTAGATGGGCTTACAAAGCAACTTACAACTGGCTCGGTTCCTTTATCATCTAGCCTCCAGCAATCCATGGCAATAGAAACTCCATCTACAGATGAGTTTTCCATTCAAAGGCCCATTCAAAGAGGATTGCCCATTGCCATGTTTCATTCTCGTTACTATAATCTGAATACAAGAACCTTTTATGAGCACTGATGATTAGCTTGGGTTTAGGCAAATATGCACACCATGGTCATCGAATGTCATCGATCACACACCAAAGGAAGGGATGGATTTCGAATGTGCATGCCTAGATACTTTGGGATGCACGGCAGTTAGTATGTGGGTAATAGTAATAGCCATATCTCCAATACCCCAGCTATATTATATGTGGAATATCCCCAGGTATATACATATATAAATATGGCTTTCAACCTCCTACCATTCGTTGGATGCAAACCCAGTTATGGAGCCACTTGCAGGCATCAGAACAGTGGATTGCCGCTCACCAAAGCGAAGAAGCATTGATATTCCAACACCAAGACAGCCCCAATGTATCACGGTGTATCATGGTATATCCATGTCCGTCCCGATGATGGCTGGTTTTGGATCTCAAGTTTAATGTTCATGTTGTAGTTGTGGCATAACATCTGAGCAGGAAACACACAAAATATGTTGGTCATTGTTGGTCATCAGGAAGTTGCGGGCAAATCGTCTGATTTCGGGCAACACTCACATCCAGTGTTGAGGAAAAACTGCAATAAGAAGGAACAGTGACAAAAATCCTCTGCCTGTGGTTATTTAGCATAGCTATGAACAATTGCCCATTTCTAGATCATAAACATATACAAATGTAGCGATTTCATGGCGATTTTCAACAGCAAACTATTTAAAAAAACCGCAGTGGCTACATCTCCAAACCATTCCAAAGTCCGGGTTTTTGTTGGTTTCGGCTCCAGCAGTTGTCCGTCAATACTTTGATTCACATAGGAAGCTCTGGCATATTCCTCAGGAAAGGGAAGCGCTTTCTTGGTGCAGTCTTCAGGATGAAGTGAGGGAATTCCACCGCCAAATGGGATCGGAGCAATAAAAATTGGACTTCCAAAACATCAATGAGGATTTCTCAAGAGTGAACAGGGGTATTTCAGTGGTGAACATGCTTTACGTTTATACATATTACATCTACATACGGGAATTCATCGCTAAAAATAGAGCACTTGCACGGGTAAACATGGGGATTTCAGTGGCAAAGTTTCAGCGAAATTTCACCTATCTTTTTTTTAAAGGGATGGATTATACGCAGTACATCAAGCGAAGTGGCTCGGGCGAGCCATAGAGCTCATCACAGGTAGAGGTGTAGAAACATCAGGGACATTCAAAATCATGAAATTTGTGGATCCTTTCGTGAATTCCATATGATCTGCATGACGCCTTTCCAAAAAGAACATGGGCATAATGGGTTGACTTAAGGGAAAATCTTAACCGGAAACCATGGATTTTCCCATGAAATAAGGGTGTTTCCTGTGAATTTTCCCATTAACCAATCCATTGAACATGGGCATATATGGGCATCATGGGCATCGGATATATATAACAATTAGTTGAATGACGGGGATACCACGAAGAAAAATTGGGATCAACAACAGAACATTCCGCGGTGGGGGGCCAACTCCATGGCCGTTGTATCTTGCAATGTATGTTTGAGATTTCAATATGGCAACCACGTGATTCAGTCGCATCAGTTTCTCCAGAGTATCTACTGGTCTAATTATATATAGATCATCTTTCCCAGCGAACAACAAACCTCCATCTCCATTTCCAAATTTTCACATGATTTTCCCATAGTTTCCCATACGTACGGAAGTTTCCCATGGTTTTTCTATGGATTTTCCCATATTTTCCCAGGTTTCACATATTTTCACATATCTTTTGATGGATTTTCATGGATTTTCTCATATTTTCCCCTTGGTTTCTAGGGAAAATCCATGAGATTCCCAGGTTTCTGCCCGACGCCAAGGGTCAGGGAGCTCCTCCACGAAGCCAACCATGTTGCGGAGAAATCCCGTCCTTTTTGGCTCGGCTTGGAGGACAGGGACTCAACAAAAACAGTACAGGAGTAAACTAACATAGCTATTGAAAATGGCCATAGAAATAGTGGATTTTCCCATGAAAAATGGTGATTTTCCATAGTTATGTTAGTTTACCAGAGGGTAATCAAACATGGCAATGAAAAATCCACCATTTATACTATAACTTTCCCATTAAAACCTCCATTTATAGGCCGTTTCCAATTGCCACGTTTGATTGCCGGAGGGTACCATGGAAACTAATGGATATAGAGGGATCAATTCTCATTGTTTCATATTGTTTCCTTCTGCAACTCTCTACATATTCCATCAACTGGAGGTTTCCAAAAATGAATGGTACCCCCAAATCATCCATTTGTTGAGTAGGATTTTCCAGGAAATAAACCATCCAGCTATTGGAGATTTCCCAATTTATGAATATTTATGGAAACTAAAGGTGGAGAGGGGAGAGGTTGCGCCAATTTCAACTTTTGAACAAAAAAAACAATATGAACACGAACTAAATGCATGCAAGTGTTGTGGAAAAACCTGGAGCGGCGGCATCATCAGGAAACAATTCCGTGTTCAAAGAACGACAAGAATCAAAAGGAAGTGAGGCACTTTTCCTTGCCATTTGAAACATGTGTTGCATTTTGGAGCTGAAATATGTCACTTGCTGCGTTTTGGAACTATTTGTTTGCAGATTAGATTGGTTTCTGTGGTTGAGAACCTGGTTTGCATTTTCTTTTATCTTCATACATCATACAATACATGAAAATAGCTGTTGAAAGTGCTCCCCATGGCTACAATGTTCTTCAGAATCAGCCATCCCATGACATCGGCATCCGAAGCCGCTAGATGTTGGCTGAGGCTCTGCGAAAGGGAAATCCCCACTTTCAGTGCTGACACCACATTGAGTGAAAGCCTAGGCAAGTGCGGCGGCTTCTGCATGGTTGAACGTGTTGGGGAACTGACTTTATTGCTGTTTTACTACCATTGCGGTTCATGAATCATCAAAAAAGGCTATGAAAACCAGGTCAAACAAGCAAAAACATCAAAAACCCACGCATCATTTCTGGATCATGCTTCATGTACGGTAGATCTATCCACACTTGACTTCTAGGGGCCCATGGCTTGGGCATCCCAGATATGGCCATCCCAGCCATCCCTATGACTCCATTCCGCCAAGGATCCAAGTTATAGAATCAAGTCATCTTAAGTCAATGGGCCATATGGGTTTGTCTGAAAATAGGGTACCCCAAAATCGGTTCATGATCATTATCCCTATTAAATGGCTATAATTGGTGATATATGAGCTCATATGTTTCTTGTATAAAGCTTTCAGACTTTACGAGTTCAATAGATCCAAATGCTGACCAAGAAACGTCCATATTAAACAGAATCCACGGCGTCCACGTATCATGGCACCGTCAAAGGTGTAGTGGCAAAGAAGAACGGCTGGAAAGCTGTCCATTCTGATGCTTGCTTTCAAAGAATGACTGCTCTTTACCACTCAAATAGGGTCTAGGAGCTACAACCAACAGTGCAGGGAGAGACTCCCTGGTTGCTTGGTTTATATAGCTTGCTTTATAACCCCATCTAACCTCATCTATTCAGAGATATCTACCATAAACCTAATCTATTGCCTAATGAATCAGCTCAAGATGAAGCACCTTGGGTCCCTTGTTCCATCCCAAACCAGACATGGATCCAACGCTGGGCGAGGGCGGCTTGGTCTGTTCTCTTGACCCTTGACCCGAATCAATGGATTGGTTAAGGGAACATCTACAGGAAACCATTCTTTCTAGCCTCAAAAAACAAGGGGAAAAACAGGGTTCCTGCAAACTTTTCCTCCTTGAGCTAGTTCTGGGGTATTGTCATACGAGACTACGGAGACTAATCCAAATATCGGAATTACCCCAAACAAAGATCCTGGTTTGGCAACTTTGGTATGGGAATGTATGGGATCTTCTTCCGAGCCGGGCTATTTGAAGTTCGGATTGGTTCTTTACAGCTAGAGATCATATCATTCACAAAAGATGGGTACCCTCTGGTAAACAGCCACATAACTATGGAAAATCACCATTTTTTATGAGCAAATCCACTATTTCTATGGCCATTTTCAATAGCAAACTGTTAGTTTTCCACAGGGTAACACTGGGTTTGTCTCAAAAATAAGGGCACCCCAAATTTGATGGTTTATCAGCCACTTTCCCTATGAAACTGGCAACTTTGCGGGGCTATACTCAATGTTTGGAGAAACCCATATACCCTGTGGTTATTTCACATAGCCATGGAAATTTGCCCATTTATAGATGATAAACATTGTGATTTACCTATTAAAGATGGTGGTTTTTCATGGCTATGTTAGTCATAACCAGAGGGTAAAATCTATGACCATAAATAGGAAACTAATAGATATAGAGGGATCAATTCTCATTGTTTCATAGTGTTTCCTCCATTTTTGGACAAACCCATCCATGGAAACCAACCAGGACTCAAAGTCCTCACCCAGAAGGTGTTTTTTTTCTCTAACTGCCTCACTTGCTGGGCGGCACTACACTACTCTGCTGTCCAAATGCGAACAAATTGTCACATTTTTTTACGAACATCAGTGGCTTCAACGGTTGAACAGTGGTCAGATCCAAGGAGGCTTTTTGGGCCCCCGAAAAAATTAAGTTGGAGGAAATAACTCCAAGGGTTTATGGTAATTGTAACTATAGTTCATAGGGTTTATAACCCAAACATAGCTGTGGTGGCCCACCTCTTAGGTTCCTCTTGCATGGCCAAGCTGGCTTCCCAGACTAGATTGGAGCTACAGCTAATCAATGCCGATTGGCGGGAAAAAAAAGCAATTGTATGCAATTATATAGATATACAGTATATATCAGTATTGATATCTAACTATATTTGTATATAATATGTAAATAATTATATATGATTATACATATATTATATATTCATGTAAATACTATCTAATTACCCTGGATCCACAGTATCACTTCATGCTATTTGAGGGCACAACTTGTCAAGGGCCGGGTTCTTTACCCATTGGCCCATGCTTGAATGCCCTTGGGGGCCCCAGACAAACCTCCGTGGTTGGCTAAGTTGATTGATCCTAGCTAACTAATTACATCTAAGTGAGGAGTATGGTAGATGAAGTTAATGTGGGTTTCATAAACCATCCCCAAGATCACCACTTTTGCGGGTGGTATGAGCCATCCCTCATATGGATCCAAATGGTAGGTTTTCTATTGAGTTGCCCGCATTTCGCTGGAGGACATCACTTTCCAGGAGAATACGATGCTATGGTCCAATTGAAAAAAAGAAGACCCAGGGATGTTGAATCCTTTTCCAGCATTAGTCATTCCATATCTTAGGGATACCCCAACATTCAGTAGTGGAACTGCGCCACTACTCCCATCCTCCTGATTCTAAGGCACGCAAAACGCACCTTCGACGAAAAATCCACTCTGAAATCAGAAAAATCATCAATGATTGTTGATTGATTTGAATTGTAATACAATGTCTATATTGGTAATGGCTGAAGCACGCCAATTCTTTGTCAGCACTTGGCAGAAACCTATTCGAATCAAGAATAGCATCGCCGAGAGAGACTGCTGCGTTAAGAAGCATATAGATCACCCTTGACACAGAAATCAGATTTGGTCGGCCACTATAGGGGATTTCACCAACACGGCAGCCGATGCAATGCGTCAAAACATGTCAAAACCAAGCTGCTGCGACGGAAGCAGCATCCCACACCGCGCCGAGCGGTTGTCATGGGTCAAGTGGATTTCTCATAAGCGTCAGAGGAGATGTGGTAACCAAAATTGAGGTTTATAGCAGGGAAAATCCTCTATAAATGGAGGTTTAATGGGAGATGTGAGATTGGGGAAAATCCTATATAAATGGAGGTGATGGAAATAACCTATGATACTCCAGCAAAAAAGCGCAGGCCGCAGGGTAGCGCATGCAGTATCTCCTGTAGCCAAAAGAACCCATGAACGGACAAGTCACCAAGGGAGCTACATGGCCATTCATTGGTGTGTCCCTGCAAAAAAAAGTGTGGAGCTGGTGTGTATACATGTGTATATATACATAATATATATATATATGTATATACCCTCTGGCAATCAAATTTGGCAATTGAAAATGAACTATAAATGGCGTGTTAGTTGAAAAATCCTCTGTAATTGGAGGATTTTCCAGTGTCAGGTTTGATTGGAGGGCCCAATTTAAGGCAAACCCATGAAAGTGCCAAAGTATATCTTTTATAGGTTGACCCCCAAAAAAGTGCAAATATCAAGTCTTGACAACCGAAGTTTAGTGCTTCAGTCCAAGCTGAGTGCCCCGCAAGGTAATTATTCCCCAGTGAAACGTTTCTTGATTAAGTTTTACCATGTTTTACCCCACTCACAAATTCGCTATAATATCTTCTCTACACCCGGCCTTGTTAAGCTAGTCCAGTGTTCACCAACTTGTTGACCTAGCAAAATGTTCGCCAACTTTGCGTTCTCCAGGGGGGCCGACCTTGTGACCAGGCACCTACAGGTTCGATTGGTTTAGCCCAAGAGCAGCCATGACCCCATAGAAGAATATATATATATAGATGTGATGTATCTAGGAAATCAGCAAACACAAGAGTCACTGTATAGTTATATACACATCATTACGTATGGATTTGATGAAAGTGATGAAACAAATGCGGGTGTAATCAAGAGAAACACGGGGTACATTTACCACAAATTTATGTTTTCACCGTCACATTTTTGTCACATCGATTGACCCATGAAACCTTGGCATTCTCAGCAAGTGAGTTGCAAGTCAGTGATAGGTACCTTTTTGTTTAGTCAAGTGAATTTGATTTGATTTGAACACATGAGCCAGGGTTAAAAGATGAGAAATAGATGGTATATGGGATATATGGTCATCCCACCCTTGAATTGGGAATCCTTACATTGGCCACTATGATTCCCTATCAATTGGGGTATGAACGGCGTCCCGAACCACAGGTTTCCAGCCACATGGTTGGAACATGTTGGAAACAAGGCACTTTAGCTTTCGTCCACTCCCAGTGAAAATTCATCTTTTCATTAATCTCGGTAAATTACAATATTTCACCAATCTGAAATAAGGTTATTTTGGGATGATTCCACTTACAAACCATGATTCCTGATTCATGTTCTTTCTTTTTTGAATCTGGTAGTCGCTGGTAGGCTCAACCTTCTTGTGAGTCCACTGAGCCTCCTGCAGCGTCGCTGATACTCCAAAATGCATATTTTCTCGGGAAAATGATGATACCCCCGCTTGAATTTCGGGGGTTCTATATGTAATGGACTTTCTCCTATATCACTTCGCAAGGGGCCGATTCACCAATCTGATCATACTTCTTTTAAAATCCGTTGCATCAATGAAAGTCCCCTCATAAACCATGTTGGATCCAAAGCTACAACAACCAGCAGTGAATTCCACAACAACCTGTGCACCTAAAGATAGACTTGCTTCTCGCGCTGTGCACAAAAGTGAAGCCTCATTGATGCCTCTAAAATCAGCATCGAAGCTCCAGAAACACAAGAGTTTTCGGTGTGAGACGCAGATTTTTTCATGCACTTCAGGGCATTGACCTTAAGATCAAGTGGCCCCGGCGCTTAAATTAAAGGGGAAAAAAGAGCTCCGCTCTTTAACTTTTATGCACAACTTTTGATATTTTTGATCCACCGCATTGGTCCAGCAATGACTTGCGGTGAGATGGGTCCAGTCCATCATTTGCTGTCGCACCATTCTCTCACATTCTGGAACATCTTCAACCTCAAAGATCATGCAGAAGCAGTGCGAACAGGGACATTGTCAGCCCTTTTCTAATCACCTCACAAACATTTGTCTGACAATAGTGGCACAGGATGATATTCGATCTTGGCAAACTCAGGACCTTTCTTTACTTGGAGATGTGCTGTATTGCTAGTTGTATCACATCAGGGGATACTTCAGGTACCTAAATTAGAAGCACTGATCTGTATAAGGTCTATGCAATGGCTATGGGAACATTCACATAAAATGGGGCCATTCTTATACGGTACAGTACCACCACTAGGTTCTGAACTAATGTTCGCTGGTACAAAATAATACCTCTCATTCAAGCAAAAAATTGTCAGGATAGAGAATGATGTGATAGGGGTTGATGGAACCACCAGGGATTAATCGGATGTGGTACCACCCAGTTATAAGTTTATTTATATAAATTATGAACTAGTTCCATCTCTCTACCATAAACATCCATAAACCCAATCAACTTGGTCGAGGGAAATAAATCCACTCAGCAAGCAAACTGAGGCACCATCTTCTACATGTCATGTCCCGAGTATCTCTTAGTGTTGAACCATTTGAGGTACCCCTTTACTGCCGCGTTCCCAACCTGATTCCTCCAGCAACAATTCGTGGGTGGGATCAACCACAAATCTTCAACCACCGTTTGAAGTGATGTTTAATCACCAAAGAACCATGTGAAAACGTGAAACACATGGAAATTGCTGGACCTCTGCAAGAAATCCCGCATGTGTATTGATCAAGTAACCATCTTTCTTTGTGAAATCTCAACTGGTGTGGTGGATGTTTAATATTACTTCTTAGTGAAATCCTTTTTAAATCACATGTGCTGCCTTTCTTTTGGTCTTACAAATTTCCAAATTGTGTTTTTAACCCCAGTGTTTCTGTTTCAAACCCAGTTTTTGTCAATTAACTCATGTTTGATTATTAGATCATGTTGTGAAATCATCATGGTTGATGCTTAAATCATGATACCCTCTGGTAAACTAACATAGCTATTGAAAATGGCAATGTATATTGATTTTCCCATTAAAAATATGGTGATTTTCCATAGCTATGTTAGTTTACCAGAGGGTAAATCATGTCAAATCCCACATCTCCGTTTATGAAATCCCCCATTTCGATGATGAAATCCAGATTTTTGATGGTAAACTCACCAAAAATCCACCATAAATCACCACAAATCCACCCTTGTTCCAAGAAAAATCCCTCTTGACGCATCAAAAATATGGCTCCATCCTGATCCGCTTGGACCCGATAGGACAGGCACCAAGGGGAACATCTCAATCTCTTGGAGCCCTCCATCCACTCCTGGCAGTTGGCCACCTTGTCAATATTTGTGTATATATGACATATTACATTACATATAATCATTATTGACATTTATAACCTATATACAGAATATCTATCAATTATATGTTTTATATATTATTATGATTCTTATTATTGTTATGATTATGTATATTCTTATGATTATTATTATTATTGTTATTATTACTATTATTACATGTCTACAATATATATATATATACATATAATATATGTGCTATGTCTATATATAACATATAATATACGTCTCTATATAATATATAATATATGTCTCTATATAATATATGTCTCTATATAATATATGTCATATCATATGTATCTATAATATATATATATATATCTACATAATATATGTCTCTATAGAATTGATGTCTCTCTCTATATATATATATATATATACTGTCATACTGGAGTAGATAGACTATGGAAATTTCAAAAAAAAAACACACTAAAAATCACAAAAATGGGAATATCACTGAAAATCCCATATTCTCTCTACTTCAATAATCACGGGCAATCTTCCACAGAGCTGCTTGGAAACAAACCTTCATGAGGACTACTGGTCCTTGGACAAATGCGAACTTTTGGGATGATGACCCTACATCTCACCATACATCGGTAAGCAGGCCTCGGTGTGATTTACCCAGATCCGACACCCCAAAATCAATGGATTATTGGAAAAATCCATGGTTGAAACTCAAGATGTTCGTTTCAATCAATCTGGGACAAAATGATGGCTTCCCCAACATTCTATTCTATTCATTTTTGGGGCATGAAATAGAGGGTATAGCCAACACATACCAACCATACCATGTATACCTTTGGAATTCATCTCCTCATATATTCAACAAGTGGAGTCTGGAGTTTTTGTCCATGCAGCGATTGCCATTATCCAAATCCATGAAACCTGAGACCCATGATGTATGGTGAGGTCTTTGTCCGGTCGTTGGAAAGTTAGCCGGATCCATGAGAGTCAAAGAACATACTGGTCATTTAACAGAAATATGGAAATGTACGGATTTTTTTTTGACATTTGTATACAGTTGTCCATATTCATAGATGATTTACCATGATTTGGCTAGAAAAAATGATGACATTTTCCAGTTCGCAAACTGTTCGAACTGGACCCCAAGACCACACCCATCTCACTTGCTGCCTGTGGAGCGTAGGGCCATTGCCAAGGCCTGGGCAGAAATGTCATGTCCTAAGCCTGGAGCATTTCAGGGCCTTAGTTATATGAATGGAGAGTTCATCAACAGAAGGGAAATATGGAAATAATGCTAGTAATAATGGCTTTTGATGGTTAAGAATGGTTAATGAAGCCTCCCTGTTTCAAGTGGAAGCGACAAATCGGTGATCATTGATAAATTTATGTAGATTTATCTGAACAGGTGGGGGCATGAAATGTTTGCAAAGCCCATAGTCCACAGACTGGAAACCGCTCGTGGAAAATCAGATTTGCTCCCAACCCCCAGCCACAAAGGGTGGATGCTTGGGCCACCAAAGAGCAGCAACTGGATTCTAGACCGACCCAAATGATTATTGTTGGGATATCGGGGTACCAGCTAAAATGAGGACCACAATATCAATTCATGACAATCCATGGCATGAACACTAAACATCTTTAAACCAGATCAATAATTTGGGAAATCTACCCTCTGGCAATCTAAACATTAACAACACGGCCAATCTATAACTGACCTTTTCATGCCTTTTCAACATGGTGATTCTCTCATTCTTAGCAAACTAAGCCCTGCCACCGGCCCCGACAAACTCGATTTCTTGGGGAGTCCAACCAACTGGCCAGGCGTTCAGGGTGCGGCATGATGGACAGGATTCTTCCATCTGCACCTAAGGTTCTGCTTCACCCCAGGAATTGGATAGGTATGGTTAACTAGGGTTGATTATAACTATAGTTTAGGGGGATTAGAAACCAACTTATAACTGGGAGGAACCACCCTGCAGGAATTGGATAGGTATGGTTCGTTGGCTTCGAAAACCGCAGTGAGAAATAACTGGACTAAGGTTTCTTGCGCTGAAAATTCATGTCAACTGGGGGGAAGCACCACCTGTTACGCTACAAACCACTTACAATTCCTGGGGTGAAGCACCACCAGCATACGCACGTTGCTGGCGACCCCCAAGTTCCATGGAATTCCAAGGATTTCGAGTAGTTTCAGCTTTGAAGTTGCGACCCACCTGGCCATACAGGATCGTTACTCCGTATGACACTTCAATATCATCAGCAATCTTTTGAAGGAAAATGACGGGGAAGTACATATAATAATCTTGTCGCTTGCTATCAGACCCCTGTCTCGACCTGCTGAATCAGGTGCAAAAGGGTTCAGGTTGACTTAAAGCTATGAACTGTCTTTAAGACCATGTTGTGGTCCATCAAGTCTCAGAATAATTTCAGGTTGCATATGTGTTGTGATCCATCACGTGTCAGAATCAGGCTGTATATGTCCCAATCAACTCTGAAGCTTTATGAGGCTTCGTGGGGCTTTATGAGACCCAATTCCAGCAGTCACCTCACATCTGGATTTCTCGATGGGTTGGGAATTTGCTTCTATATACATACTTATCTAATTTCAACGAGAGAGTGATGACTTAAATGACTATGATTTAAAGTTTTATCCATCCCAAAAAGATAAAACCCACTATGAAACCCCTATGTTTGCAGTTTAAATCATGTAAAATCATGCTAAATCCCGACGTGTCATCAAATTCGATCCCTTTGGATTTTGTTGTCATCCTTTTTGGCGAAGCGAACTCCAGTTCACCTCCCAACATGGTCAGGACTTCGTAGTCCACAAAAAAACTTAACCTTTTGCTGGTTATGGTTACTTTCCATCTATGGAAAAAAAACTAAAGGATTAAACTACCCATCCAAGGTTGGGGATCCCAGAAAGGCGCCGAATCCACAGCATCTTCACAGCATCTTCACTTGGCCCCCAGGCTACAAAGACCCACGATGCCCTCCGGTGAGCCATTGGGATTGAAGGGATACCTGGCCAGGCGAAGAAAGCCCTGGAACAGTTGCTTGGAGTAGTTAGTTTGTGGGGATATCTACCCTCTAGGCAATTTAACATAGCTAACATGGCCAATGAATCTATAACTTACCTATTCAACATGGTTATTTTCTCTGGAAACTCTGAAGAATTATATAGAAAAGAGGCTAAGATTTTCAAGACCGACCGGATCCGTGGCGAAAATAATCCATTCATGCCATATATAATCCCATCCACTGGGGATACCCTCTGGTAAACTAACATAACTTATTAACTATGGGAAATCACCATTTTAAATGGGAAAATCAACTATAAATGGCCATTTTCAATAGCAAACTGTTAGTTTACCAGAGGGTATTCACCCAGTTACTGAATGGGATGCAGCCCCAAGTAGTGGCTTACTTTGGGATATCCCGTTACTTTGCAAGGAAAATGATCATCAAGTCCATGGGATGTGGGGTTACCACTTTCAGACAACGCCATTTTTTACCCTCTGGTAATCAAACATAGCAATTGGAAATCCACTATAAATGCAGGTTATAGTGGCAAAGACAGCTAATGTATGCAAAATTGTCATTGCCACGTTTGATTATATACCGGAGGGTATCCAGAAAGACTTCCAGAAATAGCGGTCACAACGTCTGCTTTTTTGGCAACATGCCAATACCGAACAGGAGTTCAAGAGATCTGAACAAGAAAAACAAACTCAAAAATAACCGTTCACATTGATGAGTCTATTCATAAGGTTGCAACAATTAAAGCATCCAAACAACCACTCATTAGTTATAGAATGTTATAGAATGTTATAGATAGTCCTGGAGTCTGCCGTTTGTGGATATTTAGGGTCCTCCCATTGGGGATATGCTCTTCACATGGACCTTTGATAAAGTGTTTGTAACCCCTCCTCAAGCGGTGTAAGGTATGCTTGGCACCCATCTTCCCGGGTGAGACAATATGGGCAGGGTCTGAAAGTAGGCTAACGGCTAACCCCAAATCTTCTGGTTTATAATCATATGTTCATATATGTTCCATAAAAGTGGCCAGTTTATGGGTATCTCATGGTATTTATCATATTTTCCACTAAAGTGGCCAGTTTATGGGTATCTCCTATTTACAGACATCTCCATTTCGCATCATTTTGCCAACTCTTGAGTCTCTTGAAATTGGTGCTGGAGGTCTTTCAGCACCCAACTCCACAAGGGTCATGAACCCCGCAACAGTGTCATTCGCTTTATGGCGGGCCGCTGGGAAATCCCCGAACGAAATGATGGAGCTGACGACGGGGAAATCAACCAAATGGAGACGTTTCCATCAAAAAATATGTTTCATTGCGGTGAATTCAGGCCATTGTCCACCATCCACTGCAGCTTTATTAGGACATTTGATTTGGAATTTTCTTCACCTTCGATATGCCTTCTGAACTCGGCCGGGCCATGTTTTTGTCACATAGAGGTTTCCAAAGTCATGGGGGGGTGCCCTGTACCCCAAATCATCCAAGTCGTGGATGACCATGACTTGGTATTGAAACAACCATGGTGACTTGGGGATCCCCCAGAAACTTCAAGAAACCCCCACACACAAGCATACTATCTGCTCAATTGTTGTGGTTCAAAAACTTGGCTACTTCGGTACTTCCGACTTGGCAGGAGCCCCCGCTCGAGAACTGGGATTTCCGGACGTCTCCGTCGCGTTGCCATCGTCGTCAATGTAGCGCATGGGGATTAACTGCTCCCTACAGCGACAACGCAGTTGTAAACGGTTGAGACAAAAGCACTCCGGGAAAAAAACAACACACTGCCTTGTTGGAATGGTTCTTGGAGTTGCCAATTACATGGAGATCATAGCCACCCAAGTATGTAACCCCACCCAAAAAAAAAACTAGAGAGCCTATAGATTCCTCAAGTGGTGGATTTCCCATGTTGAAACAAAAACAATATCTTCGGCAAATCAAGGTCTACACATTTGGGATGGGTTAGTGCAATGTCAGGCTGGATGTTCTCCACTTTTTGTCAACGAATTACCTTCTGGTTCCTTCTGGTAATTCAACGTAGCCAAGAAAATCACACTTTCTAATAGGTATATCATCATAATATCATCTACAAACTGCTAAATGACCAGAAGGTAAATCCATGTAAATCCAAGCATTGTGCGTTCGTTGGCTGTGTTGTCGACTAAATCCCAATCGAACGAGCCCCCTCCCTGCACCCGCTGAGATTTTCCCACTTCTTGACACGTTCGAAGACTGAGGCATCAGGGAAGTGACACCTGTGACAGGTCCCAGGGTCCCAATCATGCATTGTTGCCAGGGAAAGACCTATGTACACCCAGGAGTTATCACCCACCATAAACAATCGTGCTTAGCAAAATATGTGGAGGGTACCATAAAATGAAGATTGGTATCCTCCCTAACCAGGGTTAGGTTTACAATTCCTTCTCCTACAGCAACGGTCTGGTTGATAAAGATGCAAAGGTTCCAGATTAACTTAAACAAACAGCACTACGCGATACTACATGGTTGTACAGTATAACTATGCAACCCTACTTGACAGCCATATTTTGTTTGTGGTTTGTATCGCATTTTTTTGGCCATCTCTAAATTGAATAAATTCATGTTTAATGATGAATGTCTCCAATCCCATGTCTAACGCTTACTTTCCCGGCGGTTTCAAGAGTTCTGTTTGAATCATATCCTGTTGACCAAACCGACCATCAAGAGGATCCTAGTTGTTGGTTCCAACATGGGAAATGGACATGTATTGCAGCAATGACATTCAACCATGATGAGTGAGTTTGGCCCATCGGAACCAATTGGTTTTGGCAGATCCTACCAGTTGGTACCCCCCAGTTTTGTTTGTTGGTGTATAATGTGTAAAACCATGTTTGATTACCAGAAATAATTTTTAACTATGTCAAGCTGGTTTTCTGTTCCACTGTTCAAAAAAGTTCAAAACGTCGCCAGCGCCAGTGACACCACACCCCAAGCCCCCACAAAAACCATCCAGGCAACGGCACCTTCCTTCTCCATGGTTCACCCACACGCCCATCCTTATGCACCGCGTTGGGACATCAAACGATTTCAATGCGGGTTGCTGGCATTTTGTCGCGATTCCAAGAGGTACAAACTAGGAATTTCAACAAGGAAAACTGAGGATGAATCAAACATGGACAAACCTCCATACCACGTAAACAAATACATATAGACAGAGACCTGGGGGGCATGTTGGAAGGATGAACATCAATTTGCCGCTTGTTCTATTGAGATTCAGGGCGTCAAGGTTTTGACCCATAGACTTTGGACAATCCATCGTGTTGACGCAAAGATTCTCAAATGTGTGTCAAAAAGATAAGTCTGGGGAGCTGGGAAACAAGCAAACCTTTCTAATTCCAAAGGCCTGCGCTTGCGCGACCATTATTATGCGCACCCCAATTACTAGTTGGATAATTGAAAATAACTATACTACAACCCATAGCCTAGCACCCCCAGGGTATCTGCAGTTTTTGAAACAGTGTCAAACATGTATTCCCCCGCAAGCACTTGTTGGATCACCATGGATGGTGGTTGCTAAGTGCCCGAGCTGTGTCCCTTCCATCCCTTTCAACCAGACCTGGCGGTTGGCGCCTAGAAGGCAAATTATCATCCCTTCTGGAAACTTAATGCGGCGTTGGAAAATTGCCCACGTTGTCGTTCGATGGTTTGCCTATCAATGTGAACCTGTTCTTCTCCTTGCTGGTGCTCCTTCGTGGAGCATTCATTGGCCGAAGCAATCAATCCATCGAAAGCGTGGCAAATGGATTTGTCTGAAAATAGGGTGCCTCAAAAACCAATGGATAAGAATTGTCCATATTAAATGGCAATTTAAACATTTTATGGGTATACACCATTTCCAGACAAACCCACTTTTGCAGCTAACCTGGGTCTGTGGCTTCTCCTTCATACAGAGAACAAAGCAGCCTATGCAAGTTTCGGCCTCCTCGAAGCATGTTGCCTCTATGAGCGGTCACTGCGAATATCTCTGAACGAAAAGTTCAATATCAACCTCTCTAAATCCACGGAGGAGCATGCCCCCCACGGGGTTCTTGTATTATATTTGATCCTCTTACCGCATTAATCTAAAGCATCATTTTTGGCGGTTTTGAGTGCATAGTGGGTTTGTCTGAACATGGGGCAGCTTCAATTCCAATGGACTATACTGTATCATATACCAAACTCAGGTTCTTGATTGAAAAGCCATTTGGGGTGTACCCCAAGTTCAGACACACCCATTGTACTGAAGAAACTCAGCTGTGATGCAGCAACCGGGTCCACCAATAAAATCGGTGGCCCCGACTTGACTTTCTCAGATGCGCGCAAAATCCTGGAGTTTTGCATTGGATTCGTGCTTTTAGTGCGATAATTGGACAAATGCAGGGCACCACACAGTGGATTCCCCTGGATTAATCGGAATGGACCTACTGGGTGAACCCGGATATGAGGTATACCGTATATACGTGGCAATTTCAATGTGGAAAAAGGAAATTATACACCATCCAATTTTGAGGTGGCCTATTTTCAGACAAACCCTAAATAGCTACAAGGTGGTGCCTCCCTATAGCTACATCCCGTCGATAAACACCAGTCTATAGATAGTTCGATATATCTACCATAAACCCAATCGTTAACCTACACTGAAAAAACTTCAGCTATCATATAGCAACCATAAAACCCCATCAAATTGGTTCAAATTGTTCGTGAAACCCACTGTTTCATGGATGAAAACCTACCCCTTCCTTTGCAAATTGACATGGATTGGAAGTGGATGGGAACATGTTGCCCCTTTCCCTGGTGGAAAGTCTTGGTTTGATCGGAAAACTTACGAAGCCTAAGAAGCATCCGGCCATCCGCATGGTCTTAGGTGGAAGTTGGGAATTTGAACCTCCAAATACTAATACTGAAAGATCTTAGGTAAATTCCCAACTTTACTAAATTCATCTTTCAGTATTAGTATTTAGATTCTTTCTTAGGTAATACTGAAAGAATCTCCAAATAAACAAGGGCGAATATGGGGATTCGCTTAAGATGGCCCCCAAAATCGGAGATTGCCGTGGATTCTCCATTGGTGGATTTCGCCATGGGAAAATCACAAAAATCACTGGCTAATCCAAGCGACGATTTTTAGGGCTCCTATTTCCTGCAGTTTCTTTGAATAGGTATGTAAACCCATTCGATACTATCAATTAATGATATGTACTACTGTACTAATTAATGATTTAAATCATACATGTAGCTCCATTGAATAGGTACTACTAATTACTAATGGTACTAATGGAGAGAAAATAATCACCTTTTCAAGAAAATCCCATCATGTTGTTGTGTAAATCTCCATAAAATTGGTCGATAATAAGTCATGGGTAAGAGCGGGGACACTACCAGTTGTAGCTCCCCTGGAAATTGACATGGATTGAATCATGGATGTGGGTACCCTGGTGGCCTGATGTTAAAAACAATCCGTGTTTGTGGTACTTGTTGGTGGCACCCCAGGTCCGAATTGCAAAGTTGGTTTTTAAATAGGTTATATAGTAGGGTTTATATGGGTTTATTCATTGGATTGGGTTAAGGGAAAATTTTAACCGGAAACCATGGAAGTCCCAATGAAATATAGAGGTGTCCTGTTTTCCCTTAACCCAATCCAATGATTTATAGCAACCACAAATTGATTGGTATTTTTTGAACCAACATATAATTTTTGGTCACCACATGTCACGACATTGTCTTTCCCCCAAATCCTAAGCATATCTAACGATCATTTCAATGCAGTTTGCGCGCTATCTTCAAAGAATGGAGATGTTGATGTTCCATTATGTTCCTACATACCGTACACCTACTTCTCTATTTCCATCTTGATAAAACGGTAAAAAATCAGTTCCCTAAGAAAATATCCAATGTGCGGGGAAATGCACATCATGCTGGCGGGTGACATGCTGCCATGTTTTTCCTGGCAAAACAAGCACATTTCCAAGCCAAAATAAACATTTTCCCTAAGGATATCTACATGTTTTTCCTGGTAAAACCCTTAATTTATCAATGGTGAAATCACGTCAAATCCTAATTTCCGGTTCAAACCCCACTTTGTCCAGTGAAAATCCTAGGCGTTCACGCTGTTCATGATCAAATCCGCCTTTTGGCTTGCCAAACCCCCATGTTTCCACAGTAAATATCCGTTGATATCTGATGAACATCCATCTTTGCTTTCCAAAAAAACATGAAAAACACGCATTTTCCGCCGTGAAAATGCCACGTTTCACGGCGACTTCCCACATTTTTCCCGGGGTTCACCGGTTCCGCGCATCGCGAATCGCCCAAAAAAAAACGGCGCCCCGGCCTTGGAGGCCGCCGATGCGTCGACACGCACCGTGGTGAAGCGGGACTCAAAGCGGCCACTCCTGGGGAAGTGGGGGAAACATCAGGTTTGATCATATTCCATGCCAAATCAATAGGGTTTTATGCTGACTTAATAGGATTTAATGGGATGTAATGGGATTTAGTGGGATATTACCCTCCGGTAAACTAACATAGCTATGGAAAATCATCATTTTTAATGGGAAAATCCAGTATTTCTATGGCCATTTTCAATAGCTATGTTAGTTTACCAGAGGGTATTCCATGCCAAATCAATAGGATTTTACTCTGACTTCACGGGATTTAACGGGACTTAGTGGGATATTACCCTCTGGTTATTTAATGTAGCCATGGAAAATCACAATTTTTAATAGGTCAATATAGGTAAATCATCTATAAATGGACCATTTTTCCATTGCTATGTTAAATAACCAGAGGGTAGTTATATATATATATGTGTGTGTGTGTGCCTGTAAATCTATAAATAAACATTTCTATATATATATATGTATACATATATATATGAAATACTGTGATATATATATATATACATTATAATATATATATATATGTATATATATATATGTATATATATAATATAATGTTATGTGTGTATATATATATATATATGGTACCCTGAATATAATAACTAGAGTGGCTATGTTTGTTTAAAAGTTCTTTTCCAGCAGGTTCTGTATCAGAGCAAACAAAAATGGTATCGTGTGTTTACCCGGGAAACAATTTTATATGGGATTTAATCAGCAAGAATGAGAATATAAGGGCATTGCAATGGGTTTTTTGGGCGGGGTAGCAACCATTTATAACCTAACATGTGTGATTGGTTTATACCACCCATCAATGGTGATGTTTGGGATGATTTATTAGTGGGTTCCCATATATTTTGGGATGATTTATTAGCGGGTTACCATATATATAACAATATATATATATAGAGTGTACGCATAGGATAGATATACATCCCAACTATATGTTGGCTAAAAAGCTTTATATAAACACATTAGACTATTTGTTGGTCACAATCCAAGTGTGATATATATATATACATTTGGAGCATACTGGGGATAAAAAAGTCTTTAATGGGATATGATGGGTACAATGGGGTACAATGACTGATCATCATTTAGGTAACAGAATGCGCTGATCTCATTCTATGCTGTATTTATATGAGTATATATCTATATACGTGGCACCCTCAATGTAATAACTAGGACTGCTATATTGCATGGTGGGTATGTGTATACTATATACATATATGTGATGTTTTTTCAAGTTTCCAGATTCTATCTACTCCAAGATGACTATAAAAGTGGTAGACAATTGGTGGTATGTATATATATATACATATGATATGTATATATATATATAGATTTATGTAATGTTGAATCCGGATATCATGGGAATGTAAAAAGATACAAATAATGAAATATAATACACATATATGGTACAAGGTGCCTGCCAATTAAAAATGCATCAACCACTCCAGTCACCCACGCTTCCTGTTGTGCACAAATCGAGGCTGCTGTTCCAGGGGCAGAACTCAGCGCAAGTCACTTCTGATCGACTGGCTGTCAGTTGGATTTTTTTGCCATGCTGATCCAAAAATGATAATTCTCCCACAAATAAAACCAATTAAACAACTAAATGAAATGACCAACTGACCAACCAAATAAACGAAGCCAACTAACTTAACCAACAGAATATACCGAGTTGACTTGCTAACCTCATCAACCTTTATGACCAACGTAGAATTTCATCGCACTGGGCCCTAAGGCCCTAAGAAAAAAAGACAGCGATGGAGAGTTGAATCAAAAGATATAGTTCTCAGGTTACATCTCAGGTTGCACCTGAAGTAGTTGGGTAATTGTATGGCAATTCTATGCAATTCATCTATTCTTGGAACTAGAAAAATTACTTCATGATCTCATTTATACGGTAAATCAGAACGTTTTGGGATAGTTGCTCCATTGCTCCAATCCTGATCATCTGCTTGGCACACTGATGTGCTCTGATCCCAAAATATCAGAGGGGATGTTCAAGATCGCCCAGAACACTCTGGTAAACTAACATAGCTATGGAAAATCACCATTTTTAATGGGAAATCCACTATAAATGGCCATTTTCAATAGCTATGTTAGTTTACCAGAGGGTAAATCATGACCAGGCTATCAATCGCAGCGGCAGATTTGTCACCCCGCTTCTCCCCTCTAGGGATTCTTCCGACCCATCAGAAGCATCAGGTTGCCAGTACCCAAGGGTTGACATTTCTCAATCTGTTATAGAGGTGGAAAGACAGCATATGTCTAGTTAAAAGTTGAGTTAAAAGCAATCATTTGGTTTGTCGTCTTGCACGTTATGCTTGTACCTCCAATTTGACCATCTCTAGCCAGCCACGTTCGACTGACAGTTGATTGAATTTACAGACATAGACATACATGAGACACAACCAACTTGCAGTGTCAATGGGGTCTCAGCCGCCGAAGAAAACTGCTTTGACTGGGTTTTGGGTTTATGCAACCTTCAAGGATGTTTTTACCTGATATGATAGAATCCCACAATGATGAAACATTTTGGATACAACTTCCACGAATCACCAGCCCAATATAGCCCCCAATGTTGAGACTTGCCTTCCATTTTCTTGGAGTCAAAATTTATTTTTACCTGGTTTGGCCAACTATGAAGTGGTCGAAAGCCTCTGTCCCTGGCTAGCTGATGAGAGCCTCTGTTTGTTGGAGAAGTTGACACAAAAAAAAAAAACACTTGTGGTGGCCCCTCTTCAGCACGCCAGGCTTTTGTTATCCACCACATGTTGGGATTTTACCGACAAGAATGAGAATTTGTGTATAATAAGTTGGTTTATAAACCCCATTAAGTATAGTTATAAGTATCATAAACCATAGTTATTGGAGTTATAAACCAACTTAGCTATCTTGGGGGCCCCACATCGTATAATATAATATATCATATTTGTTCATTTATGATAGCTAAGTTGATGTATTTCATGAACGGTTGGGTTTATAGGAGTTTATCGTTATCCCCAAAGAGATAGGAAAGGTATTCTACTTAAATAGTGGAAACTCCCTTTCCTATCTTTTTGGGTGGTTGCTATTGCTATATGGTAGATCGAGCTAGTCAACGTGGGGAAGGGCACCTGGAAGGGGATCAATCGAAGTCACAATACTACGTGGATCATCATAGTTGTCACATATTGTCACTAGTATTGTCTATCGTTTGATGGATTTTAATGGTCATTTGGGTGTATCCATGTTCAAACAGACCCACGTACCCCCAACCCCAATCCCAACCCCCCCCTCCCCCTCAAGCGGGGCCCCAATTGGGCCCCTTACCACCACCGCTGGGTGCACCGGGAGCCCATCCCAGCAGGGCTAAGAGCTGACAACCTCGGTGTTTTTTCCGTGTTGGGGCAGTTTCTGGTAAGTTTCTGGGATTTCCGGTGATTTCTTGGAGATTTGTGGAGATGGAGTTCTGTGCTGATTTGGAGATGGATTTCTTGGATCTTTCTGGTGAGTTCTGAACGATTTTCTGTGATTCCTCCGGAAATTCATGGTGTTTTAGAGGGACTGCTGTCGATCTTCTGGAAATGTCTGGAAGGTATATTGTTTTCGGATGTTTTCGGTGGAATTTCTGGTGAGACTTTTAGTTTTAGAGCACATGGGATCTATTCATATATATATATATATATATATATACACATGATTATATGAGGATTGTAAGAGTTTTGAAGGGAAATTCTGGGATTTAAATCGGGATGTGTTGGATTTTCTACCGATTGATGTAGGGAAATTCTGATGATTTCTGAGGAACCTACGGGAATTCTCTGAAATTCAACAGAATCTATTGAGTTTGATAGGATCTGAGGATAATTTCCATTGGTTTATGGGGATCTATTGGGATCTAACAGGCAAAAATGCAGGCGCAACAGACTTGGGGATGATTCAAAGATTAGGGATGTTCTCGACGTTCGTGATGTCCAATCGCCAATCATTGGATGTTTCAACTCACAATACTGGGGATGTTTCATTGCCAATAACATGGATCTTGTTCCACTTGCGGATCCCAGCATTCGGTAGTACCCTGCAGTAGACTGACATAGCCATGGAAAATCATCCAGTGCTAATAGGCAAATCAACAAAGTAAATGGACCATGTTCCATATATGCTAGTTTAGGAGAAGGTCAGAACCATGGTGACAGTAAGTTCCGGATTCTTTGAAGCAATCTATGCCTTTATTGCCCGTCAACACTTCCAGGACGCTCATTGCAGAGGTGCCAAGAGAACAAATATCAACTATGGTTACCCTCCAGTAAACTAACATAGCTATTGAAACTGGCTATTTATAGTTGATTTTCCCATTAAAAATGGTGATTTCCCGTAGTTATGTTAGTTTACCAGAGGGTACTAACCGCATCTACATGTGTTTGTCCAAAGAAGATCAAAAAAGTGGATACCCCGCAATGGCTATGTCAATAGGAAAGGATGATGATAACCTGTGGAATTTGGGGGATACATGGGGATACCCATTCTCAAACAAGCCAACATGGGACACACACATGATTGCTGGCTACTTCTAACTTAAGTTATACTCATCTTGGAATAGGTAGAACATGGTAGAACAAATACCTATCAAGTGGTGCCCACCAGTTAAAAGTTGGTTGATGCACCCCGGCACCCCATGACTATAGATATCTACCATAAAACATCCACAAAAAAACATCCCCTGCTTAAAGCTCGTTGTCCAGGATTTGAACCCAGCTAAGTTCGCGAAGGAGGAAAATCACCGTTGCTTCTGACCACGCCCCAGAATTGAAGAATCATCAACCATCTAGATTTTTTTTTGGCTTGAACAAGTCTTCTTATGCTTCGGAATCAGTGTATCAATTCTTCTACAATTCATTGATGTATATATATATATATATAATTATATACATATATAATTATATAATATTATATAGTTCGATCGATAGATGGATGGATCGATGGACGGATTGATAGATCGATGGATAGGTAGAAAGATGGAAAGATAGATCCATAGATGGATGTATGGAAGGATGGATGGATGGATAGATGGATGGATAGATCGATGGATGGATAGATTGATATACAGACAGACAAACAGATAGATAAATAGATATACACCCACGTCATTTTATATAGACGATGTGTTCCAGTACATCACCATCATTTCGTTGGAGACATCGTTCGCTGAGAGATGTGGAAAACTCAGGGTTCAATGGGTGTCAAAGGGGTTCAATGGGGTTTCAATGGGGTTTAATTGGTTTAATGGGGATGTACCCTAGGGTCAACTAATATAGATGTGGAACACCAATGGTTTCTCTATGAAAATGGTCTACAAATACTGTAATTGGTTTTCCATATATATGTCAATTGACTGCAACCTCTGCTGTCCCACAGCCCACCCACAACACTGGGACGTCCATGCCGTTGCAAATGCCAAGAGCAAAGGAATCGGGCCTCCATAGGTGGTTTACTCATTGTGGACACTTCTTGGAGGATTGAGGTTAAAAGAAACAGGGTGCAGTTGGGGGATAGCTTAAATATGAGTTCATACGGGTCACTATGGGGTGCATATGGGTTCATTGATGGTTTTTCATAGCTATGAATGATGTTCTATAATGATTATGTATGATTGTTTATGGTTCTTTCTGGGTATAACCATTGGATTATAACCCCTGGTAGTTGGGGTCCAACTAACCTGCTGTATACTATATCCACTTATAACTCGATCATGTCTCGCGCCTTTTCGAAGGAATCAATCTACCTAGTCCTAGTTTGATTGATGCCTCTGGCTCATGTGTGTTGGCTGCATGGGCATTTCCTTGGGAGATATTATAGTTTCTTCTGAGTATCCCAATCTCTTTGGACAACCCCATGTTCATAAGTTATGACTCGGCCTTTTGACCCCCTGCAAAGTCACATCCAAAAACAAAAAAAAGGCTCAAGTCGCACTCATGTTGGGAATATGCGACTGTGTAATCAATTATGTCTCAACGTTGGGAGACCTAGGGTACCACAGAGCCTATACTTCTTAGATGTTCTTAGTAGTACCGTCCTGTAATCAAACATGGCAATAGAAAATCCCCCATAGATGATTTTCCCATCAAGACTAAGGATTGTCAATTGCTACATTTGATTACCAAAGGATAAACCATGAGATGTTTTGGGTACGCAGTACAATCCCTCGGACCCGCGGCATAAAATTTCTTGGGTTTTCCAGAATCATTCGCCAATCTATGACTTCCAGGCTCTTTGAACGACATTCTAGCCATAACTTTTTTGGGGATGGGTCAAAACCTATCATTCTCAATTTAACTTGGGATGAACATCCATAGATCCCAGCTATTTTGATGTTCACCAGGGGTACTACGAGTTTTGACTCATAACCATATCCCCATGGTTTTCTTGGTGAAAACATCCCACTGTGTGGCCACTAGCCATCTCATGAGTCCACAATACGTGTAGATACCCTCCGGTAATCAAAAATTGGAAATCCCCTATAAATGGAGGTTTTACCAGAGGGATCCAGAGAGTATATGAATATATATGATAACATACTGTGGATGGTTGAGAAATCCAACACCACCGAACCGGATGGTTGAAATCCTGATAATCATGGAATAAATCACCATAAATCACCTACCAACGGTTACAGGATTTCTTCCATTCACATCTCCGCGCCTATCGCGGAAGGCCTTGAACTGAGCTTCCAACCTCGGTGTTTGCCATGAAAAGTTCATGCCATGGGGAGATTTTGCCATAATATGTATATATACCCTCCGGTAAACTAACATAGCTATTGAAAATGGCCATTTATAGATGATTTTCCCATTAAAAATGGTGATTTTCCATAGCTATGTTAGTTTACCAGAGGGTATATACCCTAGGGCTAGGGCAAACTAACATAGATGTGGAACACCAATGGTTTCTCGTTGAAAATGACCTATAAATGGTGGTGAAAACCACATCGCTGTTAGTTTACAGGAGAATAAACTAATGATACGAAAACCAACCAGTTTTGGAATGTTGTGGGGACATGGTTGGAACGTTTTGGGGGTATCATGGGTAGATAATGGGGATATAACATGATATAACGGGGATGTTGTGGAATATATGGCCAACAATATGACTTGGGTTTATCCAAAATGGGTTAGATATACAGTACCCACCATTATTGGTGGGTTTAAAGGGTTTCATGGAATCTAATGATATTTAATGAGCTTTGACCAGGATTTCCTTTGACAGTTGAAGGGATAATCTACAGGAAACCCTGTTTTTGGCATGAAATCTGAAGGTATATCCTGAAAGTCCCCCAAGCCATGCAACAATGAGGCGAAACGACAAGTTCACCCTGTGGAAACTTTATTCAATGGATTCATATGGATTTTTGAGGATTTTACGAGATTTCTTCATGATATAATGTATATCATATACTTGTATTTACCTGACATCCTAGTTGACAATGGCAAATTCTGTCTTCCCAATCAACGTGCTGTGGCATGGACATGACATTTGAGTTAAGCCCTTCTGCAAACACAGCTGCAAATCCAATGTGCCTGCGATAGTCAGCCCCTAGATATAAGTAAATCACGAACGGTCACAACCTAGGCCCAAGATGCCCAAAGTTGTGAATAAGTATTCAGTTCACCCGATTAACTTCTGATTACGCAGCCGTTTACTCTGGAAGCCATGGCCCATTTATTCTTATATTTATTATAGCTTACCCATTATAATGGTAATGTTCCAGTGAACAAAGGGTACATCCAGTAGCAGAATATCCAGGCTACTATATAGCTATACTCAAGTCTTAGGGTCGCAGCTAGGACAGGCACAATGACATCTTCATCGTTAGCAATGCATCACAAGGATACCCTCCAGTAATCAAACATGGCAGTTGGAAATCCCCTATAAATGGAGGTTTTAATGGGAAAATCCCCTATAAATGGTGGATTTTCCATTGCCATGTTTGATTACCAGAGGGTATATTTTGGATGTGTTGACTCCACTGGTATCAGCTGCGCAAAGAAAGGGAGCAATGGCTGATGTTTAAGACCACCCTATGAGTTTAGTTTAGAGTAAGTCTCACTACATGCTTTGCATCAACTACAGTAATACATGTCAAGTAAACTGCTGTAAGTTGCTACATCCCCATGGTAGCAGTTCAAAATCTCACATTTGTTGGTGAAAATGACATGACTATCGTCAGCGGAAGTGAACTGGCCATCACTGATTTAAGTAATTTCATGAAACAATACGCAAATCTTGGTGGGATATGACATGACATGTGTCATCTATTAAGTATGGCTACACCACGAAAAAATGACACGGAACCCTTCCAAATGGCCAGATGTTCAATATATTCATTCGAAACACATCTATGTGGAGCGGGCCATATTTTTTTCAGTTCCATGATACATATTGATGTATGTCTTTATCAACTTGGCACATGTCAATTCACCAAGCATCACCAAGCAATGCACCATTTGAGTATCAACCAATCCAAGCAACTTCGCACTGAAGAGGACGGAACCAGCCCACCTCTGGCTGGCTGGGAGAGTGGCTACAGTATGGTTCTAGAACTTCGGAAGTCAGAACCACTCAAGAAAAATCGACAATGAAAAGCACCATCCTAGCGAAAAAGTCGTGAGTTTTACTGTTCTATCTTTGTGACATTCTTTTTTGAGGCCTGAGATTATGTCACGTGAAACCAGAAAACTCCAGTTGAAAACTGCCGGGAAAGTGGATGAAAGTCGGTCACTGGGCCAACGACCCCTTGGCCGAATCCAGAGTGTCTGCGTAGCTAAAGCCGCCCACAAAGGCCGCGCCACGGAAGGACTGACCGCGTTGGGAACGCTGTGTGAACCCCAAGGAACCCAAGGGAGTCAAGATGACTACGAGTCAAGGGCCCCTGGTACCCGGATGGCACCCATAGTCATAGCTGGTTTATGGATGTTTATTCATTTATTCCCCAAAAATATATCATAATAATAGGTTTTGACCATGTTGTATATATATATATAATCCCATCAGCTATAGATATATCTACCATAAACTGCATATACTTATTTGCCAAATCACCCGCCAGCAGGCCAGCACACGTTTTTTTCTTTCTTCAGCGCAGCAGTTTTCATAGACGACATCTTCGGCACCGTCAAGGCGACTCCCCCGCTGAAGGGCAGGTGGAATGCGACTACAGAATACTACAGATATCTGCACTCCATGTCTATATATAACACGTACACAAATATACAGTACATAATGTGTTTATATATATATATAAATACAAAATATGTAAAATAATGTAAAATAGTAACTTTAGATACTACATGATATTACTGCTACGATCCTGGGAGAAAATACGACGGTTTCACAAATCTAGCCTCTGAGGGCCTGGGTCTTGCAAGAGAAACATGGAGATTTCACCCAAATTGTTTTTTATGCCCAACATGCATAGGATTTGTAGGGTTCAATAGGGTGTAACATAGACCTACTGGTTGCGTCTGAAAATAGGGCATATCTCCAAAATGTCCAGTTTGGCTTTGGCTTTTGGGGTACCATATTTCTAGACCAACCCAAATTAGCACGACTTTAGCATGCAGGTCTGAACCTTCACTACTAAGCTCACCAAACAATGATCACCCTCAAGACCTTGTGCTTAGCAGGGAATGAGGGAATGACCTATAATAAACCATTAATAATCATCCCATTCCCATCCATTCCTTCATTCCCTGCTAAGCACCAGTAAGTGTTTGATTCTGCCTGGACTTTGTCTTCAATTTGTTCAAGGTGGTCCCAAAAAAATAGCAGCAAATCTAAGGTGTGAATTCTTGGCAGTTATATACCCTCTGGTTATTTAACAGTTCGCCATGGAATAGCTGGCTAATTTTGGAGGATTTTCCCATTAAAAACCTCTATTTATAGGGGATTCTCCATGGCTATGTTAAATAACCAGAGGGTATAATCATGTTTATCTTGTGATATCAGAGGGTGACCCACACCTAATGATTTCCATTCACGAATGATAGCGACAACTGAAGATACTCCTGCATGCTGTCTTGGTTACAACTGGGATTCCCAGTACACGGATGATGATAATCCCCACTTGATTCCAAGTATGGGTGAATAATCCCTTCACAAGAGCATGAGCGGTGTCTTGCAGCCACTGCTAATTTCTTGTTTCACCACCCTTTCTTGGTCAGGTGGTTTAAGGTCGGTCAAAATGACTCTACAAAGCACTCCCCTAGGCGACCCTTGCGAGGCAGTTTGCTCTTCATCGGACGGTATCAGTCGGTCTGAGATGTTGGCAAAACCAACAACTGCAGTGGAATCATCCATAGGTCTGAAACTCTCACCGATTCCAAACAGATTGGTCTGAAAATCTATAGTACCCCCAAATTTAAAGATTTAACCATTCTTTTCATCATTAAAATTGCCAGTTTGCATGGGGCAAATCCTCCATCCAAATGGAACTATTCCGAAATGCTTTGGAGTCGAGCACCGAGGCAATGTTTTCATTGTGGATTATACTTGGACGTGCATGATGGTCAAAGCATGGTATATTGGATTCATGCGATTTCGGACCATCTGGTTCGCTACCTCATCCCTATTAATGATTGATGGCCATCCCCAATCAGGATTTACGATCCAACGATATTCAACGTTTGACCATTACACATATAGAACTGGTGATATTCCACAGGTGATTGGGTTACACTGTATAACATGGTTCATTTATAATATAGAAAATGAATGAAAATGAAAACTACCCCTGAGAAGGTACGCCTATTCTCCCCAAAAAGCCTCATATCGGGCTTGGAATTTTCTGGATCCCCCATGGAATCCCTCTTCTGAAGGGTACACACCATCATTCTATGAATGGTTATTACATGCTACCCACGGAATCCAACTTGCACATTCGAAGTAGCAAAGCATCGTACGAGATCATAGAATCATTTCCTATTACAAGGACAAGGTGGATACCTTACAAAAAATTAGATTTTTAGCTGGTTAGTAGATATTCCCATTCATAGTAAAAGACTAAAGTACTAAAGTATCTAGCCAAGGTTGGGGATGTTAGTTTCACCCCATTGTATCTGTTCGTTCTATTGAATCCATCAATCCGGCCTCGTGAAAATCATCAATCTACAAAAACAAAATGACGCAGCTATCATCAGTTCCTATCAAGTTCTTGGTTAAATCCACCATGATCATTCAATATGTTCTCACTTTGCCACTACATCCCCATTCTACCACCATTCTTGTTGGTTGAATTACGATTAAATACCATTCACTCCCATTTTTAGGCCATTGAATCATGATTTTCAACCGGTGAAATCCCATAGAACTGGTGATGCAACCAATCAAGACATGGTCCAACCAATGTTGACTCTTCGCCAAATCTGGTGGATCCATATGGTTTTATATGATATGTGTATATATATATATATATGCTATAAACTGCAGTGTAGTAAATATCCATCTTCGTAGGTAAATAATTCTACTCCTGGTTTAATGGTTGGATACCCATGTTTGTGCTGAAGCCCATCTGTCTTGCTTAAACCACCATGTTCCTTAAATTATCATTGCTAATTTTCAACTCGGTGAAATCACCATGTTTATTGACGAAAGAACATATCAAAAGCGTCAAGAAACATTGTGATGATTAGCATTTGATACAATATGTACCCTCTGGTAAACTAACATAGCTATGGAAAATCACCATTCTGAATAGGTAAATCCACTATAAATGGCAATGTTTCAATAGCTATGTTGGTTTACCAGAGAGTAAATCCCTTTATAACATCAAACATGTTTACATTCTCTGCCACCATTCGTCACCAACATCCCAGATGTGGCAAAGAGAGCAGCCGCGAGCGGAAGTCCCTCTGGCGGAGGCGTTCGTTTCTCGGCTCGGGATGGCAAAACATCTGGAAAGATGAAGCAATTAAAAAGGGTTGAGATTTTGTTGATTTGGTCAACTAACGCTTGATATCTTCTAAATCGGGATTTATATCCACTTATAATATCAACATCCCCAATTATTTATATTCAGAAAGTTGGAATTTACATGTTGGGATCTAGATAAAATGAGGATGTGTACCATCAGAAACCATTGGGATTTCCTGTAACGAACAGGAACAATGAGGGTCCAACTAGCTGCTCATAGAATTGGATGCTTAAACTTGGTTGACTTCGTTGAAGATACATAACCAAATTCTGTTGGTACATACAAGTGTAACTAGGATACAAGATATCTTAGACTTGGTTGACCAAACTTGGATGTTAAACTTAGCTGTATATGGAATAAATCAGAATACCCTCGGGTGGCATCAAATATTGGCTAGCTGGAAAATCCTGGAACTAACTAGAGGTTTATAGCTGAGAAAATCATCGATCAATGGAGAGTATTCCATTTTTGAGGGTCAATCCATATCACTGGAATTCATTGAAGTCTCAAGGGATTGGAACATGCTAGAACTGGCTTCAAGGATAGAATGCAAGTATTGCTCCAAAGTGTCCATTGTGCCAGGACTCATGATTCTTGGGAGCCAAGATCACTAGTGTCTTTGTGACCAAGTCGTATCAATGATTACATAATTGAGGTGTGCCTGAAAATGTGATACTGTATACCCTCCAAATAGCAAATTGCAACGGGATGCAACGGGAACATGATGATTAGTGAAGATTCATCACCGAATTTTGGCGTACCCTGTTTTCAGACAAACCCATATCTGGAAAACAAACTGCACAAATTGGTGGTCATACCAGGCTACCAGCCGAAGTTTCACGTCCTGAAATCTGACTGAGACACCATTGACCAAGGTCCGAGATGAACGAGTAGGAAACCATCATCTAGGGCTGAAGATAGGGGGTTCGCAATATTATTGCCATTCAATGGGGGGAACTAACCAATGAATCTGGGGTACCCCATTTAAAAAGACAAAGCATCATCTGAACGTGGTGGATTTCCAGTGATTTACCAGACCTTACCAGAGAATCTTCACGTTGGCATCTTCGACAGCCGCAGATCTTGAATCGATCTCTTGGGCGAACCTTTCGTTCATCGCGCTGTTTTCCCCCCCAATAAAAAAAGAAAACGAGTCTGGCTGAAAGTGGTGGATCTTCTCCGGAAGACAGTAAATTGCCAAAAACAAAATCAAACATCGGACGTAAAGAATAATTTGGTGAAGTTTCGAATATCTTAGTAGATCCTTGGTTGCCCATTTTAAGAGTATGGATAGCCCATAGCTCCTTGGTTCCCTCCTAACCACTAAATCACCGAGGAAAATCAATAAACCTCTCTTCCAACGCCATGAAATTGGGATTGTTATGGAGTGTTTCAAAATTCTGAACCCAACTCCATCCTATTCAAGCTGGTACCCCAGTTTTGTTTGTTGGTTTAGTTTAACCCCATTAACGACATAAATATATATAAATATATCTACCATAAACCCAATCGTTGACCTAGTTTCAAACCATCTTAATTATAAATCAAATGAGTTCCCATCAAGTTCTTGGTGAAATCCCTATCAAACTGCTGGATGCTATCGAATCTATCACTAGTTTGGGAGGGCTCCACGTTGTTGAACACTTCTGGGATGATCGATGGTTCGCCCGGAGAGGACGGTCTTCAGCAGAGGTTGAAGACTTGGAGAATCGTTTTATGACCCAAATGTTGGATGGAAATTGCTGATCTACTGGGAAGTGCGTGGGAAACCACAAAATTATAGTTGTTTTTTTGGAAACCGGAGATTCAAGAGGATATCCACCAGAAATTGTTGATCAACCACCAACACGACACATCTGCATGGGAATTCATTCCTTCACAGGAATTGAATCAAGATACGCAGTACCCACTTGGGGGGTGCGGGACTGGGACGCAATTTCTTAGTGGTTTATTAGAGTTCATAGGCCATATACACTTGGGGTATATCCAAGATACAACTGGGTTGCAATATGGTTGCCCACTTACAACTCCTGGGATGCACAACCACAAACGAACGGGATATAACTGGATGTATGGGATGTGAACCGACAAAATCCTGGGGACAGCTTGATATCTAACCAACAAACCATTGGAATTGATATTTATGGCGATTCAAGGAACACACATTGGGGTATAAGCAAGATGTTCTATGGATTTACACAGGATAATGATAAGTTTTATAAACCACCAACAACACAACAATTTACCGGAACCGTAAATAGTGTCACCGGAGTGGGGGAGTCTGATTGAATCCCCATCATTTTTACATCGAAATGCTGTGGATGGAAGAAATTCCGCACCAGATGGTAGATGGTGTGTCTCATTCAAATCCCATTGTTTACAGTGTTGCATAGTTTCCCAATAGTTGTAAACTGGTGCAGGATTTTGCAACCATCCACAATATGTTTATCTGAAAACCTTGCCAAAACACACAACTCAACATCTCATGAGTTGTACATATTTCTCCCTGGGACGCCCAATGAATGATCGCAAAACCCAAACCTCTCATGGCAAGCCTGCGCGGAAACTCCCAAGTTTTCTTTGAGTGCATGGGGAATTCAATATTCAATGGCTCATAAATTCCTGGAGTAGTTACTTGGGGGAATAAATACCCATCAAAACAATCATTTCTGGACATAAAAACCAACTACAAGATATATCCCAAAATGTGTTGACTCATAAATCTGCTGTTGTTGGGTAAATCCTCATGGTCATTCAAAATCGCCTTCCACAGAGGGTTAAACATCCCCAAATTTGGTGGTCTCATTTCCCCATTCCATTTGGTGTCTTTCAACCAAAGAAAAATATGTGTATATATATATTATATAATATTATATATAATATGGAAACTGGAGTATCCCTACAATGTTGGAGATACACCTCATTTTCAGACACACCAAGTAGGTCAATCAACCCCTCTTTCACCATGTTGAAGCACATTTGACCTCGCATATTCTGCTTATTCATCCCCATTCGCCCCATTCATCACCATGTTTGCTGATGAATATCCCCCCAGCTCTAGGACTTTGACAATTCAAAGCCCAACGCAGGGCCGTCAAGCTCCAACCTCAACGGCTAGGACCGCTGGAGCTCAGGAGTCATGTTTCGACTTGAAAACGTAGCGGAAAAATCGATCTCCAGAAACTGAAGCTACTGGGCGTTCATAGTGTTGTTCATCGTTTTTCTTGTGCTTTTTCATCGTTTTCTAATCTAGCATCTGAAAATCTGGTGTTTTTCTTGGGGGGATAGATGCTACATGAGGTTATGGAAATAGCTTCAATTTATGTAAGTTTCCTGTGGTTTATCAAACTAGCTCCAATTTCAGCCCATCACAAACGCGGGTGTCATCTGACAAGTGTACATGACTTCCGTTGTTTCAATCAATGGATTGGTTTAATGGTACATTTACAGGAAACCTTTATTTTTTCACTGAAAAATAGAGGTTTCCTGCAAATTGCCTATTCAACCAATTCTGGAACAAAGTGAGCATTGCTTTTGGCATGTTTGCATACAAACCTTGGTCCCCTCAGTATATTGTCCCACTCTCAGCAGAAACGAAGAATCTGCATGTGTCAAGTTTTCGAGGTGGCGTGTGTTTGATCCACCTTCACCTGGGTCAAGGTCAGAACTGGCTATGTATGTATATATATATATATACATATGTATATGGAGGTTTCCAATCCATGGGGATACCCCCAAATCATCATCAATTTTTTTGAGTAGGATTTTCCATGAAATAGGCCAACTGTTAATATGGGATCCCCCATTTGTGGAAACCCCCATTTGCATCCTAGCATCGAAAAACTCCCATCCCCAAAATTTGTGGGTTTCGCCATTGTGATACTTGAGCCGCTGAACATGTCTGGCAACTCCTAGGCAAAGCAAAAAGTCATGCAAACTGTTTAATATCTCAGAGAGTGCACTGGCTTTTCCGAAAAAGTAGGGTAGAGTGCATGGATATTCATGGCAATTGTTTCACTCTTAAATTTCCGGAAGGTAAATCCCATAATATCCTATTCATTCCTATTCTATCTCATTACATCCCTATAAATCCCAACAAAAAAATCCCATTGTTGCCAAGGGCACTTCAACGCGGGCTCATGGAATTCATGGACAACCTCGGATTTGTTGATCCAGAGGCCATCCAAAAACATGATCCCACTAGTTTCCCCATTTATTATGGTGGAATAATGGTGGAATAAATGAAAAAACAAAATCAATGACCCAGCAACTTCACATGAATGTGGCCGCAGTAAACCCCCAGATACATCATTCCCATTTGTTCAATGACTATAATGACTTACCATTAATCCATTGGGATCCATTGTCATTTCGGCGGGTCTTAAAGATCCATCATTACCATATCAAATGATTATTAACCATCAAATGATTATTAACCATCATAATATAGTCTTATATAATCATCTTTGTAACCATCAAATTGGGTTTACCACGTCAATGTTTCAACTAAACCCAAAGATTCAACGCAAGTTAAATCACTCGAATCTCACCTGAAATGTTGCATAAATCAATCACAAGTCAACGATAAATGTTCATCAGAATCAATCAAGTGTTTCTGTAATGTGGGTAAAACAATGCCATAAACCACCCATTTTGGAATGGTTTAGACCACCTATTTATGGTGATTTGGGGGTTGGTTTATTATTGTTTTAACAACATTACCAAAAACTACAACCACACAAAAAGAAAAACGACAAACACCAAAAATAGCAAAAAAACTCTGAAGCCCTCATCAACTCCAGGCAACCCGAAGCTGTTGAGGGCCCCTCCCTGTGGCCCCGCCACCCCCAGCGACCCGGGCGCCGGCAGCGTCCCGCCCTGCACGCCGCTGCCGAAGCCGGAGACGAGACCGGCGGGGCGGTTGCGCTCCACGGTGACGCCGTTCTCGCCGATGCGCCAAATGATGTCCTGTCCCAGGTTCCAATTCGTAGGTTCTCCATGGTTATCCCAGTTATATCATGCTATAACTAGTTATAAGTGGAGTATCACTGGATTGGAGGGAAAATTTACTGGTTATCCCAGTTATAACTGGAGTATCATTGGATTTGTTTAAGGGAACCTTTACTGGAAAAACCTATAGTTGATGGTAAAAACACCATGGTTTCCGGTATTTTCCCCTTAAATCAATCCAATCAGAAAAAAAATATGGCTGCTCAAATATGTGGGTTAGTAGTGGATTAGTCGTGGGTTAATGTGGATGAATATGGAGTAGTATGGGCTTAATAGTGGCTTAATGTGCTCTTCTGTGGGGTGAATAGTGGCTCAATAGGGGTGAATAATGGGTTACCAGCTTAACGAAGATTTCTAATTGCTCTTAAATATGATTTTTAGTAGCTCTGAACTATGATTCTTACAAATATGTCCTGGCAGCTCTTATTATGGAGTTAATAGCGGGTGAATAATGGTCAATCATCATGCATAAGCCATGAATCATTGATCTAACTAACTATTAACTGGGGATGTTCCCTATATAACTGGATGCTCTTGATATGGGGTTAAGAGTTGGTAAATTGGTTTCCAGCTTGAAAATGATTTATAGTAATAATGGGTTAATACTGGGTAAATGATGGATTACTATGGGTTACTTATGATTATATTTATGATTATCCATGATTTTATTGATGATTGTCCCCACTATATAATCCAAACAAGGTGAGGTCCCTGAAGGATAGAGGTTTGGCGGTTTATAACTACTAGTAGCTTAACTATGATTTATAGCAGATAAACCTATGGGGATATGATATATGAGATTTATATGGGGATAACCTATGGGGATAACTTTTATTGAGATCTATATGTCAGTTATAAAATGAGATTTAAACACAACAAACAGAACATACGGGGAGATGTACAGCAAGGTTGCACTCCAGATCCGGTCAGGAAACATCGGCCATGTCCCCCCAAAAAAGACCCTTGTGATAGAAACCCCACAGTTGCTTGGAGTCCATGCAGGAACCAGGGACATTTACCCATATCATACCTTTCCACTTCAAAGGATTCTTGGTTCCTTGATAACCATGGGTAAATACATGGGATATTATATCCATGGCTTCTTGACTGGGATATGATGGGTAAATGTCAAGAATCTGCAGCTGCCGATCCGAAAAAATGATGTGGCGGCCCGGAGTTGAACGAACACATCACGGCTGACCCATAACAGCAGCAGAACTAATGCAGATATCTATAGCTATGATGTGTATCCCACTTGCTAAGCTATATATATATATATTATTGCATATTCATACATCATTGGGTGATGATATGTTATGATATTTGGCTACTGCCTACTAGCCACTTACTAAATCTAAGCAATTGGGATGCACATGAAGATGGACAGAAAGGGTGGATGTATCATCCACCTGAAATACTTGGTATACTCAGTATACTGCGGGACCCAAGAATCCCAAGTAGTTCAGAATCAGTGGGGATATCATTGCTATGTCTGTTGTAGAAGTGATAACTTCGTTGATCGACCCTGAGGATGTTTCCTTTACAACTGGCTTTGTAGTCTGGTCATGGGGAACTTCCCAACTGAAACCAAGGGGATTGACCCGGCCCCACAAAAAATGTCCTGTGCTCTTTGTGCTCTGAAAAATGTTGGGAACCTCCTAAACATTCCTAAACTCTGGTCTAGAAACTCCGAAACTTACCATCACATGGGCATCTTCCAATCCCATGTAAATCTCTACCTATTATCAATGGCCATGTCAGGAACCTAAATTGGAGGTATCTATTATATACAAGGTCTATGTAAGGGCTGTGTAAGGGGATATACCCCCAAGTTCTATGGCTTTGTATGGTGCAGTCCATGTTCGTATCCTGGAATTCCAATTCAATTCACATCTCCCACTATTTCTCTAAGGTTAAAACCCCTCTTCCCCCTTTTGGTTGTTGCTTAAATCACCATTTATTATAGCCATATGGAGGTTTCCTAAAATAGGGGTACCCCCACATCATCCATTTTGATAGGATTTCCACTATAAACCATCCATTCTTGGGTACCTCCAGCCATTAGGAAACCCCCACATGGCTTCACCCCCAACCCTGGCGCATCGACCGTTGGTCCCCCCCCCGGCACCGGGATGTTGGTGGAGGTGGAACTGCCCGTGCTGAAAATCAACGTGCGCGGCCGTCGCTTCGACATGTCCAAGTCGTTCGTCTCGTCCATCTCCAAACCTGCATTGGGGATTGCATGGGAATGTATAGTTGATCTATGAGAATTAACTTGATTTAGAATATGTTAGAAATCATAGTTGATCTAGAAAATGAAGTTTATTTACAACATATATATATATATATGTTATAATTTATAGTTGATCCATGATAGCTAAGTTGATTTACAACCAGGCTTTGTGTTTGTTCGTTCATAGGGATTTCCATAAATTGTGATGATGAACCCAATACATTGGATATCATTCGATAATATCAAGCCATCTACGAGGTGGGGCACCCAAACCATAGCTAAGTTGTCCATAATTCCTGCTTTAACTCTAGATATATCGCCATAAACCCAATTCTTAACCTAGTTATACACCACCTTGGCTAGCCACCTAGTAGGGAATAATGGGAATAATGGGGAAATATGCCAAGAATATACGGGGTTCATGACGCTTTAAATGGGGTTCAAGAAAGGGTGTCGCAAACCCACAGTTTGAGCAAAATTGGCGCATGCTTTTTTGACATGTGGACATGACCAGTCTCAGCGTCTGCCCGCCTTTCTTGTCCACGAATTCTCTGAAGAGCGACAGGAATAGTTCTTTCAGGTTGCCTCGGTGCTCGTGCCGGTGGCTATTGAGTATGGGACAAAGATATAAATTCCCCGCAAAAAGTTGGTTGCTTTCAGATCCTAACATGTTTTCTCAAAACGCCCAGCCTTTTTAGAACCGCATCCATAATTGTTCGTGGCTTAACGGATTTGTCACACATATGATTACTATCATTATGGTGGACCTTCTGTGTTTCTAAAAGTTGGTGCCCCATTGAATTTCGCCTAACATTTGTTTGTACCACAATGCCAGTTTGCAAATATTATAGCGATTCTCGGGAAATATAACCATATAAATCTAGATGATATATATATATATATATATGTAGCAATGGTTATAGATTAATACAGGAGGTTTCCAATCCATGACTTAGTTTTGAAACAACCATGGCGATTTGGGGATCCCACATTTTAAGAAACCCCAAAACTAACAGTATATTTACCCTCCAGTAATCAAACGTGGCAATTGGAAATACCCAAACTCAATGGGGGCTTTACTGGGAAAATCCACCATTTAGCCACCATTATTTCTATCATAGAATGATTTCTAGCAAATTGGGAAACAGAATTGGGTACAGTATGTAATGGAAATCGTAGATTGCGACAATCCACAAATATTTTACCCACCATTTTTAGTATAGATGGGTTTGACTGAAAATAGGTACCCCAAACGTCTTTATCATATTTATCATCAGATTCTCCCATATTTCATGGCTATTCAAATGGTATACCCCATTTTCATGACCAAACCCAGATGATTTCGAGCCATTCAAGCCATGACCGAATCCGTGGCAGGCCACTGTCCAGCTCATCCACTGGACGATGGACTACCAAGACATGAGGGTCGTGAAGGAAGGCTCGAGCCTCGGCCATGGATGGATTGATGGATTCTTTGGGCCAGAAATGTGGAGATTTTCTGGGATTTTCTAGTGATTCTATGGGAAAGTGTATATGTTATAAGATGATATCAGGGTTTGATTGGATTTTGCTGGGGATTTCCTTGGGGAATCTTCTTCGAGTCATCGGGATCTAAAGGGTTTCATTGGTGATCATGCTGGCAAGTTGTTGGGATGTCACTTAAACAGAAAAAGTGGTTGAACCGGCCAAACTTTCTGATGTTGAACCCAAACCAGTTGCCGAAACAATCGTGAGCTGGATTTGGTTCCCGACTTTTCGGGATCATGGAAAGCTTTGTTGTGAAAAAGATACCCTCTGGTAAACTAACATGGCTATTGAACATGGCTATAGAAATGGTTGAATTTCCCATTAAAATTGGGGATTAATGGGGATTTTCCATAGTTATGTTAGTTTACCAGAGGGTAGATGTTTTGTTTGTTCATTTCTTCCAGCAAAGATGAGGATGTTGCGAGACAAAATAAGAAACATCAGGAAACCCATGGGTCTTTACTTTCTTGGTTTCCTTCTGATTGGCAAACCCATATCCTTTACGCGTTTTTTTCAGTTCTTGGTTTTCCTCAAATATTGGGAAAAACCCTTGGTCGCATGGGAATACCGCTCTCTGCACATGGGGAGTTTCAGAGAAATAGGCAATCAACAAGTTTCGGAAGTTGCATCCAATTATCATTGGATTGGTTTGAGGGAAAATCTACAGGAAACCATGGATTTTCCCGTGAAATATAGGGGTTTCCGGTTTCAATTTTCCCATTATATAACCAATGCATTTAAATTAGATATTTTTTGGCCACCAATCATGAATCATCTGGGAGCCACCAAGGTTTTATCCAGCCTGGAATGTCTGTGAAAACTTGGAAGCCATGAAACAACAACTTTCAATGTTTCACTTCGCATTGCCCTGCACTGCCTATAAATATACATATATATATACACACAAATATGTATATATCTATACAATTATACACTACTAGTATATAAATATATACACACACGTGTGTCTATATACATATATACATAGGTAAGTGGGCTAAGAATCCCTACAACTGGCTAAAAAAACAAAAAAAGCACATGCCATCCAGCTCCGTTCCCACCAACTGGCCACCAAAGGCACCAGCTGAAAGCGCCACTTCTCTGAACCGCTCAAGTTTTGTGCCCAGGTGGGGTTGCCTGGCGCTCAAGTTACCCTGGGAATACCTATGATATAACGTAGTTGGCTGGCAAATCCCTTATAAACAATAGGCAAATATGGGAACAAAGAAGAAAATATGGGAAAATCACTGGAAAATATGAGAAAACATAGGAAACTACGGAAAATCCCCTACAAATGGAGATTTATAGCTGGGAAAATCATTGACAAATGGCAGGTTTTCCAGCTGGCCACGTTTGATTACAAGAGGGTATCTTGAATACATTAAGATGAATCAGGGTTACTGTCCCCAGTTAGTGGTTCTTCGGTGACACATATCTGCGCCTTTTACCCATTCTCAATGGTTGTAGTTTTAGTGAAAACTATCATTGGCCTTTGTCTGGTAGATATATCATGTGTATAGCTGATTAGTACACGTCTCCATTTATAGTAGTTACCCTCTGGTAAACGAACATAGCTATTGAAAATGGTCATTTATAGTGGATGTTCCCATTAAAAAATGGTGATTTTCCATAGTTATGTTAGTTTACCAGAGGGTATATTCATTTATTGCTAGGAAAAAAATTTGTTTCAACCACCCTTCACTAAGGGCTACCCCCAGGTTTGATGAACTAACTCCCTGTAGTCTGTCGGTAAGACCCCCATGTTTGCTGATTCAAAACCAGTTTCCCCAGATCCGACACATTAATTAGTTGGTTTATCAGTAGTATCAGCTATATTCATATATAGATATAATAAAATAGACATATATATATATATACATATATCTAGATATTCCATATCTTTGCTTGGTGCAACCCCTATTTGGAGGGATAGTTACATCCAATCGGTTTCCCGAAATGAGCAATGTTCGAAACGCTCTGTCATTCCATTTCATTGCTTTATTAAGAATGGGATCCACAGTTCATAGATTATGACATTCCCCACTACAACAAGAGTATACACCCCGAACTACTCATCAACCGACGGGGGTTTGGAATGACCCAAAATCATATCAAGTTGGTGTATCTTATACCATGATTTCCAACTTTATCTCTAGATATTCCATTCCATTCCATAGATTCTGTTTGGTTCCCCCCCTAAAATCATCCGTCAAACAGCATGTATTAATATGTATTACGTATATCCCCTTAGTCTTGATCCTTCAAACTCCTATAAATGCTTCTTAAATCCCAAAGAATTTCACATTCAGCTGGGTTTAGCAGTGTAGCAGCCACTCAAATGACCAACCTTCTTCCTCTTCCTCTTCTTCCTCCTCCTCTTCATGACAGCTGAAGGGGCTGGTTGGCGCCAACTTTTCCTGGTCCGTTGCGATTCGGGATGAAAAAACAAGGGCATTCACAAGGGATACGATGGACATCTTTGACACAATCCTAGATACCGTGTATTCTGTTTAGCTGGCTAGTAATCATGTATTTTCAGTATGTATACTGTTTACCATATATTTTACATAAATCAGATAGATATATTATATATAGGTATCCATTTGTAGGCAAACAAATGCAGACAAGCAGTAAATTTCATAAAATCATCCATCCCAGGTTTCCCGAGAAATCTGGATGCTCTGGAGAACTTCTGGATATGTAGACGACAAACAAGAAAATCAAGTAGAAAAATATGATGAAAACAAGAGAAATGAGGATAAACGTGTGTAATTACTATATAAACAAGTTGGACATGACACTGAAAGTTTTTTTCAAGGGAACCTAATGGACCTAATGCATATCGTCGGATGTGAATCATGAACACCAATTCTGACTATCGCAAAAACAAAAAACTCAACTCTATGCAATGCAGCTTGTCCATCTTTATATAATTAACCTATCCTGAAAATCCGGACTTTGACCCATCTCCGAGCCGCTTAGAGGCGCGCTCCACTCACCCCACGAATGGGTTTACCCCAGCTATATGCGTCGGTTGTAACCCACTTACGATTCCTGGGATGCACATCCAAGCGAAGAAAAGACAAATATACTATTTCCAAATGCTTGAATTTCCGAACATATGTATTATAATTGTATAAAATATATATATATATACATAGCATGGATGATTTCCATATTACTGTTCCATAAATTCTATGACAATTTTGGGGGTCCCAAAAAAGTGACCCGGCACATTTTTCCGAATCCACACCTCCTCAGCAGGCATTAAGCCTTGGAGAGCTAAGTTGGTCTATAAATCACTCAATAAAGCCGTGGTAGATTGGTAGATAGAAAACTGGTGAATTCCATGGTTTATTGTAGATATAAATACATATATATATATATAATATATATATATATATATATATTGTATATATATATATAATATATATATATATTGTATATATATATAGATATTGTATTATATATTATATATTATGTATTATATATTATATATTATATATTATATATTTTATATTATATATTATATATTATATATAATATATTATATATTATATATTATGTNCTTACTTCCCAGCCCCCTTGGAAGTAAGAACTAAGAACTAAGATTCCTCAGAAGAATTCTTAGTTCCATCTTACTTCCCAGGCCCCCTTGGAAGTAAGAAGTAAGAAGTAAGTGTGGGAACTAATAATTCTTCTGAGCAATCTTAGTTCTTAGTTCTTACTTCCAAGGGGGCCTGGGAAGTAAGATGGAGCTAAGAATTCTTCTGAGGAATCTTAGTTCTTAGTTCTTACTTCCAAGGGGGCCTGGGAAGTAAGATGGAACTTTTCGGACCTTTCATATCGCACGCCTTGGTTCAGCTACGACGTCACACGGCATATTGCATTGTGACAACGAAACATTGAAATTAGACCTGNGATGGAACTTTTCGGACCTTTCATATCGCACGCCTTGGTTCAGCTACGACGTCACACGGCATATTGCATTGTGACAACGAAACATTGAAATTAGACCTGGCTCGCAAGAAATGACCTACGGACACCACCAGCAAGTGGTCATGCACGGATGCAGGCAGCTGGTAAAAATGCAGCGTGCCTCTTAATTATTGCTCGGATGCACATACACTCTGTGTTGGAAACAGAGGGCAAACCTAAACCTACCCACCGCCAAGGGCATGGCAATGGAGATTCAACTTACGATTCATGTTCTGTGCTGTTCCAGTCGGGGTGTGGAAAAAGCACCATANAAACCTAAACCTACCCACCGCCAAGGGCATGGCAATGGAGATTCAACTTACGATTCATGTTCTGTGCTGTTCCAGTCGGGGTGTGGAAAAAGCACCATAGTGTGTTGAGAACTTTCAAGCCACTGCGAAATTTGGGACATCCCGGAACACCATAGTGTTGTTGCGAGTAGCCATACTTAGTCAAACTTTGACAACCACGAGAGGGTTTTTCCGGAGCGTTATCCGCATGCTGGCGCAACCACGCAAGGATTTTACTCCAAACTCTACTTTGTTCTCTCAAGGTGTTTTGTTGAACATCTGCAACAGGATCCAAATCAGGCAAGCAGTAAGATCGGATGGGCCCTCGCGCACCTCGAGTACCCTTGTGAATCAAACATGGCGCAATTGTACCACTTGACAACGCAAAGTCTACATACAGTTCCAAAATACTTACCGGCGGTTGAGAAAAATCCCATTCAAGGCCGTCAAAGTACCTGATGACACGTGTGGCAAACTCTGCAGTGTAGATACGTGCCTTTACTGCAGCCTCTGGCACTTTGCATCGCATCACAATGGCTTGGGATGGATCAAAGGACAATTTGAAAGCTGGTGCAGCGTTGGATTCTTTCTCAAGTTTGCATCTCTTAAGGGCTTCAGCATTCATCTTATTCCACATGACAAAAAATTCCCGCAGAAAACCAATGTCACGTTCACGCGTGGCAAGCTTATNAAGTTTGCATCTCTTAAGGGCTTCAGCATTCATCTTATTCCACATGACAAAAAATTCCCGCAGAAAACCAATGTCACGTTCACGCGTGGCAAGCTTATCCGAAATGGCATCAAGGTCAAGTCCCCATGTCACTTTAATGCATTTTTTGGCAAGCTTGTCAGCTTTATCATTCATGAATGCCATCCATCGGAGTGTGGGATCGGCGATTTGTCGGAAATCTTGATGGGCTTTGACCTTCGTGACCTGAACTGCCTCTGCGTCACGTTCCTGTAAAAGCTGCCAAACGATATTCCACAAGTCTTCATGATCAGTAAACCTCGGAATGGAGCGGGTCTTCCGGGCAGTCATTGCTGAAACCAAGTTACTGATGACACTGGCACAATCGGTGTAAATATGGACATTTCGGAAACGTGACAAGGCCATCACAATTCCCCAAATTTCAGCACGATATGCAGAGTGATCATTGCCTGGAATAGGTTCAGCACCTTGTGAAACAATCTTGTATCCTTGACAAAACACAAAGGCTCCAGCTGCAACCGTCAACCCCGTGCGGCCCTGGCCAGTCGCACTTCCATCTGTGAAAACACCGGCATGCTTAGGATCACCAATGAAGGGGGTTGTGAGAAAAGGAAATACAGCTTGATGTTCAAAACGCCAATCCGCCCAATCCAATTCCATGGGTAATAAGCCCCAAACTGCAACAATCTGATCTTGGTCTTTGAGCCACTCCATCATAGCAGGATGTTGTTCACGGAAAACAGCAGTGTGAGTACATTCCATGACTCTGTGCCACCTCCCATCCTTTGCTTGACAAAATGGACATTTGTTGTCTTTCNAGTACATTCCATGACTCTGTGCCACCTCCCATCCTTTGCTTGACAAAATGGACATTTGTTGTCTTTCGCACCTTTGGAGTAGTGCACCAAGGCATCATTGGTCACATGTTTGCCTGTGGCAAGATTAATGGCATCTGTTTTAGCCACCTCCTCCAATGGGCCAATGGCTTCATGAAACGCTTGTACGTCAACATGTAAAGCATCAAAGCAAGGTCGATGTTGGACATGGGCACACGCAACTGCAGACCAAGCAAGGCTCAACAATTTACGGACATGGCTCTTGCTATCCAGAAACCAATTCAACTTCCATCCCCTCTGGTGCTCAAGTTCCCCATTGGGATAACACGTCCAACCTTGATCAAGAAAGCTTCTACGCAAAAAGGCAGTTGGTCCTTGTTTGTGTTTACCTTCCGCCAATGTCTGTAAAAACTTCGTTTTGCAGGTCGGAAAAACCCGAAGGAAACGTCTCCAAAAATTCACCTTCCGTCGCAAGAGATTGAGTGCAATATTTTCCACATTCTCCACAACCAGTGTAGACAAGTAAGATGGAACTAAGAATTCTTCTGAGGAATCTTAGTTCTTAGTTCTTACTTCCAAGGGGGCCTGGGAAGTAAGATGGAACTAAGAATTCNTCTTAGTTCTTAGTTCTTACTTCCAAGGGGGCCTGGGAAGTAAGATGGAACTAAGAATTCTTCTGAGGAATCTTAGTTCTTAGTTCTTACTTCCAAGGGGGCCTGGGAAGTAAGATGGAACTAAGAATTCTTCTGAGGAATCTTAGTTCTTAGTTCTTACTTCCAAGGG
>BGPT01000969.1:74238-142691 GCA_003297045.1 Symbiodinium sp. clade C Y103 | reverse complement strand
ACGTTTGCAAACGCACTGGGAGAAAATTTCCCCTAAGTACATTGTATCTATATATATAGTATTATCCTTCAAAACTAGGTCCAAATTTGTTCTAAAAAAACACCTAAAACATATTCCCTCAAAATATGCCTAAAACACTGTAAATACCAATGAAAAATGAAGAAACATAGGTTTTTTTTTTTTTGGGGGGTACCATATATAAATGCAATGGACACCAAGATACATCAACTGTGGATCAAGATAATCTCCTAAAAGCAAACATAAGCAAACACCACCCCAGAAACCATGGCCTGGCCTAGCATTGGAGATCTTTGTTTATCATTTATTAGCTCCAAACTCACCACGCATTTGGCTGCAAGATTTCCAATATGTCCAAAAATTGGGTATACCCACCAAAATGGCCCTCCTGATGGGAAACCCGATGATCAACATTGATCAACCTATAGTACTAGTATGTACTAGTGACCCCACAAAAGATAGAACAGGTCAAGTTAAAACCAGTTAAACCACTATGTTTGAATCGGATCCACCAATTTCTATCCTTTTGGAAGTTGCTATTGACCCAATCTTTATTGCCCACACCCCAGCTGTCCATGTCGCCTTCGCTTCCAATAGCTCCAGCAATTGCTGGGGTCGCTCCTTGGTGCTGGCGGCGAAGAACTCCTCCAGTTCCGCGACCGGCAGCTCCGAAGGTTCCGAGGGCTGGAGAACTTTTTCATCGCCAGCTTTGGATAAGGGACATTGGAGCACCCGCAACACCAGCGCCTGAGTCCTTCAAAGGGGAAGATTATGAGATATCTTAGAATATTTTCTGTATATTGTGGGGAAAGAGAAACACATATTGGAACTTGAGAATAAAAGGGCTTGAGATAGCTTCAGGACAAATAGTATTTTTATATTTTCGGAAACCCCATGTCCTCAAATATCTCCGCTTCCACTGTTCGTTCTGCAAACAGTTGTGGAGCTGCACATCAACAGGGTCGATCGGAAATTGCAAGTGGTTCTCCAATGATTCAATGTTCAACGCAGAGGTCAATTGACCCGATTGCCAAGAAAGCGATGCAAAAGCTCTCACATAGCGAGAGATATCTTGCCTGGTTGTTGAGCCCCAACATAAACATCCAAATCCTCTGGCTAATTATGACCAGAAGAGGTCATCTTCCAAAGCTGGGACACAAAATCATTCCCTGAAAACAAGTGAAATCTATCTGAAAAAGCCGACAAGTGACATGTTCCAGCGGGAGCTAGATTTGATCTTGTCACTGCCCACCATTCTACCGCTCTTTCCTTGAGCTTCCATCTCGGAGTGAACCTGGGTAAAGACTCTGAAAACAGAAACCGATGGTTAGTGTACAGCACTGCCACTTGCATCCACAATGCCAGTACACATTCTGCGTGGAGGTAGAAAATGGTGGATGGTAGCGGTAGCCCAGATACAACTGATTTCCTTTGGTTTCCTCAAGCAACTAAAGCTGAGGTATGCTGATGTCGTGCAATTTCAATACAAGGGCAGTGTCCAACCAAAAAACTAGTGGAAGTCCACCCCTGATGCATGAAATTCTGGCTCCTGAAACCAAGTGAGTGACATCTAAGTAGATATCACGTTCTTCTTTTTAAACGTCCCCCAAGCACATACTAAAACCTGGCTTTGGAAAGTCTTAGACTGGGGTGTGGCGGGGGTCAACTCTCATCGTCATCTCAGCAACCTTCTTGGCTTGGAAGTACTCGTACCATTTCTCCTCCAGCACTGCGAACTCCTGCAGCGTGGTAAAATCAACCCGCGAGTGACCATCGATGGTTCGCAGTGGATTCAGAACTCTTCACCAAACCATCAAAAAATATCAAACAATCACAAAACCACCATGGATATCCATGGATCATGGTGGATCACCTAGTGGATCACCTGGTTGGATCACCTGTGGATTTCCGGTAGGTCTGCAGTGCTCCTCCTCTGAGAGTCGTTTGTTCAAAGTCTCTCGATGCGTTTTCAGCAACGAGGCCTTTTCTTCCAACAGCAACCTCGATGGACAACAGGTTTGTGTCAAAGGATCAAAACTCGAAAAACAACTTGCAGGGGCTCCGCAAACTATAGTGAATCCCATTGCGGGAATATTGGACCCCCGGCAAATATGAACATATGGCGTCAAGTCCCCAATTCACAACACGATCACCATGACTTCCCCAATCATCCCAAACATGTTGTGAGAAACGAACATCTTGGAAATGAACTGTTGGTCTTTTTCACTGACGTTGAAATCAGGCGATTCTGCAGAGCAACTTCTGCAAACTCACTTGGCTTTCGAAGTCTTCAGCCGCTGCCTGGATGAACTCGGAGGTTGGGCAACTTGAATGGGTGTCAGAAAAATAAGGTGTATCATGGTATATCCATACATGGCCATTTTGATAGGCCAAGGGGTGAGCCATTTCCAGACAAACCCAAATTCGTCATCTCCATGTTCAACTCAATTAGCACCATGGGGTTTGACGGTTTGACAATGTGGCTGAAGCTCTGGTGAAGCAACGTGCATCGCGTCCAGTTTATCAAATGGTACACTTGTGGCCCGAAGTGTGACCGGTATCGAGATGATGCACTTGCATGCAATTTCAATCATCAGTGAGACTGTATTCATGATCAAAGACCAAACCTTCTTGTATACATATAATATATATATATATACATATTATATTAATAGGGTCGTCTCAAACTTCGGAACCCCAAAATCCTAAGGTTGACGGCACCATCTCGGAATGACGCCGCCTGGTGCTGATCGTTTTGAAGACCTTCGGAGAGGTCCCGGAGCACGTCCTGCGGTGTTTGGGTGCGGTTTGGGGATGGCAGGGATGGTTGGGATGGTCGGATTTGGAACTGCTGGGGATGTAACAAAATCCAGGGTTTTGGGCTTTACCAAACCACCTCCCCAAGAAAATCCGATCATTCTTGGGATCCGTGGCGCCTGCGTGGTAAGGAGCCATGCTGCATCGGTACGTCGAAGCTCCTGGGGCTTGGAGGGACAAATTGGATGCCGCATGATGCCACAAAGCGCAACAAGACTGTGGAGTTCAACATGGGATAGTTTGCTGTCGAGACTAAAGCATGCTAAAGCGACAATGGATGAAAAATGATGAAACTAGACTGCTGTGCATTTCAGACTATGTCAAGAACATTTATAATTGTAGATATATAATATATGGTCGAGTTTCAATATCATAAGAGTCATAGCCAAGTTAGGACCTGGCCCCGTCTAGAAATAAACATTGCCATGGTGAAAAGGCTTTTTAGTGAATGGTACAAACATAGGGAAACTGCCAAATATATCCAAATATGCCGAAACATAGTCAGGACAATCTGCGGAAGTAAAGAAACCTAGGCAACCACAGTGCAGCAATTAACTTGGGGCAACGTCTTGCGGACTCCAGTGAAGTGTTTGCTGGTGAAACTTGACCAGTCAATTTGTCTGTGTGTGTGAAACTTCAACCCCTACTTCACATTGTTTGTTGTTGGGCAAGCCCAAATGTCTGAGTTGGCGCTGTTTTTATACCCACTCCAAGTGGATAAACCAATCTGGCTTTGGTTTAGAGAAACAAATCTCCAAAAAAAACAACAAATGATTAACAAATGGCAAATGGGTTGGATCTCACAGACATCTACCCAAACATGTCCTGAAATCATCCAAGGATGCCTTGGTTTCCAAGGTCTCAAAATATTGAAGGTCTCAAAATGTTGCACCACTGGAATCTAGGTCCTTGATCCCTATTCCGCCCTTGAGCCTTCGCCACGTTGGCTTGTTCTTCCGCCAAATGGCCAGGCTCCTGATGGGATACGAAGCTCAAAGGAGGGACCGAAGTTGGTCATCTTTGGCACTATGCAACCTGATGTATATACTCTTTCTCTATTCCACAGCATTTTAGCACTTGTAAATCTCATGGGTTTGCCTTTGTGAACCTTGACCAACCAACAAGACCAGTGGGGATTGTTAAAATATGTCAAAGTCATGCTTCGTTCTTTTCAGCTTCAAGGGGGATGTTTCAAAGCTAGACCCGTCCTTCCAGTCTGACCACCTCTCAGTCCATCCCAACGAGGTGGTCATCTTCACATACCTGGGTGGCCGCCAGGCAACCAGGATATACATCGTTCGAGCTATTCGGCGGTGAGTAACGTTTGACCACGGTCAACTTGGGATTTGCTGCATCTTATGAGTGTGCTACTCTTTCAACTGACAATTGCATTGCTGGGTGAGGTCACCGGCTCAACACCGCAGCTTGATTGAGAAGGGCCGGGTACCATTAGTTCAGAGAATTAAGCAATGGTAAAGAACCCATATTGGTGGTACCAATAGCAAAAATATTGGTCCATTTTGATCACCCTAGGTAGTCTGGAATATCAACAACAGTTTGAAACACTTTGAAACCACCAGCCAGTCCATCATATTCCGTGATGGTTCTGATTGTACCTTCAATGGATATCTTTTGGCCCATGTACAGTAGCTATTTTATGACATATATATATATTTAACTTGTAATATCATAACATAATATAGTACAGTATCGATATTTATAATGTGGTATTTGGACCCAGTTCATCATGTTGTAGTCCCATCCCCTGATTTTGTATAAATCCCCTACATCCACCATGGTTTCTGCTTCAGCTGCCAACTCTGCAGTGTCGGCCATCCCAATAGCGCGGGCAGCCGCACTGACAGCCCCCCGCAGAACCTCCGGGGCAACGAATGGCCCAAGCGGATCCGGCCGCGCATCGGGGCATCGGCACAGGATCTCCACGGAGGTACCTGTTACAGTCTTCAGCAACACCTGGTGGACAAGATCAGTTGGACATATCTGATTTATCTGATTGACAACATTTATCCACTGGAAGGTAGGTTGTAGATTCAGTTTTCGAGCAAACTTTTTGGAGTTTTATGGTATATTGCTATTTGAAACTGAGAAACCGTGTTCTGTTGTGCAACATGTAGAGAGTTCATTGCTCTTCCACAGAATTAATTCATGTTTGCTGAATATACGCTTTGGACAATACTCATCCGGCAAAGGCAATGTAGTTTGCGGCAGTTGTCCACACTTGTCCTTTATTCTAGCTTTTTTTCAATGTCTGCATTGCAATCAGCCACAACACGTCGAAGCATCGCGGAGCACCAGGTGAGTGGCCAAACGTTTTATTGAGAGATCGTGTTCGTTCATCTCAAGCAGAATGGGGTTGAATGGGGTTGAAAATATGGAGAATACGCCTCATCTTTTAAAGGTTGTGGATCACTTGGTGTTGGATGGTTTTCCTGCAGCCAACTTACATAAACATATCATTGTCTACCAACAATCTATGGGATCATCATCCCCAACTGGAAAACCAGGCTAGTGTTGACCATGGCAACGTGCCCCATGATCAACAATACTTATAGGCCGCTAACAGTATATAGATTGCAAAGTTCAGCAAACCAACCACACAACAGGTTGCACTTTTGTGTTATTGCTGTTGCAGTGTCAGACCTCACCTGCAATCTTGGTGTGCAGAACAATTGTGAATAGCAATGAGTTCATCCGTTCCACGTCCAATGGCCAGAGTCTGGTCTGCATTTCCAACCGATCTGAAGGATACGGATTCCTTTTCGTCACGGAGAATGGGGACAACCAAAGCCAAATCTTTGGAGTATGACTCAGTATGACCCTCTACATCCATGGCATCCTGCAAAAAATGACATAGTCGCAGTATGTCACAGTGGCCCTACCATTCACCAATTGTGCGAATCTCATCATCCATCAAAAATAACATGAAGTTTGATTAAGTTCGATATCACCGATAGGATACTTTTGGGCACAATCGCCATTCGTAAAATCCGTCCTAGCACATTCCTTCCTCGCCGGCCATGTCTTCGCCTCTCATCCTGGCTCAAATCCTTGAGGTCGGATGCGAATGAAGCACCTCGCTGGTGGGTCGAAGCACCCGACAGCGTTCAACATCTCCAGGATTCTCCAGGTATCTCCAACCGTTAAAAAAACCTTAAGGGCAGCAACCGAAAAGTATAGAAACTTCCGATATTCCATCATTGACACAATCATTTCAAGCATCTATCATATCTTATCGCATGGGCTGTGCCTTTCAACTGCCCTCCAAAAACAACACAAACATGGAACTGGGGACCCCTACGTCTTCTAAAGGAAGGCCATAAACAACATTTGAACGACTTGAAGAACTTTGTTTTCTAATCACCATTGTTTGCAGAGGCAGGATACCCTTGCGACCACAGTTTCCCAAAAGACGTCCAGTGTTGTTTCTCACAGCGAAAACACCCAATGGGGTTAAAACCACACAGGAGATGTTAATCTAAAAGAAGTTGAGTTTGGCTACTGACATTGACAATTGAATGGGAAATTGGGATTCCAAACCTGTTGACAGCAGCTTATCTTGGGGATAATGTCGTACACCCAATAATAAACCATCCCCAACAATACATACCATTACATGGATTATCAAATCCTCCCCAAACGGTGCGTAGGATTATGGCATTGGGTTTACCACGTTTATTATGTAATCCCATTTCTTCAAATCCCCACAATTATTCCGTGTTATTTCTGTATAGTTGCACCTTGTTTTTCCATAACATCTTATCCCACATGATATTATTGGGGATATATAATTCATCCCATTCTATACTCAGAATTCCAGAATCATTCCAGAATTGTTCCATGTTTTTATTGGTTACAACACACTTACTGCTCCCCACTCATCAACCACACGCCGGTCGACTCGGCGTTGGGATCCCCAACAGGCGCCCACGAATTCGCCGGCCAAGCCGTCACCCGGTTGCGGCAAATGCTCCGAACCAACCTGTGGTGGCAGACAGCAAGAATTTTAACTACAGTAACCATACTTGAAATAATATAATGGAAATCTTGTGGAATATCATGGACATATAATTCATGTAATGGAATATCATGGAAATGCTTGGGCCCTTGGCGCCAACTGGTAAGCGCTATTTTTCAATCACCAGGAATCTGCAATAGGAAACACACGCATGCACACCGAGTCTTCTGCATCTTCTCACAGGAATTGTGACCTCACTACCTTGTTCATTGCAGAGTTGAGTCAAACCCTGTAGTCAACCATGCTAATCTGGGGTCCAAAATTTTGATTCCATAGATTTCCATAGCCATGACGATTTCAGCCCACAGGTCACCGGTGCCTTTTCTCCACGCAGCTGACACAGCACTGTGGCCTCAGTATCCGAAACAAATATCACCGTGGCACCAGCTAGTCTACATTACCATACATTGAATTCCACTTGGGGCTTGTGCATCACCAACATAACCTGTAGGGCCGTTGCCATAGAAAGTCCACTTAGTGTTGGTTCATGTCCCCAGTTTTGCATGGCAAACCTCTGAATATCTCAATGTTTTGGTCGGATTGGTCGGATATAGAATATTCTTCCATCAAAATGGTTCTAACAATAAAGTAAGAAACAAAAGTAACCAATCAACCTACCCCTACAATTCACCACGATTTCCCCCCATTGCCGAGCTGCTGCCAACGGGAGGGGGACCACGAAGGACTCGCGCAAGGCAATGGCCAAGAGACGACCCAGGGCCCGGAAGCGTGCCAGAACTTCGGGAAGCCGTGGGTCGTCGCTGGCCAATGGCTGCACCTTGAAAGGTAGATCTGGGGTTTTCAGCAGCAAAAAATAGGAATTTCACATGATTTCACTATGATTTTGGCAACAAGTTGGAGGATTTCAAGCTGCAAATATGGCAATAAGCCGGGCTTTTCAGCCAGGATTTGACCAGCACAATATGCAATTTCAAGCTTGTTGAACCAATGAAATATGGTTTTCAACGGGTACGCCAGAGCTTACGCCATGCTTACGCGCGTGGGGTTTTTCCTTACGCGAAGCAAATTTAGGAAACCCTTACGCGAAGTCCTTACGCGGCCTTACCCAAGCAAGGGTTTTGCTTACGCCAAACGCGTTATGACAAGGCCCTTACTAAACATGTAAAGGGAGGTTTTCAGAACGGCTCAATTGGAGCTTATCTGCAAAAACTGGGGTTTCAAGAAGTTTCAAACATCAAACAATTCGGGATGTGGAAATCCCAACATCTTCACCAAATAGGATTGTCTGAGAATAAGATTGAATAAGGTACTCCAAAATCCAAAAAAATATCAGCATGTGTCCGCATTTTCCCATATTTTCCAGATCAAAAATCGCCATTTGGAGGTCTGCCCCCCATCTGATGACAGCCATCCGAGGGCCCCAACGATCAGGCCGCGGCGACTCCGCAAAAATTCGCCCTCCGATTCCAAGCACTGAGCCTTGGGGGATGTGGCAAGCCATGGGTTTGGCCCAATCCACAGGCGTTGGATGCTTATGGATAACTTGGATATACAAACTGAGGAAATGCGGCTGAATTTCAAAACATGAACTCATCCAATCTTCAAATGCTAGGGGAGTTATCTCCTTTAAGCCTTGAAGTATGACAAGTGGGGTTGCGACTTCGAAACTTACATCGTAGTCCACCCCTCAAGCTACAAGGGAGCAGCATGTATGGCTTCGTGTCCTACTAGGCATTACTAGGCTGGACAAGGAACAACAGTGGATCCCCAAATGAACGCACGGTTTGTTAATGATTGCATCAGATGCACTTCCCAAATCATCTTTCAATATATGACAACAACAGATTTTACAATATCATATACTTAAGTATGTAATGCTTGTAACATACCAATATATATCATGATCTTAAAAGCATCAAAGCTTTCCCGAGGTCGCTGCCCACATCGGGACGTCGCTGTTGTTGGAGGAGCGCTGGAGCTCTTTGGCCACATCACTGAAGAAACCTGGAGCCGACCACGCAAGGATTGGATGTGGGATATTGACAATGTACTATAACCAACCATGGGAATGAATCAAGAAACAAAATACAACATTAATACAATATAAATACTTTTAGATTTAAAACATACACAAATCAAATAACAATAGTAATAATGTACGAAATATAAAACATGGAATACAATGGGAAGAAGTATTATTGGGGACACAATTCTGGAGAGATGTCACATGAATCCCACCATATGTATAGAAAGAGAGTCCCGCCGGGGACAAACCCCCCTGAGAACTAGACATGTGTGAGATTGTTCGAGATACTTCAAGATGTATAGATTGGATGCCTATCTTCAGAAGCCTCATAGCTCCTGCCTTGATTCCACTAGTGATTACTAGTGTTCGAATCTATGCATATATGCATCCATATTACGCAACATGGGCCAGAGAGGAAAGCCTTGCTGAACAGAACCGCCCAGCCTTGCGTGACGCCGCGGCCGAAACCTGTCTCATCCTGGCAAGCCAGGAGAATTTCTCGGGGCATTTCAAGGAGGGAATGCAACTAGTAACAGCCATAGATTCAGGATGAATAAATTCCAATAGGATAATCTTTTATGATTGCCCCCCAAAAAATCTCTGTCCGACTAAGTAACAAATTTGAAAGATGTGAAACCATCAAGCAGTTCTGTATATTTCTGGGGTTCCAGCTCTAATCCTGGAGTCCTCGTTAGTCCGCAAACAGGTAAACTGCTGGCGCCTTGAACTGGATCTCCACCACGCCAGAGGAAGACTCAGCAGCTTGCTTGGGTCGCAAGGCACATCGGCCACTATCAACGACTAACTGTAACTAACTTTCATTCTCCAACTTTTGTGCATCCAACATCCACAATCTTCACACATTACCATCACTCCCAACATCACCAGTGTCATCTATCATCAACAACCTCATCACCCATCTGTCCATCCATCCAAACAACCGAACGAACAAACAAGGGAACGGACAAACGAAGGAACCACAAAAAACAATCCCAATCAATCAATCAATCAACCAGCCAATCAACTAGTCAACCTATCATTCACCCCTGTCCTCACAAAAGAACTTCTCTGAGGCCAGTGGACCAGGCAGCACTCTGCCAGCGCGGCGGCTTGATCCCAAATGCGCTCCCTGCCATGGCAAAATATTTTCCATCAAGGGACCAATGCTTTTACCGGGAAATTCCATGATTGAACCACCAAAATTGTAAGTACGAGTAATAAACAACAGCAAACATTGGGTTTAGTTTATTTAGCAAAGATCAACATTCGAACCAGCAAAAACTGGTGGTTTAACTAGAAACTCGGCAGCCTCGGACGCAGGGTTCCATTCTTTCTGGGGGAATATGGGGGAATCAATTTCTATATATCAGACATATATCAGACATTATTCCTTCCCAACAGCTGCATACTTCCTATCCCATCTTTCCATATCTTTCCCACATCCCCGTTGCAGCTGTCGCCCCTTATGGCGCCTGTCCACTTTGGCCAACTCAGAGGTCAAGGAGCCAATCCAAACCTACAGCGATGACCACTGGGTGAACTGCACGGGACCCCACAATTATCTGATATCATTTGGGTGGAACATTCAAATATCCTTGGGAACCATCTCCTACTAGCAGTGTTGGTCACTTTGAATATGATTCCACCAAGTCTTTGCCGTTTTTGTATATCCAATAGGCTTGCCCGATATCAGCGATCGACCTGACCGACATCCATTATTGTTGCCCTTTGATATTCCCGTGATTTTTGGCGATTCCGTTTTGTGCTTCTCAGCCATGCTTGTGCCTCTGGATCTTGCGAGATCTGCTTGGTGAGCTCAAAGAGGTGCTCGTAAGCTTGTGACCTGGGCTCAGGCTCTGTTTTCGACATGCCAAAAACATCCAAAAACCATGAGGTGAAGCACTTCCAGGTTTTAAAACATATAAGAAACTAGCAGGGTAAAGGCACCATTGCTCGGAAAAACAGGTAAGGCAGCTGTGTGATTTCAACACATGCCCCTAAGATGCATGTCACTGAAGAGATCCCCAAAAGTACGCACAGCATGGCACAAATGCACGCATACATCCAAGTCCGCACGCCTGTTTCGCTTTTTTGGTTGATGGGAAGCTTAATCATCCACTTGGTTCAAAAGAAAGATCTTTCTCACGGATTTGTTGATGTCATTGTGCTTCATTGGATATGCAATCAGTGTCATTGAACCTGGGAGGGACCACCACCAAAAAGGGAGAAACACTCAAGATACTCAAGTCCTCACCTGTGCATCGCATGCATTCACTGGGACCTCCAAATCAATATTAGGGGGAAGGGATAATACGTACCGGGGTTCACATAATGTAGTACAGGAGTAGCCAAGATGTTGGTAATTGCATGACCATACCTTTTTGTGCGCAATTACTGGGCAAACGCCCTATGTCAGAGCAGGGGATCGGCACAAATCATTGCCCAAACGCTAGAGCAGGGCATCTGCAGGGCATCAACAGTCAGAGCAGCAAGGGCAAAACAAAATGGGCACAGCACTTCCAAAGGGAATGCTTTCTTACACTTTTCAAGTCCGATTGATTCCTCCCAATTTCAATGTTCCCCGAAAAAGCAAAACATCATGGCCACACCATATTCAGTGCAGTTGCACCGTTGTGTCGAACGGCACCCAGGGATGAAGTGCCCAACAGCTCAAAACCTGAGGCTTTGGACAGAGCTCGTTGATCTCCCATATTCTTCGCTTGAGCCACGCGACCTTCTGCTGCCTTCATAACCTAGCGCGACTTGGCGCTGGTGTCTTGAATTATCTGTCCATTTTTCTTTGGTGACTGGGGCCCTGGAACCCATTCGAACCTCATGAAATAGACCGTTGAGATCTGTTGAGCTTCGGCAAATGCATTTCAACCAGACTATAGACTCTTTGAATGTCTTTGATGCACCTGAAACGGCCGTGAAACATCTTGGAACTGGTCCCCCCAAAAGACTCCAACTGTTCCGTCCCACGCCTCGCTATAACGGCGATTCACCTGCAGTCACAGGTGGTCCATGCGCCCGTAGCTGCTATCCATAGTGGAATATCTACCCCCCATGAGTGCCATGACTGGCGAAAATATTGTAAAGTATGGTAAAGCGACCACAAATCAGACGCATGTTCACATAAGATTAGATAACATTAGATAACTATGTGAACACCAGGGATGGTCTGGGGTCAAAGCACTCGCACACCAAAATGGTCGGTAGTGATGGATGTTCATCCGCAGAAGATGCGTTGGGGCCACAATTGAAATTATGGATAATGGATGCTATGTACTCACATCCTACACCAACTTCCCCGAGGCCTTGCCAAAATCTCCATGCTTCTCAGCATTTCTTCAAACCAGAAATGGAAATTGAACCCATGCGTAGCAGATTTAATGATTGCTATTCAGTTGTGAATCAACCCTTCACTGTGGCAAGGCCCATCTCCTCATCAACGCCGCCTCGCGGGTCTGGCGGTCGTGCACCGCAAAGGGCAAGCCAAAGGCCGAAGACCTCAGAAGAGGGGAGAAAAACCATGAGAAAGTTCTCTGGGGATATCATGGGAATATTAGCAACTAAGACCATATTTTTAATCATGTGGAAAAACAATGGTTCCCATGTCCCACGAAAGGCTAAAACCATCCACGGTGGAGGTCAATAATTTTAATCCGTACCTATATACATCTAAATGGGGTCCAACACACACACACACAAATGTAGGGACTTCACTAACAAACGAAGTGGGATTTAATGATTGACCACTTTATCTGCTCATTTTGAAGGCCCGGACCACTGACTTACTGGGGGGTTTTCTGAAACTTGGATCAACCGTGGAGATACCCGAGTTTGAGCCATGCGGCCACCACTTATGCCAGTTGTGCCATGTTATGCCTATATCAGATGCCACCAAGCTGTAACTGGGGTAGTTCCAAGCTGTGGCCATCCACAACTTTTCGCCGATGATCCCAATGAAGATTCTTCTGGCTTCCAGGAAAGACATCTCAAAGTGAACACATAGCATCATATATATATATATATATATTAACACACACACACACAGACACACGCACACACACAAACACACCATTTTCTTGCGAATTCTGGGAAATAACTTTCAACCCAACACCATAAACTTAAGAACGTGCACCTGCAGATTTGGGGTATTTTTCTTGGCAGTAGACAGTAGACCCTGCTTTTCCAAGGTATTAAGTTTGGACGGATACCCAAATATTGGAGTGAATTTGTACCCATTTTTGTACACCTGCCCAATATCAAGTAGCATTTAGATGCATTTAGTACTGAATCGGTCGGCTTCACAACGAGGATGCAAAGCAAAACAAACCTTTCCATTCAGGGCATTTGGTTAAAACATGTCAAAACACCTTCTAAGCGGGGAGGGGGTCTTCATCCAACCATCCAACCACGACTCTTCACCTGTTGGGCAGGAACCCATCAAAAGGATCGAATTTCGGTGGTATCACCATCCCCTGATCTGTGTCCGGTAGTTGAACTGACAATGGAAATCCATGGAAATCCCCCAGACATGTAGACGTTTCCAGATATTTCCAGCAATATGTGTTTATCAAAAAGTATCTTGCCCTGTTTTTGACCCTATACATCCCTATGCAGCCCATACACGACTACAAATCTGAAAAACATGGCACCATGGTCTGCAGTTATCGAAAGTATTTCTTACTTATCGATGTTCATCCCAAATTCACTTGAAGAATCCTAGTTCAAGCACATCCCCATATACTCATATGAAATGGATTCTGATCGTCATATCATCATATTCCATTCATTTTCATTATCTATCAATTGGTTGAAGTGAACATTTCCGAAACCACCCCAATAAATAGGATTTCAAAGCGTGGTTTTCCTTCATCTTTCTTCATTCAAAACAAACAACACAACCCGCCCAGTGATGGACTGCACCTCAGCAGCACCTCGCGACAATGTCGATCAAAGAGGCGAGGCCTGGAAGAGCCGGTGCTTCCCTGTTTTGAGATGGTGAAAACATGTGAAAGTTGATGAATGGAGGGGTTTAGATATGATCAGATTCCCAAGTGGATGAATGTTGCTCTTTTATTATCTGATGATTTTCTGTTGATTGAAGTTCCAAATAGATCCAAGCAGTCAATTTGCGATTGGCTTGTCCATCTCCATTCTTGTTGGGGAAGGTATGACCAGCAATTTGCTGGACAATGCTGGACATATCCGCTGCTGTCCATGGTCAATAGTCAGAAACCCACTACTTTAGCCAAGCACCGCTTTCATCACAATGCAACCGGAGGATGAAATGGGATGGCCAGATCTGAATAGATCTGAATCAAATTCATTCAAATTGATGCCATCCAGGTGCCACCACCTGCAGTCTGCTTGGTCTCCGTGCATCATTGTACCAAGCCGAAGTACCCAAGATGGCATGCTGTCGCTCACCAGAGTCACCTGCGGTTGGTGTCTATCCCAACCGGAAAGCCAGAAAGGATGATGGGGCAGACTCGGGTACAGTAGACGAATGAATCCAATCCACTGGATCTATAGACCGATGTGCCAGATGTCTAGTTGGAGGTGGATACTCTAGGGGGATACCCCCAAATCCATCAACCAGGGGCATATTTTCCTGAAGTTGGCATTCTTAGGTCGTTTCTTCCCAGCCAATCAGCCTTGGCTGAGGAAGAGACCTGGTCCACATGTTCTAAACATGTTCAGCTCCAGAGTCTGGCAGGGTGGGTTCTGCTGGAAGATTGGAGGCAATATGCCATTTCCATTCAATTACTTCAAGATAGATCCGCACATCCACCCGTTCAAGTCTGTTTCCGGCTGCCAAGATTCACCACTGTTTATTAGAAATTGAAAACCACCAAAAGGCGATGGGAAACATGCTGCTTGTATCCCAGCACGGCAGCATCAGGATGGGTCGGATGCCCTTCCGGGCTCACGTTTCGCGATTCAACGAAACCCCCTGGAATGATCCCTGAATTTCATAAGCAGTTCGCAAGTGGAGTGTCACCCCCTACAACGATTTACAACTTCGTTCCACGCCCCTTTTCACCAACTTTTTATCCCAGTGGTAACTCCTCATACCTGGCTTTTCTACACGTCCGAGCCATGGATCCCTTGACAGTTGGATCATCTCCGCCGACTTCACCAGGCCTGATGCGAACAGAGATCTTCCAGCTTGGCAGAGAGCCGCGGCGACTGCACATCTGCATCCGTTTGCCAGAGCCTGGCTGAGGCCCAGTGGCAAACAGAATCCTAAAAATGGGGATCATTCATCACCAAAACATATTACAACATGATCACAAGTCATCAAAATGAGGAGTTCATGGCTCAAAAAAAAAGGGCATTCAACATAATTTCAACCTTCAAACAATGGGGATGGGAGATGGGTATGCCCTTCAGTAGTTTAACCTGACAATGGACAACTCACTATTTTCCTTTGCCAGATTTGTTAACAACGGGGTATGCTTGGGGGCAAAGAAGTATTTCAACTCTCCGTAATCTTCCACAGGGATTAATCTCCTCGAAATGGTGAGCAAGAACTGAGAAGAATAACCAGAATAACCCCCCACCCAAAACCATCCATTTGGGGTTTGACACCCAATTTTTCCAGCCCACGGGTTCTGTTCACCACTTCCAGGTCAAAAGCGCGGGCTCCACAGGCGTAAGGCTGCCCCGGCGGCGCTGCTCACGGTGAGGCCAAGGGAATCCAACCTGGTCATCGATGGGTCACCATGGGTCACCCATCTGCGATACTGATCATCCCTTGGTGAAAAGTTAGGGCACACAACACATCCAGGTTCATAACGCCTTTGATAGCTATGATCCTAACTGGGGTATAGTGGGATATCCATTGGATATCCCAGGTTTTACCGTTGCATAGTAACCCAATGAGCTCCAGTTAGTAACCAGTAACCAGTCGGCTGACTCTTGGGACCCCCCACGTCTCTTCCACCCACTCTTCGCTGGACCGGGGTTGCCCGTCCTGCACTCCAGAAGCTCTGGCTTAAGTAATGGATCTATTCATTTTGGATCCCACTTGTGAGTTGTAGTCATAGTTCTTATCAGGCAAATCATGGTGAAAGTTGAAAAGAGTGGTGGGCTTCCGAATGTCAAATCCATGCTGGCTGCGTTGGGCTACGACGTTCCAACTTTGGGTCACAGTCGTGCGTTTTCTGCACAAAAGGAAAGTAAGAATTTGGGGCCTGCAGATTTCGTTCATGTTGTTCCCATTTTTGGGTCCTTCTTTGTAGTACCTAAATGATCCTAAATGGGTGTGGAAGATCCCACCAACTTCAATCCCTCTGAACAAGTTCCATTCCCAGCTGTATCGGGATGCAAAAACATGCATCATGAACTGTACCAAGAAATCCATGGAAATCCAACGGCTGGACGGGAAGCCTCCAGAAAATTGCCTCCAGAAATATGTAGAAATCATCTTCCAAAGCCAATGGCTAACCCCCAGCTGCCACCCCATCCCCAGGTCCGCATCTAGGACGAAGCCAAAGAGTTCATCCGAGGCGTCCTTTGAAAGGCACAGTTTGAGACTACAACGAGCTCGGCATGGATCAAGGAGATGAAGAGGTTATCAATGAGTCATCAACCCTCAAGATGGGATGATTTTGTGGTGACAAGATACGACAAGTGTAGAATGGCAATGATTTTGACTCTGAAGTGGGATTGTGATGGATTGTGACTTCAAGTCTAAGTGAAGTGTGACATTTAAACAATCTTGTTCCTAGTAAGATTCTAGTAGTGGATGTGTCCGGAAATGAAGGCCTCTATCCATCCCTGCGGCCATTTTGGATCATTCTTTGAACGTCCAAGACCAATATCAAACACTGACGAGACAAATACAACTCCTACTTGCAGCGGCAAAGTGCCGTCTGCTAGAATGACATGACATGAAGTCTATGAAACATATTCTCAGGGAACGGTTCTGGGGGCCCGGGCTGTTACGGCCACCTTTGATGTTTCAGGCTTCACGCCTGAGTGCAACCAACAAGCACACTAGGATACAAGGAAGCCACTTAGAACCCCAACTTTCTTGATTTGTGGGATGCGGCCCTTCCACTGTCCAGGAGTTTGAGGATCATTTTGGGTATCCTTTTCTGAAGTTTTCTTGCTGTATAAATGAAGGCATGTTAAAGTATGCCCGGTGAAAAGGTCACCCAAAAATACCACAAACATGCAACTCTCAAGACTGATAAAGTGCTTCCCTGCATCAGTCGCATAGGTAAGTCAAAACTGATAAAGGTGTATAATGTCCGCCGACAAATGGAGATCAGTTGAAAGTTGAAAGTAGATTCTAGTGGGAGTATATAGATGCCATTTCATTTGGAATCCTCAAGATCTTTCGGAACGACACTGCCCACTAGAAGACAAATGCGGTACGGAAACATAGAACCGCGCCATAAATCAATATCTCTCATTCGAAATCACCAGCAAGAAAACATCAATTCTATAAACATTACAATATTACACTTTTTTTTTCCGAAGTGGTTCCATATTTTCCATATTTCTCCCAACCCCCTTTGGACGCCCAGCTGGGGATCAGACCCTCCAGGGTGAGGTCTTCAATGGAGGGCCTCGGCCGGGACGGCTTTCGGATGGTTTGGTCGACAATTCTGGGGTAGGTGTAACTAACAAAACTACTGTAATTGATATTGTAGGTACTTATGGTAGCAATCATGGGTAGCCTCAATTCTTGTTTGGTAACCAACTTCGCCTTCCAAATCATTCGGACCATGTGCAGCTGGCCTCAATATGTTGGGTGCGAGATTCAGGAATGAATGGTCTATGTGACTCTATGTAGATATGGATGGAAAACCGGCTACCCTGGATTTCACATCAAAATGGCTAGTACATGATTGCAAAATATTGCAAATAGATACTCATTCCTGCCTTCATATGGGAAAATCATAGGTTGAGAAGGCTTAGGTCAGCACAAGACCACGGTGCAGGATATTTGAAGCGTGGTGAGCAAATCCACCTGACGCTGATGGCTCTTCAGAGGTCAGTTTTTTGAGTACCGGGAAATGGCCAATCTTTGCTTTGACAAAAAAGTCGGAGGTGTGAACATACATGACAATTATATATGATGATATATGCATGCATATATATATATATATTTTAAATATGTATAAATAGGGATGGGCAGGAATCGAGTGCCCCCAGTGGTTTATCATTACAAATGACATGACGTTGTAGTCTGCTGGATCTTGAATATTGACTCAAACACATGTGTCGGTAGGGTGTGAAACGCCCACTCAGGTTGCCCCATCTTGATCTGAGTTGAAAGGGGAACCCTTGGATCACAAGATACAGAACAGGAGTGTGCATCTCCCTCTCTGGATGACATTCAATCTTCACCTGTTGGCTCCTGGGATAGAATTTCTATAGTCTATTTCACCCCTTGTCATCGTTTGCAAAATCTTCTTCCGGGGCGGTATCCCTTGCCAGAAGACAATGAAGGTCATTTGCATTTTTGGTTGTTCACCCTTCATTCCTAGAGCTGTAACCCTTGCGGTCACTACCTCTTCTTGCAGACTCGCTGAATCCAGGGCTCTAGACACTGGCTGATGTACAGTAGCTAAGAGCCCATCTTCAATCTACAGGATGAATTCCAGTTCATTGATGTCAGTGGTCCACAATAAATGGCAAAGCTAGGGCTTGAGGCTGCCCAAAAAGATCAATGGTTTCATGGATCCTGAAGAGATCATCGTGGGTCCAATGCCGAAAGTGTTTTCCCCGGTTTTCTCCATTTGGTAAACCAGCGATATGATCATTTTCCAAGGCCCTTCTGAATCATACCATCCATTTGGCTTCAAAAATAAATCATGAAATTTCGGAACATCGCCAGACGTTTCAACATTTGAACCGTGGCCATGTTCCAACATATCGAAAACCATGTTCTCGACCACGAGGGATGGAACGGGGGAACGGCAGATCACCCCACCTTTTGCCGCTCGGCCAGATGCTGCAACCCCTTTGCCAGAACCTAGTGGAGATGATGACCAAATTCGCCTGGAATATCATCATTTTTCCCCACAGAAATACTATGAAAATCATTGAACAAAGCCATTTGAGGGGTACCTCAATTTCAGCCAGACCCTCATGGGATTGGCTAACTTCATCTGACTGCGACCCAACCCTTCAGTTTCAACACCGAGAGGCCCAATCGTCGGGAAAACGCACGGGTGCTGGTAAAGCGCGCGGACACTGGGCCTGTGCCATAGGGGATGGGTTGGAGATGGGTACCTATCAATCACAATTGGGTACCACTATACATGTACCAAGTAATTCTGCTACAAAAGCTAAGGGTTTGACCCCTACCAAACAATACCAATAAAATGACCAAATGGAACAGGTTCACCATGTTTCACCGCTCAACATGTGGAAAGGACTATGGCAATCAAGCAAACTTCGGACAGAACCAAATCACACAGTGTTGTAGCCAACAAACCCCAGCAATATATGCAAAGCGGTGAAAAAAGCGAGCACATTTATTGGAATATCACCAGACAACCAATGGCTGTTGATTCATCAAAATCCAGGCCTGTCAAAAAGGCTAAGGTCCCAGCACAAGCCGCAGGTGACTTGTAGGAACTGTCTGGTGGGCCATACTGCCATTCCTCGGGGTCAAAATGTTCCAAAATGATCCACAGAGATCACGTGGTCACAGCAGTCACAGCAGTGTCTCCCATGGCTGGAACCCCGGATGCCTCTGGTCGAAGCTTGAAGGAAGCGGTCATTTGACCGGAGACCGCAGGGTACAACGAGGCCTGGGCACGGTGGCGCGGCAAAGCAGTGCCACCACCATCAGGGTGACCATCATGATGTGTATGTAATGATAATCGTCAAGACTAAGACCATCATGGTGATGGTGATACTATAGTAATAACGATTAATCATTACATACATAATACATCATAATACTAATACTACATCATCATCATCATCATCATCATCATCATCATCATCATCATCATCATCATCATCATCATCATCATCATCATCATCATCATCATCATCATCATCTCCTGGCAGTGAGGCCCAAGCGCATTGCACTCCGGTGAAGGTTTCCGGTTTGATCCACACACCGTTGGTGCTGAACTGCAGAATCCCCGAGGGGAGATCCGCGGCGCAGCCCACCACCACCTGTGAGATGCGCCAGATCCATGGCAACGCTTGTCGCTCTAACTGGGCTAAACAATGGCGTGTTGTATGGTGCAAGATACGAAAACGCAATCTGCATCATGTATATATATATATATATATATGTTGTATTTTCATACATAACAATACATAACATGTATATGTATATAATTCAGCCATCTGCACATCATATCTACCCTGCTTGGATTTTTTGGGTGTGTGGATGTCCAATCGCTCCGATGGGTTTCAAGAAGAAAGACCACCACAAAGAAACAAATACACAGATCCAGTGTGACAAAAGATCCCGCCCTTGGCTCAGTAATCCCATCCAAAAACCATTGATTTAGTACTGGATCTATGATGATCTATGTGCGTATCTAATTTGTTTGGCTCCACTCATGGGATTTGATATATATATATATATTTAATTATATTATTTAATATCACTTGATGATTGAACAGTGGTTGGATAAATATTTTATCTTCAAGCTTCCCGGGACCACTAGTGGGTCTAGGATTCAGAATATGATTGGTGCTTTGAAATTACAGATCACCCCAAAAGATCAACAATGATCAACCATAATTAAAGGGGTTTGATCCCAACATTAATGGGGTTACTAGCAGGGTTATACCATATCAATACCGGTAAAACTCACCCCAACCGAACCCCCTTCAGCTCACCTCCTTCGTCCACGTGGATGGAAAGCTTCCAGCCTGCAGCAACCATAGATGGCATGGAAATATGGCATGGAAATATACCTTCTATACAAATACTATACAAATACTTGGAGGTTCTGCGCGGTTTTGTTGCTTTTTGTACTTTGCAGAGGCTAAAACTGACTGTATCCTTGAATTATCTTGAATTTTTCCTGTATCTTTGAACAAGAGTGGAGGAAATTCTGTTGAAAACTGGAGCCCGCCGAGCACTGCTCGCAACTTTGAGCTGAGAGAAATCTAGAAAAGGGACTCTGTGGGCTGATCCGACTTTCCCCAGAGAAAGTCACTGCCTCGCCCCCGTGCCAGATCTTTTGTCTCCCACCTCAGAGTAGGCATGGAAACACAAATGGGAGATGGGAAATTGTTAGACATTTGGATGGTGCACCCAGCATCGATCAGATCCATTTGACTTCCAATAGTTTCGATGAAACTGCGGTGATTCCATCTGATTGCACGGCAAATTGGAGCCACGGGGGCTGTATCCAAAATTTTTGGGCTTATTGGGTGGTGCAGAAGTGGCAGGCACATGACAAGTGACCAACAGCCCAGCTACCATACTGGCGCATCTTTCAACCTCTATGCTTGAAGTCAATAGCAACTGGCAACGGTCGGAAGCAGATGTTGAAGTGAGTAGCTCTGCAAAGGCACATTGGTATTTGTGCAATACAGATTAATACAAGAGGTGCTGGAAATGGCGAGACGAAAGAACAGCCAGTGGAAAATGGAAGCAGCTGGACCATTGAAGCTGAAAGAATCGTTGCCTCAAATCTGAATCCGGCATCAGCCTATCTTGCGTAAATAGGTCTCGAGTGTAGAATCATTTCTGTCGCATGGGCATGGGACCAGGATTCGAAGTACAACCAAACACAAAAAACAAATCCTCGACTGAACAAGAACAGTCCATTCCTATCACATGATCTCTACGGATCCCTCATCCATCCTACATTTTTCACCCCCACCCTGCGACCTAGATCCCTTGGGTTCCCCGGCCATCCACGCCCCAGCTTTCCAGGTCATCGCCCACACCATAGAGCCAGGTATCTCCGAAGAAGCGAAACTTCTCCGAGGCCCAGCCTTTGACCGACGTCGAGTGTATTGGACCATCATGGATCATCCACTACCAGCAGTTCACAAATCAATGTACTGTGACTACCAGTGTTTTATTGATGATTTGATGATATTTGATGTATATATATTATATATATAGAGTTATTATATATATATATATATATTACAATATATATATATATATAAATATTACAATATATATATATATATATATGCAGTATCTTGGGCACACCAACTTTTGACCCAGGGACCCAGCCCTTCTCCATGTGCTGACATCGAATCCGCGCCTACTTGTGGCGTGTCATGGGACTGGATGTGGAGCTCGTAGTAGACCTGCTGCAGTGCGTGGGGCGGTGGTGAAAATGCTTTGGTTCAAGGGAAAAGCAGCAAACATTTTTTTTCCCATCTTTTTCCGATCAAATATAGGGGTTTCCTGTAATTTTTCCTTGAAACCAATCAAATGTTTGGATTTGTTTGGCATGGTTCAATCCGGGATACCAAAAATTGTTCTTTGGAATTTGATGCACTTTGAAAGAAACATCTTCTGTTTCCATCATTTACATACAAAGAGTTCCATGGAGGGTGTGCCCTCTAATAATCAGCCAACCATTGGTGATTTTGGATGATTTTGGTGGTTTCATCACCAGATTAGCCTTCGAAGGTCATTCCCCCGTTACGACGCCCCTTGCGCTGAGAGCCGCTGGAACATCATCTGTCAGCGATGATCATCCCAGAGGTGAAAAGAGTTGAAACCACAGAGTCACATCATCGACGCATGTCCATGCAAGTTTCAGGAACAACTCGCCAAAAGAGGATGGAATATACACAACTAGATTCAACATGATTCAACTAGATAATACTGTACACTGTACCAAATATAACCAGCCTGGTTATGGCTCCAATCTACAGTTCAAGTCACGAGGAGTACAACTATTTTTCAGCCAGGGGGAGAGAGAGAGAGAGAGGGAGTGCCATGAGGAATACCCTCTCATAATATCTCATAATTAATATTAATTAATCATATTCCAACCTGAAGAATGGAAATGCATCCTCTCTTGTAGATAATTTTGCGTTTGAATATTTTCGAAAAGGGGATTTTCCACTGACATGTTTGTTTAGCCTCTGTCTTCTTGAAAGACTTCTACATGCTCTGATCGTTGACGCCTCAACATGTACCCATGTGGACCTGGGTCACCCTTGCTAATCACACAAACTCACAGTCTTCCAGCCACAAAGATCCTAGCCTCCCTAATCTTCGCAGCCGATCAAAATCATCCACCTACATTCCAACTATATTCCAAATCCATGACTTTCATGACTTTTTGTTAAAGATTTTGGATCTCCCAGCCCTTCCCAGCCCTTCCCCCACCTTCGCAACCTCCACCAGCCCCTTCCCCAGGCGCCTTGCCACTGCTGCTCAGTTGCGGCAGCCCCACTGTGGTCCAAGAAGTGGACACCCACGAGAAGCCGTCCACCCGCGCGTCCTTTCCACGCAGCAGGCCTCAGGGCGTGCCGGGCAGAGGGGGGGTAAACTAGGGGCTCCACTGGGATTGAGATGCCAAGAGCTAAATTTTCAAGATGTACCACATTTGAATTTGGGAATACTTGGGAATAATTGAAATATGCGAATGTATATCGTTCATTCATTGTTCAATTTGTACCGGACAATGAGCCCATATCAATTATTCTTGGCGATACGTGGGGAAAAAATGTTTGTTGTCCAAGGGTACAAGAAGGGTGAGATGAGAACTTTGCCTCCAACAGATTAGAATCGATGGCTCGAGCCCCTCTGGCATCTTGGACGCTCAAGAATGGGATGTCCACCACTGGCACCCATGGGTCAAGAGTGACACCCCTAAATACTTCACTAGTGGAGCTTTCTGAGACCAAACTTAGACTCGCAACTTCCGAACATTTGGGTTGAAAGTTGGGCTCAAACAGTCATTTTACACTTGAACGTGGCCACATTTGGTTCCAGTATTTCACATCTAAAATCCATGGGGTGCAGTCAAAATGATCAACCTTTCCCTATAGGCTCCTTGAGTCTTTAAGGCCACTGGGCTTGCGGCTGACGCTTGGCGATGTGCTTGAACTGCTACCACCCAGGCTGTACGCCTTTCGCCATATCTCTACAAAGGCCCAAGCAGCAACAAACAGTCAACATGTTAGGAAAACAACAAGGAATCCTCGGGTCCAGCTGGCACCAACATATGATATAATTCCATTGAATTGATACTCAGTAGATTCCTTTTCCGTTGTTTCTTTTAAAGAAAAAATCACCAGGAGTAGTTCCACATCGGGCCAGCTAGTGTTCCAGGAATCCCTACAACAATGCCGCATTGTTCCGACCCTGTTCTCTGGACTAGAAAGGGAGTTCTAGGATCGATTGATTCGTACACATGAGAGATGAACCGGATGAATCGGCAACATCAAAACAAAACTTCAGTTGCCAAAGACGCTTCAAGTTCAACGGTGATCTAAGTCGACCAGGATGTTTCAGACCCAAACACCATTTGACAAATCCGTTCCAAGGCTCCAGTGACCATGTCAGCGAAAGGAAAATGCGAACAAAGCTAAAGGAAGAATGGTAAAAAAAGGGAAACTATCAGTAAAGGCCTTTGAACATGTCCCACCAAAAGCAGAAATGGTCCCCTTCGGGAACCCAATGTTGACAAGAATGCACCAATCTCTTTGTCTTAATATGTCTTAATCTCCATCATCAACAGCAAAAACAGAATTCAAGAATTCAACCAGCAGTTACACCATACATTGTTCTCCTCTCCTGCCGCCCCGTCGGCGGCGCACCAATGTCGGCTTAGGAAGTTGTACCCCAGGAGGGGTCGTCAGGCTGCTCTCATTCGGTGGAGCTGGGCAATCCGCATCCACATCTCAGCAAGGGGCTGGGTCAAAGAGTTCTACCTGGGTCCGGGTAGGTTTTAGGCTTCCTGAAAGATCAATCAACCTCGATTTGTTCAGTTAGGTGGTCTTTGTTTTTCACCATGTTGGGGCCTGACAGACGGTGAATTTTTTGGCTGAAAATATCACATGCAACGAAACCCAAGCTGTGCTGCAAAGGTTTCGGGCCAGGGCCATCTGTTTCTTCCGTGATTTCCACTGGCCAAGGCCCCCATACTGAATCTCCGCGTGATGCGTGAAGATTCGGCACCTCGCCTGAAGGTCCGGTGCCAGCCGTGCAAGAAAAGGGGGAATAGAAACCAACAATCACTGGGTAATGGTAGTGGATGATACCCAGATGTAAAACAATACTAAGAAATAAGACGAACATACACCAAAAGCAAAAAATAATGAATAGATAGACAAACAGATAAGATAGATAGAGAAGTAAGATAGGTAGACAAGCCATATAGATAGAAAGATAGGATAGATAAGATAGATAGGATCGATAGGACAGATAGGATAGATAGGATAGATAGGGTAGATAGGCTAGACAGGATAGGTAGGATAGGTAGGGTAATCCCGGATAGATAGGACAAACAGGATTGATAGGTAGATAGGTAGATAGACAATGATAGACAGAGAGAAAGAAAGACATATAGATAGAAAGATCGCTAGGTAGATAGCTAGATAGTAAGATAGATACGTAGGATAGATAAGTAAGATTGAGAGATAGATAGATAGCTAGCTAGACAGACGAACATATAGATATATAATGATATATAAGTAGGCAAATAGATAGACAGAGAGAAAAGAACGATAAGATAGACAAGATAAGAAAAGATAAGACACTATATAAGGTAAGATAAGATAAGATAGGATAAGAACAAATAAGATAAGAAGGAACGACATATAGATAGAAACTGTTAAAGTAGACAAGTAAGATAGTTGAGACAAAAAGAAACAATGAAATAGATAGGTAGATAGGGAGATAGGTAGAGAAACATAGATAGATAGAAGAGGTAAATGAAATAACTAAGATAGATGAGATAAACAAGAAACGTAAAGGGCGATAAGATAGATAAGATAGATCAGATAGATAAGATAGATAAGATAGATAAGGATAGAAATATAGTCGAAGACGACTTTGTCCATTCTAAGTGGCATGTTTTGGATTCGGCTGTTGTTTTTTGAGGAAAACCATGGGATTTCACCAGTTTCCATACAATCAACCCGACTCAGGGTCCAGGCTCCAATGACTGCAGGTCCTTGGCTTCAGGTCCCTTTCAGAATTCTTGGATGGTAAATTGGTAAATTGGATCATCGACGTGTCATTGGGGCTGTTGATAAGTGAATTTGGCTCAAAAATTCTGATCACCCAAAGTCTTTGCCTGGGCCTCTGGTGACATTGTTTGAGCTAGTGAAGAACCCTGCAAAACATGACTACTACGTCTTGGCACTCCCACCCTCACAATGGGTATCTCCCACAGTTATGAACCGTTCCTACAAATGGAAGTATACCATGTACAGATACGGTCTTGTATGGGTTTGTCTTTTCATAGGCACATGATAGGCACAAACACCTAACCCAATGGTTTCCACTACAAAAAGTGCTATTTTTATACAATTTTTTTGGGCAAAAAAACATATTACAATGTGTTCAGTAGTATGCCTTCCAGCAAGCCCTCATCATCCAGCCAGTATGTAGGCACCGCGCTGCACGTGTCTGCACTTGCGCTTCCACTGGAGGCACTGGATAGAGCCGAGGCCTAAACCAGGGAAGATCTGACTGACAGGAACGACCCGTGTACCAGTAGTACCTTCACTTCCCCACTTCAAAGTGGATTCTGTACCAAATCATACCAAATTATGGGTGGGTTGTATATGCCCATTTTTCTGAAGCATAGAACCCTCAATCTGGATATGATATGAGTCAAAATCATGGATCTGCTGTCAGTGACACTTAGGCCCAGACCCTTCAAAGCCAACCATGGTCCTGTGCTTGCCAGTAGCCTTTGGCCAGCGATCCAACTCCGTGGTGAGGTGCATCAAAAGTTTTACCAAATCATCAGATTCCACAAATGTCCACATGTTTTTTTTTTCCAAAGTCACATCTACAATTATCTAGAATAATCTATAAGCTATAATAATCTATAACCATATATATAAATATGTATAATCATCTAAAATTATGTATAATTATCTACATACATCTACCTCATTCAGCCGCTTTTGGGACGTTTTCTGCCAGCCACAAAAATCACCGGCAGCTGAGGTTGGCACCAAGGCGCCGGTGGAGAGGCAAACGTACAGAGGTGGCTCTTCTTGGACAAATACTGCAGGGATCCAGGCCTGCCGATGCCACAGATGTTGGGAAAATGTTGGGAAAACCCCAAAATCCACTGGTTTATCATCATTCTCCTGGTAAGGTTTGCTGTTTCACGCAATTTTTGGGTAGCCCATTGCCAGACACGCCCATATAGAGGTGCCAAGGAGGCGATGGGACAGCCATTGCTGGATCGCTTCTTCTGTACAATGTGAGTGACTAGTTCAACCATGTTCAACCTCTCTGTGCTAACATTTTCTCTATCCCAAGCAGCAACTCATCCCATCGTGACATTGTAGAAGCATTGAAGCTGGTGAAAAGGGAATCGGTTTAGATAAGTTTATATAACTGTCCAACCCCGTCCAAGCTTTCCAAGCCATCCACACATCTCCACACCTGCTGTTTCTGAAGGACCTCACCACTGAACCAAGAAACTCCCTCGTCGCCCTGGCCTCATCCATCCTGATCTCCACCAAATCTCGAAGGCCGGTTTTCAGAGCACCCTGCAGATCCGCCCAGGACATGGTCTTCCGATGCCACCCAGGTTGTCACAGCAAACTCATCCAGGAGATTGCAGGAAACCTATCGATTGGATTTTTGGATATTTTTGGTTAATTGATGTTAATTGATCTTACTTGTTGACAGTTGTTCTGTGTTGTCTGCCGGTCAGACCATCATTTAGGCTCGAACTGGCTGGTGCGGCTTAAAGGCAATCTGTATGACACTCCATGGTGCACCCATATGCCAATTGCGCCAAATGTGGATGTCTTCCATTCAAACACATGGATTCCAGCCGGCCCGTCACTAACTTTCTGGTAGTATCTCAATTGTCTTTCAGGTACCCACAGCCCGAAATTCGTGGCCTTACTTCGCTGGGCGCTTCCTCCTGCAAACAGGTGGGAAACTCGGCAAAGCTCACAGGGTTCTATGGAACCAAGCTTCTGGCAACGCATCATACTCCATCAAGATGCTCCCTCCAAGTGGTACGGGATCTTCCGTTCGGATGGCATACGATGATATGCATGTTGTACAGGATTGTACAGGTATCCCTGGATATCCAATAATGATGATCCGTTGTGATGCATTGCAAGATTTTGGAAGCCTAGATTTCTGGACTTTTGGATGGCTTGGATCATATTCCAAACACATCGTAGCCATACATCAATTATGCAGCGTAAAATGCAAGTGAAGACATCTTGTATATTCCAAAGTAGATCTGGAGTGTACTTCTTATAGTATTCAGGCAGTCAATTGCTGGTCCGCTTTCACGTACTACTTGCCATCACTCGTGGTGGTTCAATCCATTGAGCCACCCCCGAAGTAGGTCAGAATTGTATCATGTTGGGTACCAAAAAAAGGTGTCGGTTAGTGGCCGAAAAATACCAACAAGATCTACAGTAACAAGTAGTAACAAGTCAATCATGACCAAACAAACAGTGGTGTAACGGTCCTTGCACTTGACTGGCCAACTCCGGTTCCGCCACCACCTTTCGGCCAGGCTTGCAGGATCTACGAGATGGGCTCCCAAATGTGGTTCAAGATGATGTATCCACACCAATGAAGATGGTATTGGGATATGCTAGATGGCATTGGGATATGGATACGGATTTTAACGGGAGTTAAAGAACTAGCTAGCGTGTTTATCATTGCTGCTCCTTTGCCCGAGTAGAATCACAATCCAGTGACTGACAATTCTACATTTTTGCACCCTTGACTGGCTCCACGAGCCTTGCGCCAAACGTGCCAAGCGTGTCTGTGCATACTCTACACACATGGATTAATTCACGCGAGTATCCGGTTCCTGATATATGACGTTAAAACACCTAAGCTACTACACGAATCTCTTGGTGAATACTCTCACACCCAAATACATAGCGCACACTGGGTTTGTCACTTCTTACCATTCCAGATCAGTATCTCTATTCTGATTATCCTGGAATCACTGGGTTGGTTAAGGGAGCATCTACAGTACAGAAAAAGAAGCATACATTTTCTATGCAACCAAGGGTTTTCCAGTAAACTTTCCTGACAGTTGTATATATATATATACCTCTCAGAATTGCTTCAAGGGGTACAGGAATCCCCAAGGTATCATCGTGAGAACAGGTAAAAACATGGAACAGCCATGTTTCCCGATAAATTTTGCCGTTGATCCACCCAGTGGTATCCTGGAAACATCTCCAAGTGCCATCCCGGCATCTGCCGCTGCACCCTGCAGGCCACAGCAGACATCAGCCGATCAGCGATTCGTGTGGCAGAGCCTAGGGGAGCGCGGCTCAGGTGACAACATCAGGGGATGCTTTCCCGACACTATCAGATCAATCTTAGATCACTGTAGATCACTATAAACGAGTACAGATCACTATAGACTCTATAGACTCTATAGATGGTCAACCAACCAACCAACCAAAGAAAAACACAAGTCATGCTAGCAAAGCAGTGTTTCGCAAGTCTGTAAGTCTAGAAGTCAGCAGTTTATTTGTTTTACTGAATTATACTGAATTCTCTAAGTCCCCAGCAATTCCCCAGTCTAAAGGCTCACACGTAGTTGTTTAATCTAAATTTCACATTTTGTTTTAAGTTTTCCTTAAAAGGAAAGAATATAAAGTTTAGGCTGGCCCATCAAGTTTAAACTTTAACTAAGGAGTTAATAACTGCCAGATTCTCGCATTTGAGATCCATGCTATGTGTGAGCCCTCGAGCCACTGCTGCTTCACCATTTGCCGCAACAGCCTGAACGCTGAACGTTGAACGCTGGGCGGATCCTTCAAAAAGTGGGTGAAGTCAGTCTGAGCCTTCATGGATGCACGTGACCTGAGACTTTGCCTTAAGAAATACAAAGAGGAGTCCGAGTCATGACGATTGTTTCCGGTATGGGGTCAACATTGGGTAACCCACAGCATGGACTAGCACTCACTATCATTGATTGTCTGTCCCAGCAACTCCTAAACACTTGTCAGCACTCAAGCACACAGACAACTCAACAACTGCTCTGCCCTGGGAGACCTGCCCACGCCACTCACCGATAATTTCTGCAAAGTTTTAACTAGTTTTAACCATCAAATTGATGCTTTGCACCAAGAGAGACCCATCAACTGTGGAATCCTGTTGCTGAAGTGCCTCCCGCCCTTTGACCACCTGATTCATCTTGATCAGTTGATGGTTTCTCAAACTTGGGTCCATCGTACGGGATCCCCTTGGTATTGCCCCAAACAAACCCTGGTTGATCTCCAGATTAAGCCGTCCGCATGCCTTGTGAACCGCTTCCAGCATTTCTTGCTCTCCATTGGGCCAACCGATCCTGGCTTCCACACTTCCACAGGGTTCACAGGCTTCGGCAAAACTATCCGTCGTCTGGGGGATGAAACATAGGCAAAATCTATCAATATCTCAAAACCACCAACACATCTCCATACAGTACCGTTGGCTGCGCCCTGATTTCGGCTGTGTCATCAACACCAACACGTCCACTGCACGTTGAGATGCTGCAAGCAGGCCAGAGAGTACTCGGCCCATTTGTTGGAGACGCTGGTGAAGGCGTTCTTCACCTCCAGCCTTGGTGCATGATACATTTGGAAGCGTATGGGTTCGGAACCGAGGGTGCCAGGGGACTGCAGATTTTGGATGTTTGGACAATTCTGAGAGTACCTCAAAGGACCTTGCGAAAAAGAAAAAGCTTTTGGAACAAAGTGGGTGTTTCCTAAACAAGATCAAGGTTGGCAACCTACTGGTATCATCTTTGAAAGCAATTTAGAGAATTGTGTCGGTTGATCTTACCGCTCCACTGGATGCATGATCTAGCTGTACAGTGATGGTTATCCCCACCCATGCTGACCCTTTGACTTCCCAAGATCCCAGCTCCACGGATTGCCAGACCTGATGTGGGAAGCGGGGCTACATAGCCCTTCAATGTCCCACCACAACCTGGGGGCCCTGGGGCAACCCTCAAGCATAAATTTTGGAGAAAATGTCAATAAGATCAAAATTCGCCAATGGAGGATTATATAAAGCGAACCATTTAACATCGCTCCCTTTGAACTCGTGAAACATGGAATCGAACATACAATGGCCATGTCTGTCAGGAACACTGTATACTCACATTGTGGGCCTGACTCCATTATATGACCTCATCTTGAATTTCAGGCGTGCATTGCATTGGATCCGTAAAACATGAATTTTGGAAGAAGCCTTCGGCAGAGGCCAGTACTGCTTCTGTAATGATAGCACGCTCGCCTTTGAAACCTAAACATAGAGCAAGTCCTGATTGCCTCACAGCTGGTAGCTATGGTCAGAGTACATTCCGAAGCGAATGATGCAGTTGAGATAACTAGTCATAACTTTGGTATGCAAATTCCATGTCTGTTGAAAAAACAGCATTCTATGAAAGTGGGCCAGTTTTGGACGTCCCAGCACTGCAGCTCCTCCGGTGTGGCTGGCATGAGCAAACTCATCCCCACTGGGCCCAACCGGCCAGTTCGAAGGGCAACTCAGCATCAAACCAGATAATCACCTTGGGACGGGGGATGTATGGAGCTTGGCAGCTTGACCTATATACCTCTTTCATCATCTTTCTATGTCTATCCACATCACTGAAATTTGTCCCTACAAGGACTAGTCAGATTGGGAATGATTGGAATATGTTTAGAATTGTTTAGAGTGATCCCAAAAAGTTTTTGAATAGACTAAATATGGAAATTCATCTATAAATGTTGCATTTTGATGGAGTTTCCATGATTTTTCCCCTGGTTTGACAATTCCTAAGGATAGATCCCTCCCACCGCGTTGGTCTTCCCTGAGTCTGCGGCAGACCAGACTGGATCGCTGGGACCAGGTGGATTGGACCTGAGAACATATTTCTTGTTTCGGGTCGTTTTCCAGATCAAAATTGGGATTCAACTGGATTCAGCCAACAATCATCAAGAAACATTAGGGAGCTTAGCAAAAAGCATGATTCTTTAACCTTTAAGGGAACATGTACTGGATACCCTGTGTTTGAACCAAATGTATTGGGATTGTGACGCAAAATCCGTGAAATCAAACCACCTGTGGAAAATAAGTCATGAATAAATTTATGAAATTACTGTTACATGAAAATATATGAGTGTGGAAAATACAATTGACAGACCCAATTTTGCCATAAGGGTACTCAATTGCGGTTTCTTGGGTCTACCGCAGTATAAGTTTACATGCCAATGTAATGACCCACAATCCGCACTGCGACGGTCCTTTTACGAGAGATTGACAAGATAATCCCTGACCACCGCGAACACCGTTCCTGTATTTCTGTGAGAGAAGTCCCTGTTTTGACTGAAAGGACCAGAATCTGAACAAGCATAAACAGATACAAGTAATATCATAGAATCCTACTTTACTACCTTGCCTTATACGGCCACCTCCACAGATTTCATGGCTGCCCTACTGCTGCGGTGACCAACACAAGCCATGGCAAGACTTGGCGACTCGGACGGGGGCGGCTGAATGGTCAAGTGAAAGAAACTGTTGAGCACCTCAGGTCATCTCAGGTCCGTTGGACTTTCGGTAAACAAGACGACGAACAGAGGGGTGGTTCTCAATGCGGTGCCTGAATCCTGAAGGGAATCAAATCATTATATATTTAGAATCTATTAGAATATGTTTAAATACTTAATCATATCAACTTCACTCAACTTCTATTCGAACACTCCGAAACTAATCGAAAATGATCACTTGTGGGAGCTTGAGTCCGAGCAACTGGTGCCACATCAGGAGGATCCCACCTGGGCGGTTGCCAGGTGTAGAAATTGGTCCCTGAAATGTCCCTAACAGGAAACTTCTCCAAAGAATTGGGGGAGGTGGTTGAATTTTCACAGTTGATGGTGTCCATCATGATTTCAATCAAGTGTGAAAATCTAAATTCATCTAAATTCCAACCATGTGCACTTCCCACCCCGCTAGGTGCCAAGCAAGGTAAAAGATGCGTCCTCTTGCTCCTCCATATCTCGTTGCTGCCATCCGAAGTGTTTCAACCTCAGCCAGTTTCTGGTTGCTGCGTGAGGAAAACCGGAAAATTGCCAATATAGGATTCCATCTAAAATCACCTAAACCTAAGGGAGCAAACTCATGGGAAGACGGATACTCCAGCTTTCACAATTTGAATGACCACACCCTGAGTCACAAAGAAGGGCCCACCGTGAACGCTCTTTTCCGAATATATAAATCTATCGGTCTTGAGCCAACCAAGATGCGTGACTCTGCCCGGTTCAGACTCCACCTACGTCTGATACGAATCCCGCCCCTGAAAGGTCGACACTGGTTGTCTTTTACATCCATAATACATCCATTACATCCAAAAAAAGTTGACCATGGCTGCAGCCTACCCTGCCCATGTCGACATAAGATGACATAAGTGTCCGGCAGCGGTATTGCAGCCTCTTGAATCAGGAGGCCATCTACCGACTGTGCCTGTCAGGGGCTGTGCCAGGACCTTCAACTGGGATGGCACCCAAGGTCGTATGGGTGAGAATGCAAGATTCCGTGTCAAAGTACTCCACTTCTGCGTCTGTTAAAAACTTAACATACCCCAACACTTAGCGTTTGAAGCCATCAACTGAGAAGTTAAGTGATACTAAACTCAACCTATTTGACGGTATATGACTTGAATATTGCTGTCCAGAAGGATGGTCGGCTTCATGGTTCACCATTTGTAACATATATCTTCAAGAGTCAACACTGCACAACTTCAGCCATATTGGTTGATACAGTATGGATCCGTATGGTGTAAAGATGGCTGATTGCCCAACAATGGGGTCTCTGGATACTACTACCAAAGTGCCTTCACAGGCCAATTCAGCTACTCCTCCAACAATTAAACCATACTGTTTCATGATATTCCGGTGTTTGTTGTTTGAACTCTGAACCCCCTTTTTATCTCTGATTTTACTTGGGCATCTGTGACTTCCCATTGCGAATCCCCGAGCATCTGACGATCGCATCCACAATTTCATTGTCCTGACTGGATAGACTGTATCAGGGGTGTATCATCTACAAATCATAGGGATAGGAAACAAGGGCATCCTATTCTCTATGGATCACTTTTTCGAGCTAAAATGAATGGAGTCCTCAAGTTGCTGTAGAGGTAACAGTTCAGTGGAAAACACAAATTGGCTCAGGCACGTGACCCACATTGGATATCTGCAAGAAAGGCTCCCTAGAGCCAACTTTACAGGTTGCCTCAATCAGGATCATGATCTGGGATGATTGGGATATCCGAATAGCCCGTGAATGGCATTGGATTATGATCCCATGATCTCTTCTGCTGTTCTGTTGTCCGTTGTCAGCTGTTGCTTGGGAGTCGTTCTCTTCCTCGTCATTGTCTAAGGTCCTACCACACCACTTCTTCATGGCCAAAAAACATCTGTGCCGGCCGCAATTGCCCGTGACTCCTCCGTGGAAACCACTGCGACACAGCACTGTTCGCACAACTTGACCAGGCTTTTCCGCACATCTGCCTGGCGCGGGTACCCAAATGATCATCATCCCACGGATCACAACTGTTGCATCACTCAAGTGAACTGACTCATTTGTACTACCCTGCCCAGCCCTGCCCGTTTCATGTATAGTACTTTCAACTTTTTAATCAGCCAATCCCAGAAAAGCCTTGAGTAGTGAATCTATTCATTTGCGGTTTTCGTGACGGATCAAACGGGGAGGTGATCATCCAACAAAAATCATCCCAGCCTTGGCTTCCACGTGCAGCAGCTGCATGTAAAGCTCCTGAGCCACCGTGAGTCCAAGAATTGGGGGCGGAGAAACCACTGTCAAAATGGAGACAAGGTCAAGAAATGTAGCAATGTCAGGGGGAAGAACCATGAAATATAATGACAATGGGTATAAACGTGAGTTCCTATGAAGCATGATGAAGCATGGGATGCGATGCGGATGCAACAAACATTGGGATTTAAGCAACAAAGACAGTTTCACCGAACAGAAACGGCGATCAACATCTGCCGTTGAGGTCCTCCTCATCCGGATCCAAGGGCAAGGGTTTGGGCCCTTCCACCTGTGGAGAAGTCTCACCACTGGGATCAAATAGCTGCTACTGGCCAGGAAATGGGGACATATTGGAATACCAAACACCTGGTGATATGACAATAGAATCCGAAACCCTGAGTGATTTTCAGCACACTGGAGGCAAGAGGACAAACATGGACAAACCATCTAAACCCTATATTTCAAGTAATGTGACTTATTGTCTATTCAGTCTGTTCTCCAAGATAGAAACTGTGGATATCACGCCCATAACTGGGTGAGCTGACCATGGTCCATGGTCGTAAAGTTGCTATATATTATATATTTGGAATGCACATCCAAGCACAGGGTGGGTCAAGTCAGAAAGTGTCAGTGTAGAATGAGCTAGTTCACTCAAGATGTTGAGTGAAACTATGGTGTTGAGTGCTTTAACATGCGACCCATAACTATACTATACTTAGGCAGCATGCATTTGACTGTCGCAGGGATATCAGCAATTGTCTTGAGGATGAAGAACAATCACAGGGATACTCACAGCGCAACGTTTTTTTTTTATTGAAAGATAAACAGGATACCCTCTGGTAAACTAACATAGCTATTGAAACTGGGCATTTATACTTGATTTTCCCATTAAAAATAGTGATTTTCCATAGTTATGTTAGTTTACCAGAGGGTACCCTCCAGGTGAATTTTCCAATTGAAGCCACAGAATTAGAATTTTCCAATTTTCCACAGGACACTGGGACCACCCAAAATGCCGCCAGCTGAGCCTCTTTCAGTTGGGTCACCTTGTAGTCATTCACCAAGCTCTGGGCCACATCCTGATGGCACTTGGATGTCTTTTTGGTGATTTGATCACCAATGGTGAGTGACTCGAGAAGAATCTCTTTGGGTCTCCAATTTGTTGGGGACATACCCATGTATCCGTGTGAACTAGTGGCAGAGATGCTGGGATGCAGAATCATTGAACCTGGTTTGATGACATTTACATAATGACCGCAGCCTGGCAGTTGGCCATATGGCCGCAAAGAATGGACATCCTGAAATATGCACATAGCACATCTCTAGATGTTCCATCTTTAGATGAGTTTTCAAACTCTGTATTGGTCGATTTCACAGTCTATTATGTTGCCCACAATAGCTGGAGTTGCTCGTCCTTGCTCACGACAAGACAATTCTAAGCGTGTCTAAGACTATTCTAAGTATTCTAAGTATATCTATAGGCAAATGCATGACAAAATGCTACAGTACTAGACTCATTAATCTTACAGAAACTAAAACATCAGTTTGCATGGGGTATTATCCTACGATTGGTTGGTGGATGTCCAAACAAGCTTGCTGTTTTCCCCCCCAATTGTCCTCGTTTCGCTCGATGGAAGTGTCACTATGACTGGCCTGGCAGGAACGTAGTCAACCAGCTATGGCGAATCTTGCATACTGTACACCTTTAAAAGAGTTACCGTAAGTTTTAGTTGGATCGGATGTTCCTCAATTTGCTGCCCAAACAAAATCACCCATCCAAAAATCTAATCACGATATGATAGTGTTCAAATGGTTCTATATATCTCCGAACATTAGCTTTGCGACCTGAGTCGTTCCCCACACCAAAATGTGCGAATTTGACTTCACTGATCTGTGGCTATGCCTAAGGTCGAATGACCTGGTACAATGATGGTATTATCAAACCTGCTGAAGATGGATGAGCGAATTGTCTAAAGATGTCTAAAGGAAGTGAAGGTCAGAGCTGGACATCTTCGAACCACCACTGTGCCATGGTGGCATGGTCACTACGTGACACCTCGAAATGCCAATCGCCCAGTGCCAGAACATGAGGTTCGGGAGAATTGTCGCCTGAGGTCGGGGAGGACTGATCAGCAAATCTCGAAATTCCATGTCGCCCCCACATAGGCAAAATTAAAAGAACATCCTGGAATAGTGAGAAATATCACGAAGTATGAAAGTCTCAGCTTCTCAGATTGTCTCAGAAAATGGTTGGATTCAATATATATATATATATGTGCATGCATGTAGATTATAGATATAATATATACATATATTTAATATATATGTATATAATGTATATAATGTTTCCCAAAATGGATCCAATCCCTGCCATCCCGGTCGTTGGGATCCGCACTGGTCGAGCCCGAGGCTGAGAGGAGGTGCACTGGGATGCCAATCTGCGGCAGGACCTGGTGGTGATGGCGTTTGTTGGGTAATTGTTGGGATATTGTTGGGATATTGTTGGGATAGTTTTTCCAGCTATTACCCAACTATTAGTTGATGGTCCCAATAAATCCCACTAATTGATGGATAGTTGGATGAGTTTTTTCTGGGAATCAGTTGGGAAAGGATTTCAACTGACTGTGGTTTCGAGAAAACATGCCTTGGCATTCTTGGATGTGAAGTGTGACCGGATTAATCAGCCAGCATCATCCCGACCAAACAGCAGCTTGAGGTTCAAACTACAACACCTTCCACGTAATACTCGGTAGTTGCCTGCGGCCCACTGCTTCACTATGGCACTATGACTTGTGAGCTTCAACACTTTCAAAAAATGATCCTTGCACGTTTCACAAATCAAGGACCTAAGGACACTGGTTCTGTGTAATCTTTTGGATGCATAAAACAAAGGTTTGGATTATGATGTACCACCTAATTATAAGACTTTATGAAACTGATATCATTAATATCATTGACAACACAAGCAAACTAAATACACCAAACAAATTCGACATATTCTATTCATTCAAATGGCCCCTTGACAATTCGTGGGGGCTTGGGAGTGCGCCGGTGCACCAGCCCGAACTCCAGTCAAACGGGCGATCCCTTTGGCAGTCAATTTTCGATTGCCATGCCCAAAAGTGAACATCACTGCGACATGTGGTTCATTTCTTTTAAAACGGAAGTAGCGAGTTCACCCCACATTTGTGATGTCGCTACATTTACCTACATTATAGAACCCTTCGCCTATCTATGTTGGCCACACACACACACACACTTTGGGTGGTCAGAGCTGAAACAACAAATCCACGCCATGTTTTGCCACATTTTCCGGACTGGGAAAGGATAAAACTCACCTCCAGCTTCATGGACAAAAGGACCTCCAAAACTCAAGATTATGCAACCCTAAATTTGCTTTTTGAAATGTATATAAATTTACAATCTCCAAGAGACATCAAACATTGATCAACATCTAAAATGGAAAACTATCCAATGAATCAAATCATTTTTGGGACCATCATATATTTTTGAAGTTCCATCAGTTGGTTGGCCGAAGCCACCTGGAAGAGCTTGTGGCCAATAAGGCGCAAACAGAACCTGTGCTGATCCCAGGGACACCATGGAGACTGGGATAGACCATAGATATAGACCGTAGATATGTTCACCAGATTGATTTCATGGGACATTTTCAGGAACCACTTGTTTTTAGCCCCCGAATACAGGATGTTCCTGTACATTTTCCCTTCATCTAAGTCTGTGGACATTGGAATTCCAACCGTCCTATACTATCTATACTTGGTCTTTGTTTTAGGACATGAACAGTTGATACCCGAATGAACAGTTGATGATCTTGCTGGATGCCTAAACGCTGAGGCCGTTGAGGTCCTTGTAACATCTTGTAACTCTTCTGCTTCTTTTAAATCTTGAAAACGACATGTTGCACGACATGTTGCATACTGGTTGCAACGTGGGTCCATATGCTCTGTCGTCCTTGGACCTTTCAATTGCTGAGGGCTCAGGGTTCATGGTCATGCCATGGCACGAAGCATGTTCAAAATGTTCCAAACTGACATAATTTTATCAAAATCCTAGCACTCAGCATTGTGGGTCTGAAGATTCGGCCTGGACTCCGGCTCATTGTCTTGAGGTAAAATCACTTTTTGGTGAGCATATCTCCTACTATTGATGATTCTATTGTGAGTACAAAGAAGATTATGTGACAAAAATCTTTGCAGGTCTCAAAACAATCAACCCGCAAATAACTAATTATATGGGTTTGTCTAAATGTATGATACCCCAAAATTTGATGGTTAAACAATGTTAAACACACCATTTTCTCTATTCTAATGGCTAGAAACCTGGGGGTACACTCCCATATGGACCTTTGCACCTAAGGTGCATCTGTTCCTCTCCCTGCATCTACTTGGTTCCGGGCCTCAGGTACTCCTGACAGAAACCATCAACATGTACCAGGACTGAAATGTCTGCATCTAGTCATCAACCGGGTGCAGATTTTTTGTGATGTTCCTTTTGGTATTTTTTTTCAGTCTGGGGCAGTTTTCATTGCTATTTGCTACATTTTGGAGCTAGAATATGCAATTTACTGCATTTTGGAGCTGAAATCCCGGATTTGCTTCGTATTTAGAGCCCTTCTTTGGACCTTAAGTCTCTCGTTCGCAGCGTGTTTGGGACCTTCACCTTTCACGGTGTCTCAGAGGTTTCTTTTTTACTCGTTGCCTGCACAAGAGTTGCAGTATGCCGCCAAGAAACCACAAAAGCCAACAAAAACACTTAAGCCAAAACAACAGAATTCAAAAAAAACAAGTAAGTAGCCAAGAAGCCCAGAAGACAAGAGCCACAAAAGTCACGAAAGCCAAGAAGATTGGAAACAAAACAAAAGAATAACAAATAGCACTCCCGTCTGCAAGGTATCAAACAAATGTGAAATATGGGCATGCATGTCACATCATCTAACCAAAATATTCAACTATGGAACCATATGAGATCTGACCAACTATAGGCACCTCACTATCAAAAATTCAAGTCGATTCCAATAGAGTAGAATTTGTCAACATGAGTCCAATGATGTGCTTGTGTATCCCACCAAGGTTGACTGGTTGGAGTCTTCAATCCTCTCCTATTGTTGCAGGTCTCACCTCACCCTCCCATATTTGCTGGCAAATTATATAAGCCAGTACCGTCCCAGTAACCCACAAAGCCATACAAAGCCAAGGTTTACCCATCAATATCTTCCCACTAGATCTCTAAGTAGTTCATCCTCAAACAGAATCCCAATTATATATATATAAGTATATATATACATTAATATATATATGTATCATTATATATAGATCTCCAAGATATCCCCCACATCCCAAGTGACCCATCCGCAGTCTCCTCACTTCCCAAAAAGCCACCAGCCACCAGAAGAAGACGGGTCAAGTTCCCCATCTTCACCAAGGGTTCAGCTTGAACCTGACGGCGCTGGCGCCCCCCTTGGCTCCTTTCGACCGCTTTCTTGGAGGAGTTAGGGGAGATACATACCAGACTTGTTCATACCACACATCAATGGATTGAAAACGAATGAATGACAGACACACACACACACATTGCAACAAACAACTCGATGGATGTACGATGGTTTCAGTTGATTCCTTTTTTTGGTGTTTGTGGTCGGAAGAAAATAGTGTATGTTGAGATGGTGCTTGATTCAATTGAATGAGTCAGACAAATGCAGCATATTAGTGGCGTTCTCTTGTAAGACCAACCCGTTTTTGGGTCCTGAAACCGCTAAGCAGACTTGGATGTTTTGGTTTAAAACGCCTGCGGAACGCCATCTCCACTCTCGCAGTAGATTTGGTCTCAACATGTCTCAACTAGCGACAAGAAATCAGCCCATGTCTCCCACTGAGACAGGGACCACATAATTTCCTCCATGCACCAAATCCTGACCCTCAGTGGATGCCTGGGCAGGATGACATGAGAGCCACTTGGCGCGGACACACAAAACACAGAAAGCAGGATCTAGTCGTATCAATAAAGGATCACTGCGATTTATGGCCCAATCAGTATTAGAATGTATTACAATGTATTACATACTAGATTCATCAAGTTCCTTCAAGTTCCTTCTGCTCCTGATCTCTGATCGGTGATAGTGCGCACTGCGTAAAAATTCCCAACCTTTCAGCCATCTGACTACAGTCTCCTTGGATCATTCATTGTTCATCCCCCGGATCCCATGGGTCAGTTCAACCTGGCCCCTCTGTACCTCACACCAAAATAGCTGGGAGAACTAGGGATTTCAATATGGACATATATATATATATATGGTTGTTCATCCTCCAAATTTATGCTATTTTATGGGATACATAGGTAACTTGACCCATTCCAATCTCGCCAATCCGCAACCCATCTAGGCCCCAGCTGCTTCTGGTGAAGCGCAGAAGAGGCAGAAGGGTTCTGTGAGCACTCGCAGACTCACGTCCTGGCGCTCACCTGGGGATGCTTCCAGGCTCCAGCGTTCTTCATGGTTCTTCCCAGTAAGTACGATGAGGGACACCGGATGGACATGTGGCTGGAAAATCCTCATCAGATCTCTATATACATGATCTATTCTTACGGTTGTGTATGATTTTGGTAGAATGATGTTTCATGATGCTTCCTTTGCCATGTTAACTGTTGACTTCGTGAATTGCCACAAAGTAGCATCAACAGCGAGTGATGAACAGAATTTGGATGCAAAATACTTTGACAAGATTAAAGTAGTGGATGCATTGAACCCACAAATGCACTCAAGAATAGCTTCAAACACGTTGAAGTCTGGTGACAAAAAGCAAAGAAAGAAACTGAGTGATACCCTCCAATAGACTAACAGGGCAATGAACATTCTCTCTGGTATCTGTCGATCATTTGCCTATTAACAATGGGTTTACAATGGTTTACACATATTTGCACATTGCAGCTTCTTGCTGGCATGAAAGATTCGAGCATCTGCCCCAATTTTCTGTGGGTCAAAACCTTGGTACCCCAGTGACACCGGCCCGATGAACATCAAAATCGCTGGCGGATGTTCATCCCCACCTTTATGGTCTCACAGGTTTTCACCCATCCCCAATTGCTGAACACAACACATTCTCCAAACAGGAAAATGACCCATCAGGTCCCGCAGAAAAATTGGGGTCGACATCACTTCTCTAGGCAGGTCACGATACACGTGTACTGAGAACTTCTCCTCCTCCTCAACAACCTGCGTGCTTAGGCAGTTTGGAAGAGGATGGGAAGTTCCTTGAATACAAGTCACATCTAAATGACTTGGCAGTGTATGACCGCAAATGAGTCACAAGTATATATATATATATACACATAATATAATATAACATGTAATATGTATATATATATATATGTATCTGTGTGTGTGTGTGTTTGTGTCCTGTGTATATATATATATACATACATTCATGATCGAATTATATGGGGTGAAAAGGTGGGAAACCAGATTGAAGGTGTCTTTTTGAAGGTCCCACGCATCTCAACACTTCACATAGATTTGCAGAGAGCACTTCCTGTCGGACCCTGATGGATTCTGATGCGCATCATAGTGCCATGTGAATCGTGAGTGAATTACCTTCTCCATCTTTTCCCATTATATAAATAAAACAACACATCTTTGCAACAGAAGTTGGTCCTACGATAAATCTTAAACAAAGTGCGACCTCACCTCAGGTCACATCTTTAAAATCCTTTTATCACATGGCTTGCTCCCTTGCAAATGAACATGCAATCGCCAAAACATATGCAACATGATCTTCCCATTGACTATCTGCAACTGCAATTTCAGGGCTCACTATTAGTAGCCCTAGAAATAGACCATAATAGAGCCACCTGGTTCGATAGTGTTGGCCATGACAACTTGAAACTTCCAACCTGCAGGAGCATAGCCGCCAATTCCTTGGACATTTTGAAATTCCTCTCTCTCAGCAGCTTCTGTGGCACCTGGTCGAAATTGCTTGACACTGCATTCTTCAAGGAAGCAGGACGATATACAGTGAACACCAATGATCGATGTGTATCATACAATAACAATCAAAAACATATCTCAAAACGATGCAACCTCCACGTCTTCAGCGCTTTCCACTCAAAATCAGCAGATTTGGGATTCCAGAACTTGGTATGTAGGGGCAATTGGACCGGAGAACCAGAGTGCTCTGTTTGGCTCACAGATTAGCACATGAGGAACTTTTGGAATACTTTGACAAACCATGCCGCCAATTAGAAACATGTTTTAGTTATGTGTGTTCTCTGCTATGTATCCTGCCAACATGCCCTTACTCTTTTCCTAGCCCACCATTTTCTATCGATTAGATCACCATTGTGTGAGTCTCTGTTTGCTGGTAAACTTAAAAACATAATCAGAATCTCTATATAATTTCTGATGGTTAAGTCCCAATGCTTTCCTGCCTCAATCATCTATTCTTGCTGGCCTACCCCAAATCCATTCCTTGTCTCCTATTTTCTTTCTGCTTCATGCTCCAATCCCCCATTCCGATTTGTCATCCTCCATGTCTATTTCTGAAACTCCCCAAGGTTTTCCTCGAGCTCGCTGCCTTTGGTGGCACACTTTTGGTGGCAGAATCCTCAATTCATGCCAATTCATGCTGGTGAAATCATCTGAAATCCCCATTCTTGGTGGTTAGATCTCCATTGATCTGAATTGTTAGAGGTTCAACCCCAAATTTTGACTGCTTGAATTCACTTCTTTGCCGGTCAAATCCACCCCTCTTCGGTGCCAAGCACGGCCGCACCTCCAAACGAATCAGTTCGCTGGGCGTCAAGGTGTCGAGGGCGCCAGAGGCCTGGAGATTCTGGTTTTGATCCACTTGGGGATTTCACCAAGAGTTGGGGATCAATCCGGGATCAAAGATCCGCTGCTGCGCAGCAGCCATATCTTGCCAGGTGTAAGAGTACCTCTGACTGTTACTTGGTAGTGGTACATACCCATTGACCCTGGTACCCTGTTGACCATCCCAGAAATGAGGAGAACCCACCAATTTGGCTTGGTGTGAAAATGGGGTATCCCCTAAATTTGATTGTTAAACATCATGTTCACTCTTTAAATCGCCACAAACTATGCGGTACTCACCACTTTCAGACAAACCCACATATCATATTGCTGGTTGTCATATGATCTCATATGATTCTATCATATCCCCATTACTGGTTGGTTTTATCCTCATTTACATCCACATCCCCAATTTATGGATCTGGATGGGCAGCTGCTGAGACTCCACACCAAGATGGGCGGCCGGGGCTCTGGTTGGGAGATCAGCTCAGACCATTTCCACAAGATGTTCTCCTGGCTGGAAAAAACCAACCAACCTGGTCCATGTGATTGGCAAACACATGTGGACTTAAAGAAAAAAAAACATGGAGATATAGATGGTAAATGCTGATAAATAATTCTTATATATGATATGATAGCAATTTCAATCATGAGGTCTTTCTTTCTGGATTTGATGCACTGCGAAAGCACCTCGGACTACAACAAGAAGGGTTTGGCGTTGTTCTTGGGAGGCTACAGTGAGAGTATCAACTTGCCAGCAGCACTGCTGCCAGTCGGATATGCTGCGGTCTTGGCCTTGGAAATTCATGGGATCATCAGCTTGGACGTTGGATGTCTCCACTATCGTGTGGTCAAACTTGTCAACACTAGAGATCCAAAAAAAAAAGAGCAGCGGTAAAGTCAGCCTTGTGAATGATGCCTTGTGGTTTGATACAGTTTCATAAGGTCTTCATGTATAATAATGCATGTGTAGGTCTCTTATGATGCTGTCTCTTTGACTAGAATTACCATATAGATATTGAGAACCTCTGCAAACTATACAGTAATAATTCACCAATCAGGCCATTTGGGGGATGATTCCCCCAATCCTAACCATCCTGCCATTCCGACGATGGTAAGCTTCTCACGGCTGGTGCAACAGCTCTGGTGTGGCCGCCAAACATGGAAGCCTCGTTTGATCAAATCACTGGGATCAAAACATCTTTGCGCTCCTGGAGTGTTGAAACTTCACTGCACCGATGCCGCAGTGATTGTATTTCATGCCATCCCATGAAGTTCTTGTGCGAAGTGGAATGTCCAAAATTCGGCCGCAAACCCATTTTCGTATACTGCAACCATGCAGCTTTTTGGAGGGGTTTCGCAGAGAAGCGAATTGGGAGATCCATACGACTTTGGCACAAGCTGAAACAAAACTTGGAACATGGGTTGCTGCCTGGTCTGTTGCCTGGAGCTGCTAGACCAACCAATCAGCTTGTGAAGGGAATGGTCATCCCACCATATGGATCGATTGTAACATGTAGTATATGTACTGTATGGTCATGTATGTAGAAATAATGCAGAATCATATGATATATCACATGTAGCCCCTTACCACACAACGATGGTTGAGGTCAATAGCCCAACCGTTCACAACCACTGGGCTCTCCACATCTTAAAGATGCCGTGTCTGCGCAGCTTTTCTGCTGCAGCTGGTCCAGCCTGCAGGGGTCGGAGCAATCATGGTGCCTTCATGGGGAATCATCGTCATCATTCTCACCCTCAGATACCCTCAGATACCCTCAGTATCATTGTCATAGTATGTCATAGTCAAGTCACTGTTGTCATTTCAGAGAGCCTTCTCTCTTTGATTTCTATGCATTTCATTACATTTGATTCATCTACCTCGTACTACCTGGTACAGTACCTTTCCAAGCATTCACAGGTCAGGTGGCAACAACTCAGTGATTTCAACACACCCCACCTCGCACAAGCTGTTTGCTAAGCGAAGGCCCAAATCCATGGAAGATGAGTCGAACGACATCAGCCTGGAAGCTGGGGTCAAGACAGCTAAGCGACTGGAGGCATAAATCGGCATGAAGAATCACAAAGGTGAACAACACTTCATATACTTATATTACTTTATAATCAATTATAGTTGATATCATTGATATCTAATATTCACAATCGCACGAATTTTGATATACTGTAGATGGTCAGTTCAATCCCAAGCACAACCAGGCTGCAAGAAACATCGAGGAACGAGAAATGACTGGTGACTGCCGAGGTCTGGACAAGCTGCGACAAAGCTGCACCAAGCTCTCAAGTGAATCGTCGGGCAGTGGAGCTGCATGTTCACAGCCCAGAACCAACACCTGGCAATGGGCATGGCTGGCGTTACTGGTGGGCATCAACCTCTTCTGAAGAACATATGAATATTGTAACTGAAGATTATAAGGACAATAACAATTATGATAATGATATGATAATACGTGTAGATGCGCATTTTTACGTACTTGTGACATACATGTACATCACATGTGGTGATAAATTTTGGCTACTAATACAGTATATAGTTTTCACACTAGACCAACGACGTGCTTTTGGGGCATCCTTTCAAGAACTCCTCCTGTCACATCTTAGGGCAATTTTTCGAGAGAACACAGCGGATATTCCTAGGATCACCTCAGTACGCCTTCAAAATGACGTCCTCAAAATGGACAGTACACAACCACAACATACCACAGCCCAAGGGCCTGTATGAGCTGGGAATCCAGATTTCTCTGTCCTGAATAGCTGGAGGGTAACATCTTTCGAGCCTTAGCAGGTAGAGATCTCAACAGTGACTGGAAATGACAAAAAACCTGGTCCACTGACCAATCAATTGGCTGACAAAACGCTATCCCCAAGTGTCGACTGGTAGGACACAGCATGCTGGATACTACAGTAGACTCTCTGGTGAACCAATTGTGCAGAGGGGACGGTGCAGAGAGGAATCATGCACATTTGGCAAGTGATAATGACAAGCAACGCTTGTCTTGGTTTCAGGTAGGCCCTTCTTTCTACATCTTTCTATCCCATCCATCTCAAGTGAGCCAGCTTGCAGTAGGAGGCCAACCTAAATCCAATTTCTGAGGTACACAGTCCAAATGATAGGGCTATACTATACATGGCTATACTGATAGTGGGTCATGACATTCAGGCTCATACTATTCACTTTCTGCGAAAATAGTAGTTGCAGAGGAAAACCAATGCCACTTCCACACAGTGTCAGATCCCGAGAGAAAATCTCAGGATCACAACTTTAACCAACACCATAAATCCACCTGAAGTATGAGACTTCACTATCAAAAGGCATTACCATTAGTTCGGTCACACACCATGGTCTTGTGTAAGTTGTCCCCTCTAGACGCTTCCATTAGAGAGACATGTCCATATCGATGCAACACCACATCTGCCACGCGTCAATCAAAGGCCTTTTCAAGAACACTTGCGAAAGCTAATCGACAAGCACTGTAGGATTCTAAATGAAGGGCACCTGTGCACCAACATGATTACACATACGCAAACTGGGCAGCAACTGCTGAGCTGTCACCACCAGTTTGGTGCGCCCCAAGTCACGACTGACCCATCGACCAGGATCGCAGCAAATGCGCGCTCAGTTGCTTGAACCTGCTGGACATCCTTCAGCCGATCTTTAACTCCAGAGCTGTCACCACCAAAGTTTCGTCCGCCCCAAGTCACGACTGACCCATCGACCAGGATCGCAGCAAATCCATAGGTCGTTGCTTGAAGCTGCTGGACACCCTTGAGCTGATCTTGGACTCCAGAACTGTCACCACCAAAGTTTGGATTGCCCCAAGTCACGACTGACCCATCAGCCAGGATCGCAGCAAATGCATAGCTCGTTGATTGAAGCTGCTGGACATCCTTCAGCTGATTTTGGACTCCAAAGCTGTCACCACCAGATTCTGGATTGCCCCAAGTCACGACTGACCCATCCACCAGGATCGCAGCAAATGCCCGCTCAGTAGCCCAAACCTGCTGGACACCCTTCAGCTGATCTTGGATTCCAGAGCTGTTACCACCAAAGCCTGGCGTGCCCCATGTGACAACTCGGTCACCTCCAGAGCAAAACAAGGCAAAAGCTCCTGATGTTGCTGCCAGCTTTGCCTCCAGGACAATAGCCGTCAGATGGTCTCCGTCCTCAAGTCCCGCAGCTTGCAGAGATACTGTAGGATCCAACGCGTGATGGTCTCCAGCCAAAAGCCTCAAGAAGCCACGTTGAAAGGATTTCTGTGCCAGAACCCTCAAGTCCCCTACTTTGGAGGACTGCAGAATCGAAAACATCTCAGTGCAACCGCTTGGCAAAGCTACAGTGACTTGAAGCATGTGTCAAGAAACTCCAATGGAACCCACAGGCCAGTTTGTACAATTGATTGATCCTGGAGCCAAACTGCACCACTTGTTTCGCAATGGAACAAACAAACTCCCAAGACGAGCTCGGCATTTGAAACCCCTTGCTGGAATGATGGGGAACTGTCTGTCAGAGGGCCATGACAAAGCCCAATGATTTCATTCTTGGCCCTGCCTGCGGCACGAGTGGTGTGGGTGATATCCCGACTATTGCCAATTATATAACATGATAAAATCATGTAAAATCACAATTTGAAATGCTAATACTGTGACAAATAACTCCCCTATCAACCATCATCCAAAGGCAAAAAGAGCCCAACTTCCACGGTTTTTGGTCCAAGGCACCAAGGGCAACAACGTCACCGCCAGTGTGCGTCGCAGCCGCCGCAAGGGCAAGCCCTTCTGCAGCACTGCGTCGTCTTTGGGCACCTGGCTGTGGCAGGGAATTGCAAGGCCCTGGCGACTGGATAGACCTGGGCCAACCATGGATATACAATGGATAGACCATGGATATGCTCGGATATATCATCTGGGTTTAAGGTCACCAACCCTCCCAAAGATTAGTCACTTGAAGGAAGACATTGTGGGATACCAAGATTCGAACAACAAGTCCAGTGGAAAGTTGGAAATTAATAGCATATTGTAGCCAAAAACAATATTGATATCGTGGCAACCTGGGATCTATGTTATGATATGATATGATATGATATGATATGATATGATATGATATGATATGATACAACCCAGTAAGTCTGGTTTAATGGAAAACCTCATCCCTTCCACGAAAACTGCTTCACCTTTGCGTGGGGAGCTTGATACCCTTCTACTAAGCCATGAAGCAAGGAAATTGCACCTCCAAAAGAGGCTTGGAAAACCCTACTTGCAGATGAACTACTCCCCTCTGGCAAATGGGTTCAAAAATCCTTGCAACTGGACTCTCCAAAATTGGTCAATTCCCCCATCAAAACCCGGTCCTTTGAAGCCCTGAAGAACATGGAAGCCATCCCCAAGCAAAGTCCTCCAGTCTTGGCTCCCAGGCCAAGTAGCCCAACAGACTTTTCGCGGCTTCCGGCAGCTTATGCTTTGACACCTCAAATGTAGCATGGGGAGCATCGCTGAGGGTGGAGGAAACAAAAGGTGCGTCAAATACAGGCTGTTCTGGTCAGGAAATTTCCTCATCATCATTAGAATGGTTCTTGTTGTTATTAGTTACTATTTCCATGTTTGCTTTCAGGATATGTTCATACAGTGCGAATGGATACCGAAACAAGCAAACGTAGGCAGGGCAATTGCCCGAAAGATACAGGATTTGCGTTTGACATTCAGCCTAAGATAACTAGGTGCCCTACACAGTTCAAATCCCTGACATATATGATACAAGTTAGTTCAATCCAAGTACTTAGAACTTCTTCCCAGATGTGCAGGTATGGTATCCCATGACAGGTTGGAACAATGTTGTATCATGTTGTATCTGAATTGTATTTTCCCATTCTAAGGCTGCTGTCAAGCTGCTTCAATCTCCAAGGGATCGCAACCATAGTCCAGGAGAACTCGAACCACCTGCAAAGAACCCCAGAATCGGTGAGCAGCACGTCTGCGGAACTCCTTCTTGAATTGATTCAACGCTGGGTTACCTGATGATTTTAAAGCACCATTTTCTAGTAGAGCGGCTACGGCTTTCTTCCACCTTGGTTGAGCAAATCGTCTCAGGCTGGAATTATTCCCTCTGCAAGTTCTCAAAGCTGTTGTTCAGACTAATATCTAAGAAAAAGAACACATTCCCAACAATTTCGGAACCGGCCCAACCTCCCGCAAATGACCCCTAGGGGTAGTGAAATGGTCCTCATACCCAGGAATTGCAGTGGATTTTTTTTTCCTCCGGTTTTTCAGAGTTTGAAGATTTCCCCTCAAACAGGATTTCAAATGGTTTCAGTATCTCCACCGCTTTTGACCCAGTCCAATGCGATTAACAAATAACCCCCTGGGCTGCTGATCATTGGGAGGGATCGAAAAATTAGTAGCAAATGGCATCAATACTTATTAGGGGGGTACCAAAACCAGGGTATCAATAACCAAATAATCCGTGATACAATAATTATCATTGATCATCCTAACTTGTGCTAACTACTATATTAATCAACCAGGATTTACCAATCCAACAAACGCTTCACACCTCCAATCGCCCGCATCTTGCAGCGATGGCCAAGGGAGGTCCCAAGGGACCCTTGGAGGTCCTAGGACCTGGGCAGAATGGGGACAAAACACATGGGTTTCATCGGTTTCATGCAATTTTACGAGGATTCTGAGATATTTTCAGGGGTCGAAAGATGTTTTTCAACTGATTTGGAGTGATTTGGAGTGATTGTCCTTGTGGAAATGCTCTTTTGGGTCATGCCGACATGCCTGTTTTACTGAGGTTGTGCGGACTCTGATGACGGCAATTTGCGGGGCTGGTGACAAGACTGGGAAGCGGACACCCCAAAATGCCTTCAAGTTACCAAAACAGCATTCTTGGGCTCTAATGTTTCTGGGTGAAAAGTGAAAACATAGCATGTTACTCCATGGTCTATTGATGACTATTCTATATTGCATATATGCAAATATTGCTACTACTACTCTTGCTAGGATTGCTACTATTGTTCCTACCAAAGCCCAACATTTCTGGCATCCTCTGTCGCCAGGCGCTCCGCACAGCCCTGTTCCAACAACAACTCCACCATCTCTTGGGAGCATTGATGCTCCACCGCCTCGTCGTGGCCGGTGGGATGGGACACAACTTGGAGAGTTCAAAGATGTTCCAAATTCATTTTTGGATGCAGAACTCTGCATTAAACCATGATACACTTGGTAAGATTCAATCATTTTTGTTAGTGAGGCTTCAATGCAGGAAGTCTGAACCTAGTGCTTTGCTGACAGATCATTCCTCCCCTTTTTCTTGGCATCGGCCGCTACAGTAAGGACCAGAAATGATGGCGTGCTGCCTGATACGGTAGATCAAGGGAAGAACTTCTGGCTGCAAACGATTCGAAAGTCTGTTACTTTAAGTAACAAGATCAAATTTGAGAGTGAAGCACATCATCAGATATAGTTGTATACATTAATCCCTATATATCAATACTTTTAGGATCTTTCTCACACATCACAGCATATGCCCCAATCTTTCATACCTCATGGATGGCAATTAAAATATATTATTAATATATAACATGTTACCGCACAACATGATTAATCACCACCTTAAGATTTCCCTATGAAACCAGCCATTTTTTGGCCCAGTTAAGGCAGGAACCACCGCCAGAACACCGTTGCCCTGTCGATCCACGGCAGTCAAATCCGCGCGATCCTGGTTCCGTGCACTGCGAGCCACGTGTAGAGCTGATGAAATAGGCCATATCTTTAAAACTTCCATATAAATTCATATGAATCTAATTCCACACTAGATAAAAGTAATCTAAAACTACAATTAGACTGGAAATGGGACAAGCTCATCATATGCCGTCCCTTCATGTATCCAGCAAGGTGTTTTTGTTCTTTGAGGTGCACGTCACAATCACAAGAAAGTTGAAGTTGGTCTCTACCCTTGAGGAGGTTTGCACATTCAGAGTACATTTGACCCTGAAACATCCAATATCTGAGTGTCTGTGATGCCAGCTTGAACCAGTGGGTTTGGAGGGTGATACGCCCATATACACCGGTGCCAGGTGTCAATTCCAGAAATTGACCCTCTGAGATCTGTGCCATCAGGACCCTCTTGGCCAAGAATAGGTCATTCCGAGGCAGGGCATGCTTCATGAGCCAATCCTGGCAGGATGAAGATGCAACATCCAAAATGGCAGCTGTAAAGTAGACTGGCAGCTTTCTATCTGAATCTACGTGTTTGTAGAACTTAGATAGATGTACTTGGTAGTTGTTGCATGTTGTTACTGGTACTTGGTCCACACACACCTTGCAACCATTTCCATCCAGGTTTCCCACCAAAAAACGGCGGTCCATGGGCCTGTGTTAGGATGATGGGAGATGGCAGGTTGGCTCTTTTTGGCAACGGCACCTGGTGGTCCACCAAACTTGGCCCCGAAATGTCAAACGGAGATGTCTTGAAATGGCATTGGCTACAGATCACACCAGATTTTTCAAAGCGTGTGGAAGCATTGCTATCTGTTTGAAAAGGTAGGGTGGAGAGGGCACATGCTCACTTCCCTACCATGTGATAGATAGTTCAAACAAAAATCACTCTTTACACATAATTTAAGATAGAGCAGATGTCTGGGGTTTTACTTGGGATAAAACACTAACTTTGATGCCTCTTGGATCAAAGCGGGACTCAGGTAAAACTACTATCAACCACTGCGCACATGGTGGTCTTGTCATTGAATTTTGAGAACTCAGTCACAATTGTTTGTATTCAATCAAATCACTTTTTTGTTCACGTGTTCTTTCATTTCTACATCAAAAAAAGTCCACTCCATCTCGAATCCTATAATTATCTCACCGCCATGCTTCAAAGCTTGCGATCAGAGCTCCCCCACGCAGGCCGGAAGTGCTTCTGGCAGGGTGAAAGTGGTGAGTCGATCCTGACAGCTGGGGCAGCTGGGGCAGCTAGGGTGAACTCATTGGAATCTTCTGGTAGGGATGGCAGGTCGCATTGTGGTATGGTGGTGAGACTCATCAGCAGGGTCATCCTTCTGAGAGATCAGAATGGCTGCCCTTGGTCCAATCCTGAAAGTGAAATGTACGCATCACAGATGTAAAATGATGTGGATTGATGTGGAATGATAGTGGCAACCAGTCTTTGGAGCACACTACCCATATCAACCCCTGCAGAAGCCTTTTCTTTTCATGCAATGCGCAATCCGCCGCAGTGAAACCTCGCTCCGTCTACGCCAGTTTCATCTTGGGAATGCTTGCGGTCACGTTCTTGCTGGCTCACCAAACCATCGCTCATGGTAATTTTTGCTGTGATTTGTGCAAAGAGAAATGGCTTTAGGTTGGGTCCAGTTTTTGGTTCATACATATTATCCGGGAAATATAAAAATGTCTCTGCATATGTGTATACATATGTATATATAACCATATTGTATTATATAACTGTAATTTGAATTAGTTGTTGATATGACAGATGCAGTAAGCCAAGCAGAATCCCATCACTCCCTTCCGTCCCAGGCATCGTCCACACTCAGCACCGGGGCAGCCCATGCCATCAGATCCCGGATCATCGCATCATCGCCATCTGCCAGGAGGCGGATGGCCGGCGCCACGCCTGGGAACTATGTAAAATATATGGAGCATAGGAAGAATATATGGATAATGAATAACATTTTGCACAATAGAACCAATGTGTAGTGTATCAAATATACATGTATGTATACATGATATGATCATCATCTACATATATCTACATGCGAAGAAAATCTCACTGCACACATGTTTTGCAATTCCAAGTTGGTCAACCCTGCCATGATCCTGGGCCAAGGCCGCCAAGTGACTCTTGAAGGACAGCATCATCAGCATCCCTCCGTGCTGCCCTGGTCGAATCCGCTCTTGCCACAGTCCCAGTTGGTGGACCTCACCTGGGTTCTGGGGTAAAACCCACAGGAGCATCATGAAATGCGAGGTTTTGGAAGTATTTCGGATATGGATGTATGGATGCTTCTGGATATTTGGGAAGTTTTAGATGTCTTTAGATGGTTTGACGAGCTTTGCATTTTTGTTTCTACAATGTACAATCTTAAGAAAGAACAAAACCAGAACAGGTAAGGCCATGAAATGATAATACATAGGCATGGGTCGGGGTTAAAAACTCAGTGGGTGCCAATGTCTTGACTTTTGACCTCTCGCATTCCCCCGAGGAGGCTTCTCATTTTAATTTACTGTAGCTAGTCAATCTCACGGTTTCACGACGCATAGTTGGAATGAAGAGTTGATGGACACGAACAATGAAGATGGATCCATTCATGTGCATGCATCCATTCCCCTCCTTGGCCTAAATACAGTCAAAGCCGTAGATTATGACTACAATGAGGGCGACAACTTTTTCAGTCGGAGAAGTGTTTGAATCCACCGAGTATTGTATCGATCAACATCAAGAAGACCATCCCTGCAACAGAGTGGAACACTTGACTATTTCACGCTAGATTCTTGATCGCTGTCTCAAATTAAACAATATCACCATATATCCCCAAAACCAACGCTTCTGGGTTTTGCGGGAACTCGGGCCTCCTGACTTTCCTATGAGCCCCACGTTGAAAACCCAGGAACGCATCCATCGCTGCCCAGCGCCCTCAGTGTCCGGCAAACCTTTGGACGAGATAAACTCATCCTTGGTTGGCTCTCAATCATGGACAAACTGTTTTGATCAGAGGTTCCCAGGATCACATTGAAACATGAATACTATGTACTATGTAGCAATATGTAGTATACTCATATACATTGACATGTGAAAAATCCGCCGCAAAGTCAATGTTTGTTGATATGGGGGCCGATCAAAACATAGTTGCCGGTGTGTTATTAGAAATGACCTTGCGCCCGCCCTTGCGCTTCCTTGCGCTCTTGCGGGTTTTTGTCATGTTTTACCGGATAGATTAAAATTAGTATTCAAGAAGGAATTGCCCATGTATGTTGCTCAAGGCGATATCTAGTTCTCCCATTACCACACCAGGGTCTGCAGAGAGAGAAAGAGGAAGAGAGAGAGAGAGAGAGAGGAGAAGAGAGTGAAAAAGAGAGAGAGAGAGAGAGGGAGGAGTGCTCTCGAAGCCTCAATGGGCAAGAGGTCAATAAACCCCATATGTGCCACTTCGGCTCGAAAGTGGCCTTTTGGGGAATATNCCCATCAATTTGGCTCCCAAACTACAGTCATCATAGCCATTAGCTCGATCGAATTCGAGCGTGGTCGAGCGAATTGGTCAAGGATGCTAAATGGCACTAATTGATGAGATTGTAAGATGTACTNTCGATCGAATTCGAGCGTGGTCGAGCGAATTGGTCAAGGATGCTAAATGGCACTAATTGATGAGATTGTAAGATGTACTGCGAGGAGACATTTGCAAAAACCCTAGACTTCTACTGTCCAGAAACTGGTTTCCAATAATCCGGAAAAAAAATATACAACTATATCTTGCGCCCGCCCTTGCGCTTTCTTGCGCCTTCCAGGGAAAATGCACCATAAAATAACAGCAACATAGTCCAATGATACGTTTGTGTAAAACCCTTCTGCGGGGGTTTTGATCGTCACTCATATCTGCACACAGTATTGCCCGGTATGTAGGAGATAGTGTTGTGAAATGTGAAGTATGGCCATATGGCTCCTGTAGATGACAGGAGTCTGCTTCCAGGGCTAAGAACAGAAGGTGCAAACAGCGCCGTGCGAAGTGGTCATCATGAAGTGAATCCACCTGCAACCAGGGTCGGAAATTGATAAGCAAGAATGCTGGAAAATCATGGCTAAAGTGACTCTCCGAAGCCCTACATTTGGGGAATCAACTTCTGCTGCATGAAACAAACACAGGTACAGACAATGGCAAGAATGCAACCACCAGAATCACAATGGTGATCATCATGCAATCTTATTATGACTTTCAACTATCTAATATGCATGAGATGATACAGAAGCCGCCCAGACAAGTTTGGTATTCCCTATCGATATTCATATTCCCTGTTTGGATAGGAGCAATCCACTTCTGGCCCAGGCCTCCCAAAAGGTATAATTACATATGTACATTACATACATGGACGTGGATCAGTGGATTGTTCCTTAGATTCTGAAAACATATTACATACACTTAATGGAAATCCAAGCGACAGGGAAAGAGTTGGCTTTTCCGCTATCTCATTGAACAACAGGTAGTAGTTGTCAATCAAACACTCAAGTGTCGTTGGAACGATTTGAAGCCCTCAAGGGTCCTCACAGGAGATAATCCCGCTGTGATGTCCCAAAGAACTGACTACATACCGACCGAAACAAATAAGACGACGAATACTGTGCATTCCACAGGATTGACGTTTGCCAAAACCAACGCCTGTCCTGTTTTCTAAATATATAATTGTCATGAATCATTCACATATATACATACCATTCAGATATCATTGATAATTCATTATATTGTTATGCAATTTCTTGTCTCAAACCCTTTGCAAATCCCATGTCCCACCTGTGCGCAGAGATCCTCCAAAGCGGACTGCGCCTGCGCCAGACCCGACCAGCGAGCGCATAGAGCACCCAGCACTGCAGAGGACAACCTCAAGGGAATCCACCATGGATCAGCGGATCATCAAATGTCCAGCTTTGATTGTAGATGATCACCAACAAACATGTGGAATGATGTGGAATGATGTGGAATGATGTGGAATGATGTGGAATGATGTGGAATGATGTGGAATGATGTGGAATGATGTGGAATGATGTTAATATATAGTTGTTTCACGTTTTTTCATTCTTCATTTTCACGTGCCAATACTCCCGTGGTCCTGTCGTTTTTTCAAGGGAAGTGGCTGGCAAAGATTGGCTGGGATTGTTTGGCAAAGATTAGCTGGCAAATTCATCCACCGATTGCACGTCCTTGCGAGGCCTAGCTACGCAAGCTGACAGTACTTTACACTCACCAATCAGATCCAAGAACCAAGTATTGCTGCTTGCCATGGGAATCAAACCAAGCAACGTCTTCTCCTTCTTTGTGTCTTCGTCGTTGGCACGGTCGCCACACTGCTCACAAGAGAACACATGCTGCCCAAAGCCAGGCAAATACTGCCAGAGCATCCTGGCGGAAAAGAAGCAATTCGGGGGTCCTGCATTCACTAGTAGGTCAATGAACTGATTCTGACATGCCAAACACAGAGAAAAAAACTAGAAATTACCTGGTCCTGTGACTAGGTGATATTAGGTGTGTTGCTCGGTTACCTACAAACACGATCAAACACGTGGGTATGGATCAAAGTTAGGTATACAGGTATGTACAGTATACCCCACAATTTGGGCTCGAAAACTGACCAACATCATCCGGTCCCAAATCATCCACCAGTCCTGTCACCACACTGGCATGGCAGTACCCTCGCTGGATCTACCATCTGCCCTTCAACACGACAACGGCAGCAGAGACAAACGAAACCTGCAGGGTACTTGTGACAGCTTGTGACTGTCTTGAACAAAACAAGAAAGAAAAACATAAAAAAACCATCCGCCTTTGTTCCGAAGCCTTTAAGGTCTCCAAAGTCTCTAAACCCTAGCCATACTGGGTTTCAACCAGCGAGAAATTCAGCTGTTGAACACCTTCCGGTGTCGCATGATGTCACTTCGATGGAGGATCCATTGGGTCAAGCCATGGACTACTGCATAAACATGACAAGCAACCAATCGATCTGTCACCGAAATTGAACGCTTTGAAAAAACACAATGCACCAGCAGGGGTGACTAAGCCTCACTAAGCAAGTCATCCAAATCTTCAGTGGCTCTTGGAATTCCGTTCCAAACAACTCAGTGGATGTCAAGGCTTGCTATTCCAACTGCCAACAAAAATGGGTGGCATCAGCTGCAGCTCCACCTTTCAGATACCAAAGCATTCGGCGACGCAAAGCCATGGGAGCCAAGGTGGCTTGGAGCTTCCTGAGGGGAGCACCATTGGTATTTACATCTAGACAATGTAGTTGTATGATGTTTTATGATATTACACACATACATGATACATAGATCAGATCACAATGATAATCATCAGTCAATATTCATATTCATATGCATATCGTCATAATCATAATCATGTCATACCATATCACGTAAGTGTAATTAGAACTGACAAGAATGGGTACATAGTACATGACGTTCCAATTTGGGAAATCTGAAGAACAAAACATGGGGATGTGACCAACCAAAGATATCCAAAGCATTAATTGAAACAACGAGCATGGGATAGCATGGGAATCTAAATTTCCAGCTCACAACAGCGTTTAGCTTTTTGTGAGAATTGGTTTCTGGGAATATGTTCAAGGACTTAGATTTTGATAATTAGTGCAAACCATTGCTTCCCGCCGCAATTCCATAAGCACCTTCTGGGCGTGTGCCAAAATCTCAGATCAATATCTAAATGACAAAAAAAGAGGCAGCAATAGTCCTCAAAATCAAGCAATAAAGCTGGAATAGGAAATGGGGATCAAGTGGGCTGGAATCAAGTACATTCCAAACGCCATTAATCCCACGAATGGTGGAAATCCTATCGCTTAGACAGTCTCTGCCAGTCACCCATTGTTGGCTCAAAGCCCATGGTCTGCTGGTGCATATCTCGAGCTAGTGGCACTCAAAACTGGTTGCTGCTGATTCATATGCCCATATTGCGGAAGATCTTTACCTAATCTTTCTCCAAACAGCCCTCGATGGGCAAATCAATCTTAAGGATGAATCACGATAAATCTAAAGAAACACCATAATTTGAATCATCAAATCAAGTTGCTTCCCCAAATTTCTCTCAAACCAATGGTAGGACCCCCCTGAAATGATACACCATCCTTCACGACTTGGCCAAGGTTCATGTACGATACTCCCAACACCTCTCCCTTCTTGATGGGTCGACAGGCCCTAAAGTGGCCCTCAAAGTCTCCATCTACTTCCACAGAGGAGTAAACAACCTGGGATCCAACTGATCTGCTTTGGGATGGGAATGTGGACTGCTGGAATAAGAACATGATAGGAACATGGATATATAATTGATATACAAAAATGTGTATATATAATATATAACATAAGTAAATCATGTTCCCATATAGTCATTCCAGATCAACAGTAGTATGGTGAATCCCCAAAGATCTCGTTCACAAGAAAGCTATTGGGATGGCAGTGGATGCTTCGACCTCGGCCACCCAAAATCAAACCAGTTCCCAAAGTGTTGATCATTTCATCTGCTGGCTTCTTGGTAGCACATGTTTCATCTGCTCACCATCCACAAAGGATACCCCAAGATTCATCCCACACGTCTTAATAACTGGGTTTCTGGCACACATCATCCACCGAAGAAGAAAGCTGCTGTCCCAGCGACATTCGGCAAGCAACTGTGATTGATCATTGTGCCCCACTTCAGTAAACCACTTGTATTTCCAGCAGTTTTGCAAGGGTGTGAATTCACACAGAAAAGTCGCAGAAGCCGAGACAGCTCAGAAAAATCGATGCCTCAAAGCCAGGCTGTTGAAGGAGCCATGGTCGGCAAGAGTCTCCAAGCCAAGTTTTTGGGCAAAATCATTGGGAATTCTGGGAAACAAACATGGCTCTATATCGCTCTTGGATACCCAGCTCTTTTATCTAGACTGTGGTTTGAGTGCAAGTTATCATGTTTTGTCCTGGCGAGTGCCTTGTAAGTGCACACACACGTAGGGGACTGTCACCTTGATATGGGTTAAACAAAATGACCTGTCTCAACAACTCCCAAACTGAGGCCAACTTGAATCATGTGTCGAATCAACACTCAAGTTGTGACAAATCGTAAACACCCAAGTTCTGGTTCTATAAGTTCCAATAAGAATATGTTTCTATAATTTTCTCTCACATTTAGCTCCCACATGGTTCCCATATGGTCCCCATATCTTCTTTGGTTCCCGGGTTGGGTCTTTATCCTCACCTTCCAACCACGGCAGCTGCTTCTCCACCAGCCATGCAGCCACCCTGGAGGTGGATTGGAAGGTCTCGGAGGCCGGGTGCATGGCATCTTGCATGGCCAGCACCTCCTGAAGCGCGGTAGCGGCATGGTGGGGATGACGAGATGTGGGAAAACAAGTCATATTTCATGTGTTTAAACTGTAGTAATGACTACTACACTATGTAATAGCACTTTCATTCACTAGTCATTAATATTCATTATGTATATTTAAATTACAGTAGACACACACACACATCACATGTATATATATATATATATTTGTTGTGTCTCAAACTTGGGGTCTTCCTGAACATCATCAAACTACACTAAACATAAAGATATTTCTATCATCTTGAGCCCACACATCGCCAGGAGTCCAACTCTTGGGTCCGTCCTGCTGGACCTCCACCTCAGAGTTCATGAACTCGAACAACAGCTTCAGGTGTTCGTTATCGAAGATCACTGACTGAGGAAAACCATCCTGCAGCTGTCGAACAGAAGCTGGTGGTGGTTTGATGATATGATAAGAATAGCTCAAAACATGCAGAACCAGCAGCACCATCTCATTGCTTCTCCTGTATAGATTCTCATCGATGCACTTACAAATACCATATCGCACATAAAACATGTCAGAATCTGTTAGAATATCCATCCCCCATACTATTCATTAACACTTATTAACAATCATTAACCATCATCATAGCTTAACCATGTTATCCCATCATGAACCATTGGACCCTTCCTTCATCGCCCCCTGGGCCCCTCGGCGCCTCCCCTTGGATCTCCACGGTGCCCACCTCCCGTGGCACCGGGCGAAACATCTCCAGCGGCGGCAGCTCCGCAGGGCCACGCAGCAGGAAGCGCTCGCGCAGCACCAGGGCGCCACAGGCGAAGTCCGCATCGGAGACCAACAACTCCTGCGGAATGGAATGGGATGGGGATTTTTGGTGAAAGGAGGATTAATATGGGATTAATTCATACACGGTTGTGGTGGTGAATCTAGGCTGTGTACCTATCTGATTACCACATCTAGCTATCTACCTATCCTAGGTAATCTATCTACTTGTTGATCCATCCATCCATCCACCCACCCATCCATACACACCATAAACAGGCAACAAACTTGACAAAAAGGACTTTGCTAAGTAGGGCATCACATTGCAGGGCCTGAGCAGTCAATGTATGTTCCTGGTTGATATTCCTTGTTGGGATAGAGGATCGCAGCAAATACTTCATGAATGAGATATATGGTGATGAATGTATGTTTATTACTATATTATATAATATATTAGAATATATTAGACATATTTCATATTCATATGTATACATGATACGTATCATATGCCAACGACACACTACAATGGATTGAAGGGCCTCCAGGCAGCAGCATATACCATACATGCAGCTTATGGACGCAACCGATGATTCTTGGGATCGAACTCTTGACATCTCTTGACTAGAATCGGCAAAGATATTGAGATTCAATTTCGGCATTCACTAGATTTCTATGGATTTCTTGTATCTCCATGTTTCCTTCATTCGAAACATAACCCCTTTTGAGGGGCTTGAACCCCAATTTAAGATCCAAAAAGTATCAAAAAGTGGAAATTGGGATAAAGGGATGGTGCCTCCACCTCGGGATGCCGCTCCAAGCGCACGCCCGTGGGCGCATGCCCGCGCGGCACAGCTGCCGGGAGCATTGCGAGCTGCCAGGTCCGCCGGGTTCGCCACGTGTCATGGGGAGAAATGGCAGATCGGATGTCAAGGGGACCTCCACGAAAGGAGTCACTTGTGGGTCACTTGTGGGTCACTGGAAATGGATCTGCAAGCTGTTTTGATCCCCAGAATCGCGTTTGGTTTCACGGGAAATGTGATTGGTGTGAATGTAGAGATTGAAAGTTCTGCATCAGAACCGGCACAGAAACAAGTGAACCATGGCCAGTTGCAAGTGTGTAACATCATTTTAAGGTACTTTCGCTGCATGGGTTTTCTTGGGTTTTACGAGGCCTTGTGAGACCTCTGCATGCTGTTGACAGTGCCAATGTGATACACGAAACTCGGGCAAAAAGTTCTTGGTAGTGGCTTGTGGCACTGCCAGACCGCACCGTGCCTTTCTCTGGCCAACCAGCTGGGCCAACCAGCGAGGGCAATGGAGTTGCAAGCAAGCTACATGCTATCATGAACCCAAAGGTGAGGCTGTTGCAGATCACACGTGCTTGTCAGAGTGGTTGGTGCACAGTATGCAATATGTCAATATGTTTCGTCTTTAGAGTTTATCTATAGCCAATTAATTAATTAATATTAATTAATTATAATTAATTATAGTCACATAGCAGTCATATCAGCACAGCCCGTGGTTTCAAACTGTCAAATGGGGATTGTTACTATCCAAAACCAAACATGGCACAACTGGGAGTGCTTTCCCACCCCCGATACCACTTTCCGCGCGCCTGAGTCACGTTGATGCGGTTGCCGCCACGCACCAGCTGCACTTGAACAGAATTGGCCTGGCAGGATATCACAGGATGCACCAGCGATGTCTCTGAAGCCTTCGAGATGAGGGGTGACGTGAGGCCTTTGCATTCTTTGGGCTTTGTCCACACAGCTTACAGCTTAGGCCACTGGGTCTACTCTGCTGTCCCATGTGCCTCTTGTTCGCCATTCACAATCACTGCCTCTTGCCAGTCCTGGCCACGTACAGCAATTGGATGGCAACGGTCCAGCTGCAAGTGACGATGCTGCTGGTGGTGGTAGCGTTCGTGCTGCTGCTGAGGATGACGGTGACGACGATGACAACCAGGCCGACCACGACAGAGACAAAAAACAATGAATGTCAATAAATGTCAATAACAAACAGTGATGATCAACGGATCAACGCCAGAAAACAGATGAAAACAAATGAAAACAGGCCAGATGCACATCATCCTCTTCCCCAGGTTCTTTCTGTCGCCGTCCAGTGAGGAGCTGCGGCACGGGTTATTAGCCGCCCCCAAGGCCACTGCCGGGGTGGCCGTCTCAGAATTGGGCACCCCATGGCACCCCCGAAAGTTTTCAAGAGAGTTGGCATATGTTGGCATCATAAGAGTTGATTAGATAGGGTCACTAGGGTATTTGACCATATTAAATCCTTCAAATTGGGCTTTTCCAGGTACTTTCCTGGAATGTAAATTGGTCAAACAAGAGGGTGGGGTTGGGGCCAGAAGAGACCGCATGATAGAATACAGGTTGTACCCGGTTGTACCACAATCAATTAGAGGTCGACCATGGCAGCAAATGTGGCTATCCATTTCAAGATATCACCACTTGCACCTCGTACAAATGAGCAGCGCTGGAGAAAGTATCGGCATTTTCCTACCCCACCGGCCCAACACCGCAGGGGTTTGGAAGGCTACCACAGACTTGCAAATCTGCCCTATGATCATGGGAATCCGTATCATCACCAAGGAAACTTAAATGAATCCAGCTGATACATCTTTTGAAGAAGCAGCTCAAGATTGGGTTGTCACGAATCAAAACTTGGCTAGCGCAATTCAGATTGGGAGGCAAGTGACACAAATCGGCGCTCAACCAGTGCACATGTCTACAAGTCTAATGTGGATTCGAATCTTATGGAGAGATCCGTGAAAGACTCAAGATCAAATTATTTCCTCTGCTTTCTGTCTCAAAAATCAGACCTTTACTGGTTGGTGGTCGCAGTTCTAACTCTCATTGGGAACCGTCTTCCCAAACCGGGATGGAAAACAACACATATTCGAAACCACTACGAAGCACATATCCAATTTTCCAGCTAGGAATCTACCAAAAAGATCCAAAAAGCACTACGACACTACGGTTTCAGGCCAGGGCAGCACCCTACAGGATTTCTCATCAGCCGGTCCGGCACGTTCACCAAGACGCGGTGTTCTGGTTTCGGCTTTCGTGGTGCCTGGAGGAATGTCGGAGATCTATATCGAATCTATGTGTTTTTTCTGAATATTTCTGCAAAGCGGAAAAGAACACATTTTCCAAAGGACTTACTGCTGCTTTTGTATCATGAATGGGAGCCAGTGGGCATCAGTGTTCCAAATGAGCTTTGGAGAAAAACCTGCCAATCTCTTTTGTGAAAAATGAATTAAAGATATATAATGCAAGCAAAGGCTGGATTTGTGAGGTGAACTCCCTTCAATCTGATAGTATCATCCAGTATCAAGTACCAGCCAGAGACGGATATCACCTCTACCAGGCTGGAAGAATCCTTCCCATCTCTCATTCAGATTATGGATAATCCTAGGTACTTAACTTACTCTTAAAAAAATGCTCTTGAACGATCTCTAGTGGTTTTTATATTAAAATGTGGCAACCATTTCACCCACTCACCCATTCACTCACCAGGGCCCATGGGGCTCCAACCAAGTACAACCATTCTGCCAAACGGGTCAGGAGCTTCAACAAGGCTGGCACAGTGAGATGCAGAGAGTTTTGGCAACCCCAAGCAACTAGGTGAAAGGTCTTGACCCTGAACATCTCAAAGAGTCGCGACATCAAGTTGAAATCCAAAAGCCTGTCGGTTTGGAAGGACTATTATGGCAGTATCATCAAACATATTGCGGACATGATGAGTCAGAACCATCAAATTCGGTCACCACGTTCTTGCAGTTGTGATCCCGATGGACTTTGACCGGCCTTTCATGGAACATTCCTTGTAGTCAGATAAGAGTCATGATTTCACAGCCATCCTTGACCATTTTTGTGTGTTCCATTGTGTTCCCCTCATGGCGTCGTGGGTATTTTGTTCCTCTCTGCAGAAATCAGACGTTCCGGTCTCTCCCACCTTGGCTCTGCGGGAGATCCTGCAGAGGGGAACGGCCTGTGGGGCCTTGGATACAGCCTTGGACATGTGCCCAAGAAACATAGATATACAGATAGCATACAAATGGCATACAGATGGCATACAGCAGCATCATATAACTACTAAGAAAACCTCTGGAATATAGCAAGGGTGGGACAGAACAAGCAAGTGAGATGATGCGATCAGCAAAGTGGGAAAGAACCATGACAAAATCCTGCATTTGTCTGACCCATGCTACCAAAGACTTTGAGAAAACATCATTTCTATATATTTTCTTTTATAATTTCATGTGCGGATTCAGTTTGGACCCTGTCTGATATACGCTCATGTACCTCATAGGTTCAGCTTCTGCCTCGGCCAAAACGGCTATCAAGTTGCAAATCGATAGGACCATGCCAAAATCATGTTTGTTTTTTTCTTGGTAAAAGTGAACAAGTGGCAAACTTGAGATAGGCCCGGTTAGATCATAAGTGACTAGTATATTCATGTACTTACAAAACATATGCAGCATCTATATGATGTATATGGTGTCCTATCATGATATACAACATTGACTGTAGTATCATGGCCAATGGGTATGGGTCAAAACATGTCAAAACCCTTGTACCCTTCTGTTTACGCCAAAATTGCTGGTAAATGGATCTTCAATGATCTTCATCCCCCCCAAATATGTTCTGGGCTTTGATCCATCCCCATATCGGTCCTGCTCCGCTGGCCCGAAGGTGTCAAAGGCTGCAGTGGCTTCAGCGATCACGGTGCCTGGAGATGGACTGGAACCCCCAACCCCCAAATGGAGGTTCATGATCCCCTGACAGAAACAAGGACTTTTTAGGAATTCTGGACATTTTATGACATTTTTGTTTGCATCCTATCTTGGAGATCTTGGATCTTGAATGATCTTGAGGCATGTCCAAGCGGGCACAATTGCCGACCCTGCGACAACTTGGGCCCTGCTATGTCCCCCAAAAGCTGGACAACGGAAGTTCCAGTAAAGTGCAAGAAATCCTTACATTGTGCCCTACATGTCCAAAGAAGTCTCACGCCTCATAACAGTAGGTATGTATTGATGTATTCCATTGTATTCCAATCTCTTTACTCCTCACATGGAGCCCATCTGGCACACAGATGATCACCAGGAATCCCTGCAAATGCCAGCTTCCAGAAAGAGGAGTCTAGCCTGGCCCAGTGGCCCAGGGGCCCAGGTCTCTTGAGGACCAGCTCTGAAACGAGGTTGTGGGTGGGTGATCCCCGGGTGAGTGGAGTACGAATAGTACACATGGATATATTATGAATATATTCTGAATTTGTGGACATGTTCTTGTGGTATCTCTGGGATTGAAGTTTGACTTGAACAGAATACACCTGTTGACAAATGCTTTCTAGCTGTGTGATCTCGGAAACTACCAACCTATGATATTTTCAAATATGTTCCAATATCTCAAACCAGCAGAATCTGTGGGTCCTGAGAGATCTGAGATTTTGAGCCATGGGATATCATGGTATCATTGGATACACAGGATGGCAGCCACCCAACTGCTCCAATCTGGCAGCCTGCTGCGATTTACTGCACAGGCCGAGGATCCTCTTCGCAGCTACCTGCTGCGTGCTGGACTCAACAGGCCGGGGTTCTCAAACACAAAGATGGCTTGGGTCCATGTGAAAATGGAAAAATTATTCCACTCAAATGATCATCTTTGATCTGATTAACATGGAAACCTGGGAGTTGGGGTTCCTTAATTTAAAGAAACACCTATCCCCATTTGGTCTCCATGTTGTTTCATCAATGGAACCACAACCAAATGACCCTATGGTTCTGGTGATGACAGAGTGATAACTTAGAACTGCAAAGTTGGATGGTTGCTTTGGCCCTGTCTTAGTATCGCAACAATGATGGTGGCACTTGGCTGGGCCATTCTGGGCCATTGGCTGCCATTGGCTTTGTTGTTTTGACTGGCCATGGGGGTTACTAAGCGAATAGTCGAAAAGGCTTTTCTTGCTCATGACATCTATGATCGAATCTATGACACGTTGCGAATGGCTAACCAGGCTAACCGCGGCGAACCCATCAAGCAGTTCTCGGGCGCCCACGGCACAACGTTCCGGATCTGTGTCTTTCAGCTTCTCCAGATCTTCTTGGCACGTCTGGGCCTTGGTCAGGTGGCTTCATGCTGCAAAGAAATGCAACGGGTGAAAGACCAGGGCATGAGTTTTAGGAATTGCTTATATCACAATACAAATCTCTACATATAGTTGTTACTTGAATATCAATAGAATATAATATAACATAATACAATATAATATGATAATACAACATATAATATGGTGTAATATAGTAATGCACAATCATATGTGTATAGTACCTGTACGTACATAAAGAGTTTCAGCGGGAAATCTCCCAGCCACAGTGCAAGAGTCAGGAGAATCATCGTTTTGGCAAGCCCCGGCCATTCCCTGAGCTGCCCTGACAGTTACTTGTCCCAGGTCAGACACCTGGCAGAGTCACCAGGGTTGTGGGGAGAAGTCTACCCAGTTGGAACTTTACTGAGGGTCCCAACTATTTGGGGACAATCTTGACATGTACCCTACTGGCGATTTATAGATACAGGTTTTCCCAGGATCATGTGAGATGTTATTTCCGCCGCATTGTGACGATGAATCGTGTCACCAAATTGACCAACTGACCTTGCCTAGCCTGCCAAAATCATCAAAGTCTCATTCATTTTGGCCACATCTTCGGGTTTGAATAGCTAAAGTACCTGGTAAAACCATGCCTACTGGGTCTCAAGATGACATTCACATCATGGAATTATATTGTGGAATTATCGATGCTCATCAATGCTCATCTAACCTGGCATCACCTGGCGTCACCTTCGCCCGGAAGGCGCCGCAGCTACCAGACCTCCGAGCACTTTTCGCAAAGGAGAAAGGCCGTCCGGGGACAAAAGTAAGCGATGCGCCGTGAGTCCTGGCAGGGACATGGCGTCACCACATCCCATAGTTTTCCATTGGAGATCATCCTAAGCAGGAATGGAATAGCAAGTATATCCAAGATTATCTAAGTATTTACTGAGTATTTAGTGATTTTTCAATATCCCTTTTAGGTTTCCAAGGATTTAGGGTTCAAGAATTCATATTTAGGCGTTTAGATTTAAGTGGTTTCCCATTTTTTTTGCATGGCTTTTAGAGTTTATTCTTTGGGGTCTTGGATTGAGCGTTTTAGGTTTTTAGGGTGTTGCGGTTCAGGATGACTTGTGCGATCACGGACAGGCTATATGAGCCTTTCAGGAAGGCCCCATGACCCACTATTGACCGTGTATACACCATGCTACGTGTATCTGGTGGATCAACGCACTTATGATTAGCTCTATGTATCGACATGATTCCACATATAAGTCAATTTCCTAGAATTCAGGTGTTATCTCATTGCTTTCAGGTGTTACGTCTGCAGCAGGGTAACTGCACGCAATCATGTTTTGGATTTTGCATTCCTACTGTTTGAAAGGCTAACCACAGGTGAACTATGTAAACTGAAAATGTTCAATCAAATAGATGCCACCGATATGTTCTTTTTTTTCGGTTGGTACCGTGTGTTTGTGCAACAATTGGGATATATAATATATATAATTGTGTTTGTTTGCTATTGGTACTGCCAGCCTCAAGCCACAAAACTTGCAAACAATGACGCTTATCACGCAACATAAGCCAATAGAAAGATCAACTGACATGGTTTTCATGACCAAAACAAACTCAAATTCAATCNTGCAAACAATGACGCTTATCACGCAACATAAGCCAATAGAAAGATCAACTGACATGGTTTTCATGACCAAAACAAACTCAAATTCAATCTTGGCTGAACCGTCTTTACACGGAAATCCCGTACGGGCAGCGCATGACTTCAAAGCATGTTCATGCACGGCGGCGTCCCGGCGTCCCAGCACCCGTGATGATAAAACGCAACCCAATCTTGCACCACCCTTGGCGCAGCGAACAATACGCCGCAGTCGTATCAGTATATAAATCAAAATCAGACTTA
>BGPT01000969.1:57598-72530 GCA_003297045.1 Symbiodinium sp. clade C Y103 | reverse complement strand
TTTGTGGTTTGAGGCTGGCAGTACCAATTGCAAACAAGCCAACACCATCCAAGTATTCGAATCGTAGCCCAAACACACAGTACCAATGCAATATAGCCTTAACATCAATTTGATTGAAATTTACATTTACATTGTGCAACTTTGTTGAGCCTTCAAACAGTAGAATGGAAGGTCCAGAACACGACTGTGTTGCAAAAATCAAGGGAAAAAGTGCATGCAGTTGCTTTGCTGCTGAGTCAAACTGAANTCAAACAGTAGAATGGAAGGTCCAGAACACGACTGTGTTGCAAAAATCAAGGGAAAAAGTGCATGCAGTTGCTTTGCTGCTGAGTCAAACTGAACTTAAAACCTGAATGTAATGAGACAACACCTGAATGCTAGGAAAATGATGAAAATGACTTATCAATTGAATTTTCTCAACGGTTCTTGTAGCACTATTCATGTGATTTTTCATGAGATTAAGAGCAACCAATTGAGCACATTTGCGCACTAGTTTCTCGGATCCAAACCTTGCATGTCTTGAACACACATGGTTTTGCAAATGCCGGGGCCTGGCAAATCAAGGCGTGGCCAATCCGATGATGGGTTTACTTTCTGTATAGATGTTCGGAGTGATCTTGGGAGAGTGGTATTGATGTCCTGGTTTCATGACCCTTCCAAGATCACAAGTCAAATTCACATGCGAAAGTGGCCACACTAAGAAGATATGAGCGAATGTAGACCTCGCATCGCCTGACAAACCCATGAATACCAATCAGTGCGAAAAAGGTGCTGCAGCTTCCCCAAGTGCGGTCAGACGAAAGGGTTTTTGAATTTTTGCCGCCGCTTGAAAGTCTTGGTCGTGACCAAAGAAAGAAATTCAGGGTACGATTGGCTTACAGATGGCAGGGACCTTATCTCTACACCAGGCGGTCAACCACATTGGCCTTGATGCAGGTTGAAGTTTCTGCGAGTTCCACACGATGTTTTCTCTTCAAACTGCAACTTGACATCAAACCAGAGAGCGTTGCACACCTTTTCGAAAGGCAGTGTACGCCCCTGTTGAAGTGTTGTGAGACGCTAAGACATGGATGATGTAAAGATCTACAACTTTAATGGATTTAACCAAACAATACATATAGCCAAAGAGCAGTGGTGCCTGTAACATCCTGTGCCTCTCAATATGGTTTCGCCATGTGCCGAACTGCGGCGGGCCTACAAACGGGATGGCTTTGCTGTGGCCCGGGAACTGGTGCCCAAGGAAGCGCTTGAAGCTGCCTTGGGACCAGAAGGCCTCCCAGCTGCGCTGACCGTGGGGCGCTACGGCTACGAGAAATCGTCCACTTTGACGACTTTGGCACATCTACCCAAAGGGGTTACTGATATGAGCAGCATGAACTTGATCCACAATGGCCATTTCCTGCATGCGATCAAGGGTCTGTGGCCCTTGATCATGAGTGCTTCTTTTGGTGCAGGCTGTGTTTTGGGAATGCTCCCAGAGTCTTTTGCCATGCACCAGGTGAGGGATGGACCCATTGCATCAGTGTTGGACAGCATTTCTGGGGACGCCCCCGTTCTTCGCATGAATGCGCATATGAAGTTAGCACCAAAAGTTCCGGGAGTTTCAGACCAGCATGTCCCGGGCCACCGTGACTATGATTACTGGCGCCATCGATTTAAAGGTCGACCTCAACATTATCGAGATGACTTCGTAAACAGCACGGTTACTGCATGGATTCCTTTGGTTCCTGTTGATCGCTATGGTTCCATGATCTACGGAAGGGAGGAAGCGGAGCAGGGTGACCATGGCACTCGGTTGCGAGCTCGAAGTTTGTCCGGGGTACAGCGGGTTCAAGTGCGAGCGGAACCAGGAGATGTGCTTCTGCATGGCATGGACACCTACCATTGGTCCACCTTGATGCAGAACACTTCGGAACAGGTCAGATGGCATGTTGAGCTGCGCTTCCACAATGCTGCCGTCCTGGATCGCTTAGATATGAGCGATGATGAATTGCATCATGTGATGACTGGGCCGGCCATTGAAAAAGTGGACACGGAAAGAAGCTATGCAACTCTTTTGGATGTGATCTTCCAGGGCATTGAGAAGGTTCGATGGAGATTCAATGCAGACACTCTGCGACAAATCTTGTTAGGAAGCGACTGGCGTCGACAGCTGGAAATTCCTGCGATCGGTTTGGGGACCGGACGCCTATGGCCAGTGGAAAGCATTGCCCCAGCGATGCACTCGTTTCTGTTGATGGGCGGACGCCACTTGGACACGGCTGTCAGCTATTGGAGTCAATCAGCTGTGGCAGGCGTGTGCCGGGCAGCTATGGCGAATGGTATGGGCAAAGATTTGGTGATCACCACGAAGATTTGGCCTCTGGGCTTCAAAGAAAGCTTGGAAGCTGCTCGTGAAGCATTGAAACAACTGGATGGTGTGGGTCAAGTGGTGATATTACTGCATTCTCCAGGACAGGTGAAGGGGAAACCCAAGGGCCCTGGAGGAGAGAAGTTTGCAGAGGCACCAGCCAGTTGCAGAGATGAAGCACGACCAAACAGTTGGAGAAGGTGTCGATCGGAGTCCTTCATGGCTTTGGCAGCCTTGAGGGAAGCTGGTGTTGTGAGTCACTGAGCGACACTGAGCATTTTGTGTCTGAGTTTTGGTCGCAAACTCCACAAGATGAATCTGCAAAGTTATTCAATTATGTCTCAAGTCTGTATTTTCACCAGACAGTTGGGACGCCTGCAAGACAGCGGTACCCCATCATGTTTTGTGATATAGCCTATATAAGTTTATGATCATACTACATGCACTTCACCAGCACTCTGTTTTAAATTTTCCAGTCACAATTCTTCAACCAGGTGGCATTGGCGTGTCCAACTTCTTAAAGCGCCACCTGGAAGAACTCCGCCGTGACCTGCGCGACCTGAAGGCCGAGGGCAGCCGCTCCGCCCGTGGTTTGCTGCGAACGTGGCCACCGGATGTGGTACAACACGAGGTGCACCTGCTACGACGCGAGGAGGAGCTGGTGAGATACTGCCGACTTTGGAACATCACTGTGGGAAACTCAGAAGTGTTCCCTTGTTTTGTTTGCTTGAGATCTGGTGGCCATTCATTTAACTTCATAAGCCCGCTAGATTTCTCAGGGCATGGAAGAATTGCATTTGGCACGGCGAGGGTATTTGAAACGCCATAATTACACTGTCAATCAAAATCAAATGCACAGAATTGCACAGATATTTAGACATTTCATCAAACGTCTATGTACAGAATTGAGACTGCCCAACTAGATGCGGCCGTCAGAAGCGGTAGCTGCCAGATTTCAATCACCCCACAATAGCTCCCAAAGATCTCTGGCCGTGGTATGCTGTGCTGAGGTTGTCTCCTATGGCACCTTGGGAAGTCCTGAAGCCAAAGCGAAGTTGTTGGATCACCCGGTGGTGCGACAAGCTGCAGAGATGGAAGGCTTGACGGCTGCCCAGGTGCTGATGAAATGGGCACTGCAGAAGGGTTTGCATCTCATCCCCACCACCTCCAATCCCGAGCACATTCAGCAGCTGCTACAAGTGCCACAACTGCCAGCTTTGAGAAGAGGCACCTTGGCATTGCTGGAATCCGTGCCTCAGTGGGAGGCACCGATCTACCATCCATACTTGGAGGAAATCGAATAGTTATTATGTAGACTAATGATATATGTAGTATGAAATAGGATGAACAAAACAGTCCAAAGAGGCCAATGTTTGCGTTAGAAGACCAATGTCGTCTTCAGCTGGGATGATGCATCACCTGCAAAGTGCGGGCAGCATGCTGCTGACAATCATGGCGATTTCTTCTCCAGAAAGATCGTTCAACAATTGTAAACAATGTAGTTTTCTTGGAGCCCATTTTGCCTCACAGATCGTGGCAGAGCAGAGCTTTGTTCATGTTGTTGGCCGTGTCCTTTCATCAACACACGGTGTTGGCACTGCCCTGTTGGACGCCCCATTTCTGACCTGAAGCATGCAAAAATTGACTGCTGAACTGATGCTGATGATCTCGACAGCAAAGCAAAGCGTTCAATGCTAAAAAGCACCATTTTTTTTTGAGCCAACTTCATAGGAACATGTAGCAAACTCAATTAATGCCAAAACTAAAACTACAATTCACCAAACCTGCGCAAGGGCAGGAGCAACGTGGGGCAACCACCTGAATTAGACCTTCTGTCATTGTGGCAAACACAGTGTTAAGCAACCAGCAAAAACAACGCTTCCGATTCTCTTGCTGTTCTCCATGTCGCCACAGCATGCCATGAGAAATGAGCTTCTTTGGGAAACTCTACGAGTCGCTCTGACCAAAGACAATCAAGGGTCAAGTGTCGAGAAAACGAAGAGTCAAGACAGTGCAGCAGCAGGTGTTGTGGTTCTGATTCCAGTTGTTGTGTTCTCCCGATGGCTGTGCTGGGTTTGCTTGTATTTGTTGGTGGTCGTTTTGATGGTGGTGCTTTTTTGCCTTCTGTTCTTTAACGAGTTTGAGACCCAAAAAGGAGTCTGACCCTTCCTTGCAACCTGAATGGACGATACCATAACAATACCAGCTGTTTCTAGCGCTGCTCAGGTTTCGTGAATCCTTGTATTTTGTCACAGTATCACAAAGATCTTTGTGACATCGGTGCCCTCAAGGCAATACACAGAACTTTGGAAAGCGGTGATAAGACCACCGCGTGATCACTATGAGATCAAGGACAGACAAATCAGAAAGCATCAGAATGCAGCATTTGGTAGTTGGATTCTCCTATGGACACACTCCCTTTGTGGTGGAGATTTCGGGCATTTCGGGCTCCGTCCCAGGACTTGGGACCCCCTGTTTTCAGCATCGAGTGCGATTCTCAGCGCTCTCCGAGAGACTTTTCTTTCACCTTTCTTGGGCTGAGGAATCGCACCTATCAGCGAACCGATCTTTCCTTGAAGAATCCCAGAGGTCTTACAATTGTGTGCTGCACTCAGCCTGCTGCACTCAGCCTGCTGCACTCAGCCTGCTGCACTCAGCCTTGCACGGGTGGTGTTTTTGTCGTGCCGGGATCAACTGGCATCAGGTGCAGCCACTTTGAGCCGATTGCTGCGTACGCCCTCAGTTACGTTGAAAATCATTGGGGTTGTCTCAACCGAGAACTCGATGGCTTAGCATCATTTCCCCGATTCGCATTGCCTAGCATTGCCATTTTGGGATGTGCCTTCCATTTTTGATCACTTTTTGACAAGACCTATTGGATTATTTGGATTCTGTCAGATGGACCTCATGAGAAAGTCGTTGTTTTTTCTTCAACCATCCTTTCCTGGCACTGATGGGTGCGGAGCCTAGGGAACGACCGGCCGAGCAGCTTCCCTGTGTCGTCTACCTGCACGGCAATTGCAGCAGTCGCTTGGAGGTTTCTGAGAATGCTTTACCGCCTGCAAGGTCAAACCCCAAATTCCTGGTTTTGTCTTCAGTTTTATTCATATAAAGAAACATAATAACAACACGATTTCAAACCAAACATGCAAATCAACGCCATTTTGCCTCATCCCTTCTGCTGTTGCAGGTACAAAGCTATTCATGTGACAACCCCAGAGCCTCCAGTGAGCCAGGCCGTGAGCACCTTGCCTGTGCTGCTACCCTTCAACATCACGGCCAGAAACACCCAGGGACGATGCTTTGCGTGGCAGAGAATCTGGACACCTGGGATCACCTGGGATCACCTGGGATCACCTGGGATCACCTGGGTTGACGGTTGACGAATGTTGACGATGCTTTTTTCAGGGCATTTGCTGCGAGTTCCCATATCTTCATGGATGACCATCGTCCAAGGTCTTCTGCCTCGATTTTGCCGGGTCTGGTCTCTCAGATGGAGAGTGCGCCTGCAAAAAATTGGTGAATCTTGTTGGATTTGGTTAGATCTGGTCTATAGTCTATAGATTTGCGCAACAGGTACTTGAGCCTTGGCTACTACGAAAGAGATGACCTGGCAGTTGTTGTGGATCATCTTCGAGAATCCAATCGGGTGACATGCATTGGTGGAGTTCTCGGCGATTGGTTTTGAATCGGTGAAGGGAATTCTCAACTTGCTGTGGTGTGACAGTCGAGCACAGATCATGAGAATTTGTGAGCAGAATCCAGCAATATTTTGCCTCTCATCTTGCTGCGCTTATGGGTGGTTTCCCCGTAGACGTGACTGAAAAAACCCCATTGTGTGTATCACACTTGTGCAGTTCCAGTTTGTTTACAGCTCAGACATTTTTGTCAAGGGGAGTTTCTAAGAACATGATTTCACAATGTTTCACATTGGAATTTGCCATGTCTGACACACATGCGAGGTCTCTGGGGTCGCTCCATGGGTGCTTCTACGGCCCTGCTGCATGCAGACCGTCTGGCTGGCCTGTGCTGATGGGATTTCGATGGATTTCATTGAAACCATTGGAGAATGGATGCATCCTTTTATCCTACATAAAGCACATATCCCAAGACATTGCTCAGTAAAGTGCTCAACCTTGGTTTGCTCCTTCGGATTATACATGGCTGGTCTCTGGTGTCAGATGAACCAAAGTTTTTTTTGCCTTACCAGCAACAGTGAAGGCCCGTTGCCTTGTTGGCATAGACGTGAAGATGATGGCAGGTGACCCTTCAATCGCTGGCCTTGTCTTGGACAGTCCATTCTCGGATCTGAAGGCGACGCTGCGATGCAGCAGGACTGTTGGTGTTTCAGCATCCCTCCCAAGATGTGTTAAGTCACCCAATCATCAAAGAACTGGAAGACTTTCAAGTTGCCACACATTCTCATGGATTACAGTACGCTTCCTTGGTGCTCGACTGCTATCGTCCGCCTCAGTTTCAGCTTAAGCAAAGACTGGAAGACTCAGTGTCGTGGCCTTTCAGGCATCGTTGGCCATGGCGCGTTTGCTTGCCCTCAGTTTGCTGGCAGTGGCCCTGCTACCCGGCTATCCTGGATTTGTGGCCCCATTTGCTCGCCATGCTGTGCCACGTGTCGCCCTGCAAGCCAAACAGGACTTGCAGGAAAGTGAGCGCCCCAACATCCCTGCGTTTGTGTTGGCTCTCGTGGCAGGTTTGATGGTGGGCCTTGCTCCACCCAGTTTTGCGGGCACTGGTTCAGGCCGTCCTGACTTTCAAGTAGTGAGGCCTGGATACATGCAGGGCATTGACGCAGCCAATGCGGCGATTAAGCCTGGAGAGATTGACTATGTGACCCGATCTCGCATTGAAGCGGAACAGTTCCCTCAGGCCCTGAAAGAGGTCGAAAAGACTCAGGCAAAGCTTCAAGATGCACCCACCAAAGACCAGAGAATTGAGAATTATCGGAAAGGAGTGGAGGAGTACAAGAAGAGTGCCGAGATTCCACCTTAGACAAGTAAGGGCTGCTGGGCACTTTTACAGTCTTTCGTTCAAAGCCAATTAAGGTTTGCGAAAGAAGTGATCCAAAATTCGCACAGTCTTTCGTTTCAAGCTAATTCAAGGTTTGCGATGCAGTTCCAAGCATTGCCTTGGCAGCTTGCGCATGTCTTGGTCACACAGCAAGCCAGTTTTCTTGAGACATGTTCAGCAGTCGACTAGAAGGCACTGGCTCTTGGCATTTTCAAGACAGTTTCATTTTAATTACTCGCTTCGTTGTCTCGAGAAGAATCCGACGGAGTTAGCAAAAAAATGCCCGCCGTGTAAGTTGCTACTCCAGCATTTGCATTCATTTGGGGGGTTTCCATAGATGGGTACCATAAAACGGATGGTTTATAGTTTATAGTGGAAAATCCATCTATAAATGGATGATTAGGGGTACCCCCACCTAGACTTTTTTTTTTCGCCTAATTTCCGCACGCGGAGTTTGACATTGGGATCAAGCCACAGGCGTTTGCGGCTGGTTGCAGCTATCTTGCCTCATCCGAGAACGAGTACGTAATGTTATCTACTACTATAGTTCAAACTTTTTACCCAAAATGGATGGCTAAATGATCTAAATCTATTTGAAATACACATTTAGATACACAGTCTATTAAGACATTATCAATTTTCCAATGGTCCCTCCATTGGGACCCCTTCCATTGCCCCACTGGAGGTGCTCTGTGAAGAATTGGTGGATGGCTACACCAACAGCCGCGTGCCGAGGTGGGTGACCGGTATCGCCCTACAGATGGTGCCGAGCTCAGTGATTTGCGTACCAGCCACCCCCCGAGATGTGGCTCGGCTTAACCATGATGAATCCCATGATCATCGATGGGTGATGTGATGTGTCGTTTAGAACTCATTGGCCAAACATCCTGGGGGATCGGCTTTCAGACTGCCGCTCCCGATTTTCGCCAAACAAAGACTGTCTGCTTCAGGTGCGAAGTTCCATCAGTGCTCATGCGGACTTCGACATCTATGACTTGGCTCCGGTGAGGTGAACGAACTCAGCATGTCGATGCGATCTGCGATTCGCGATTTATAGTCAGTGAATTTCACAGGGATTTTACTATCAACATATGGGGATAAAATATGATAAACTTGAGACTATCACTGATTGGTGGTTTCCAGATGTTTTAAGATCTTGCTGGTTATGGGGTTGGGATGACATGTCGCAGTGAGGCACGTGTCACAGTCCTTCATTCCCGCTCTCTTTACGGCAGCGCCTGACTGACCTGTTTGGAACTGAGGCTGTCAGGTGACCCCAGGGATAGATGGTTAATACGCCCTTGCTGTTGGGTGGGTCACCTTTGGTAGGGTTGGCTGAATCCCCATGATGTTTGGAACTGGGCTGTGTAAAAGGCTCTCCTCGTCCTCATCCAAAACATTCAAGACAGCCGCAAGTGTTTTCTTCTTCGCTGCCATTGTGACTGTGAGTGATACCGTGATACCTGTATTCATCAGAACTTCATGCCTAGCTGTGCTCACGAGAATATGATGTGTCATGGTCAAAGTCAGGTTATGGTCATCCCTCCATTCATAGGGACTAATAGATTTGCCAATGCTATACCCACAATACAGAATCCCGTTCATGATGGTGGGGGGACCATAACCCATGACTATCCCACCTAGCTGGATCACGACAACGTCGTTCTCCGCCAGGTACAACGACCACTTCATCCAGCCGCACCACGCGAAGGAGCTCCATGCGGCGTATGCTGGTGACAAGGCGCAGCTCGGTGAAGTGTGTGGACAAGTGGACGAAGTGGACGACCTTGGAACTCTTAGAACTACTTTGGGACATCTTGGGACTATGGGTTTCCTCATGGATGTAATATACGGCATAATATGATATAACATGCCCCCCAAATATCACCTTTGATATATGTTCAATGCGGAAAGTGACGGTAAAGCGTGCAATTCGTGGGGTTCCCCAAAATTTTTCAGACAAACCTGAATCTCAAGATGGGCAAAAATGGGCAGATTGAGAGTTTGGGGAAGGGACTTTGGAAACTGACTCTGCTCCGATCTTTTGTCCTGGTCAGATGTCGCACCTGTTGACAGAACTTCATCATGGTCGAAGGGGACCACAACACTTCTCGATCCAAGTTCTTCATGGATTCAGTGTCTATCTTCTTTTTCAACACCTTGCAGGCCAGGCCAGAACGCATGAAATGTACAGTATTTGTTGGTCAGTATGTAGTCGATTTTGCGCAATTCCAGAGTTGTTGGGTGAGGATCCGATTTGGATCTGCTCATGTTGTATTGGTATTTCAGCAAGACTTTGAGCAACAGCTACTTGTCCAACAACGCAGTCACGCCAGTGTTGCTTGCCTCCTGCATCCCCTGCGCACAGTGCGACATGTTGGTCAAGGGCGACTCTCAAAGTCAGGTCGGAGTGTGTCGCAATGGGTGAATGGAGAGTGTTTCAAAGCGCACTTGTCGCTGGACTTCCACTTGGGTCGGGGATGTTGCATTGTGATGACATGTGATGACATGTGATGACCATGGGTGGCAGATGGTGGCAGAGTCATGGGTCAAAAAGTTTCACCTGGCAAAAAGGTTGGGCTCAGGATCACCGGGTTCGGACCAGGTCAGCTCTGTGGCAGATGTCTTCACTGCCAGGTTGATCTGTTGCGACTGTTGCGAGTTGGATGAATTCGTTGTGCTTTTCCAATGTCACTTTCGGTCGTAGGCAGCTTCTAAAGCCTAAAGCCTTGACTGGTCCTAGTCCAATTCGAATACAGTCTGATGTATTGTGGCATGCTGCAGAATGGTGATCGGGCACATAACCCACTTCGCTGGAACTGAACTCTGGAAACTCTCAGATATTTAGGTAAGAGATGGTAAGAGATGGTAAGAGATGGTAAGAGCATGCTGCATGACCACGGTGGCTACCGTCGGTCATGCATGCCGAGCCGTGCGAGCAACGAGGCCTTCGTCAGACTATCGGCCATGGCCTCGGTTTTGGGAGACGTTGACGCGTAAGCTGGGGATGGGTCAAAGAGATCAACTTCCCAAATGGATGGCTTAGCGGCTTTGGTTTCATGGCTTAATCAGTTTATTCATGTTCTATATACGACAACTGTCATGTGTAGTGGGTCCATTTGTATGGCAGTTTTGACCGCTGTTGAAACTGAAAGAATTTACAAAGCCAAAAAAAGGCTGCAGCGGTTTGGGTGGAGGCCGTTGAGACCAACTCCTGTCATCGCGCAAGATCCTGTCACCACAAGAGATGAGGATCCGGGTATGGGAATCACATGGCATCACTGTGAGCTGAGTTCGATGAGAAACCTGTTGAATCCGGATGAATCCGGTAAAAATGTGAACAAAATGACTCAAAATGCCTCTCCCCTCATTTTTTCCCTTCAAGTTTGAGGCTCTTTAATCCTTTCTGGTCCAACACTGAGAAAACTGAGCCCTTGGGATGCAGGAGCTCCAGCAAGCTCACCTCTGACTGGCGATTGTCAAGGTGCACAGCACGAGTTCCAACTGTGGTGTGGCTCAAGCTGTTTTTAGTTTGCTACTTTTATTGCCAGTCCCGAGCTGTGTGTTTTCTCATGGGCTTTGGACTCTTGGAAACTGTTAGTTTTCTGTGGTTGATCCATGCATTCAATTTTACACTGGGCGCAGGTCCACAAGGAGATCTACCAGTGAAAAGGTGAAGTTCTGCAGCAGTTCTGCAGGCACCATGTGATGAGATGGCGCGCGCGACGAGCAGCAAAGCCCAGGGCCAACCAGCACCAGTTGAAAAAGTGCTTCCCTGGTTAAGTGGTTCACAGATTAGTTTGTGCAACAGAATGTGACACAATCAAGACATTCAAGGACAGGAGTGGTCTTTTGCACTTCGATTACCATGGTGAAATTGACTGTAAAAACAACCCATGGATCTGGTGCTCCGCTGATTTTTCACATCAAGTGGCTGCGTAGTTGAAGGGTTGGTGCGCGGGCAGTGCTGTTTTTGCGCTGGGGATCTCAGAAACAATCTGCTTTTGCAGAGGAAGCTGTCCCAACTGGCCTTGTGATTTATCTCCTGATGTTTTTCACCTGAGGACTCGGGTCTGCTTAGATTTCTCTATGTTTCTCTTTCTTTCCAAGTGTTCATTCTCACCTCACTTGCCAGCTCAGGCTGCCTGTGCTGCTTCCGATGGGAAGGCTGGACTTGGCTTTGCGCATAGCAAATAGCAAACTGGCGGCAGAGGCACTTGCCAGAGATCTTGTGAGGAGACCCGAACCTAAGAAGAAGGAGGCGAAAGCCGCCTCCAAAAAGAAAAATGGTTATGCAGACAAAGGCGCAGTTGGGACACCGCATGTGAGCTTGCGTCGCAACTGGAAAATGATAAAGGGCCACCATCATCAAATTTCATAAGCGTATAATCCACCGCTAGATCCTCAGGCCCACCATTCACTGCCGCATCATGCCATATCCTAGATGAAAATCTGCCAGATTTTCGCCAGGCGAGAATCAGCGGATGTCAGCTGAGCACATCGGCTTTCAGATTAGGCGCCGGCTCTCTGTCAGAGTCATCGGACGACCATCGACCGTGATGATCTGCGTGCCAGGACTGGCCCCGATGCTCCCAGCAAAACAGGTGCCAGTATGGACATCGATGTCGGCCACCTCAAATTCCATCGATGAAATGATTTGGGATGGTTTCACTATGTTTCAATGGTCTTAAGTCTTAGATCAGGGTAAGAATTGTTAAGTGTGACAAGCTGAGGTCAGCGAAATTGTGGTTTTCGCGGGAAAGCAGGAGAGTGCTTTCAAGATCCTTTAAGCAATATTCATGGAATGGTCCTGTCCACCATTTTTGATCAGAATGGAATGGACCGAGTACACAGAAAATGGTGCATGTCATTTTCAAGCAGGTACTAGTTCCCCTGTTCTTTTGCACTTCAGGAGCTGCTTTTCAACGCCACCCTGAGACTTACCCAGGGCTTCAAGTGCGCCATGCTCTTGTTTGTCACCTTGGGTCTTTGAGCCAGCGCCCAGCTTGGCGGTTCCAGGTATGGTTTGATTGGCCGCAATGGTGTTGGCAAGAGCACACTCTTGCGTGCCATGGCGGAACGTGATGGTCAGGGCACTCAGGTCGACCTATTACAACTGTTTCCTTGATCAGCAGCAAATTTTCGTTGGTCAATGGAACTTGCAAATCTTCGTGGCGTCATTGCAGCCATCTTTCTAGCTTTGACGCAGTTTAGGGACCAGTTCTGTCAGCCATGGCATTCCCAATCTACGAGTTCGTCAACAAGGACCATCATGATCTCTGCAGTCTCTGCAGGCCAAAAGTTAATTAATTACATTCATGGTGTCATGGCGTCACAGTTTTGTTCAAAAAATTAAAGGATGTGTTCTGCATAGAAGGATCGCTATATCATCTTATATCACTATCATATAAATATGATAAAATATGATAGAAATAGACTCAGACTAATGACACAACTTTCCAGAAACTGCTCCAAGCTGGGTCCATGGGGACGATCTCCAAAAAAGAAGCAGGATTTGAGCGTCATGCAAGATCATTGATCGCCAAACTTGGTTCATTTCCAAGTCATTTTCAGAATTGGCTTCGGCAACTGCATGATGAGTTGCCGGGAGGTTGTCGCGTTATTTTTGGTTGAGATGCTCTTGAGTTCCATCCAGGTCCATCCATGTCAGATAACATGGATGGCATTGATGTTGCGACCGCAGTATCTCTGCATGCTCAAGAGACTCTTCATGTGCAGTGTGATATATCATTATTCATGAGTGATCGATACTGAAGGATAGAAAACCATCATCAAACTAATCAGCGGTTTGCCATGAACCACGATGGCAACCACTAAGATCAACTAAGCTATTCTGACTAAGCTATAAAGAGAGTATGCATGCGGTTGCAGCCATGCCTGCAGAAGCCCCAAACTCAGTGTGTCTAGAGACAAACGGTTTGCTGTTTCAAGTTTATTTTTTCGATCTTGCCAATTGGCTTGTGTTGTCCCCTTGTGCATCCGCAGGTCGAAGACTTTCAGCAGGTGGACATTCGGTTGCACAATCTCACTAAGAAGGAGAGAACTGACAGACTCCCTCCCGGGAGAAAATGTCTGGTTTGTTTGGCACACATTCCGATTCTCAATCTGGTCCTTGTACCATTCTATGTCAATCCTCCGCCAGAAACCATCAGGGCGGTCTTGCAAACCTGCATGATAGTCAATGCTCTGGCGCTTGGACGAATTCACTGGAAAGAAGATTTGACGGAGGCAACAGCAGAAGATAAGGCAGAGTTCGTGCGACTTCTGGGCGATTATGCCAAGATCGTTGTGAACGCATTTATGTTGAATGTCTTTCTGCTCCTGATTGTGGTTCTTGCCAATCCAAGCAGAAATAGAGGAAGAGCCATCGAGGTTTGGGCCTGCGTTCGTTGTGGTGTAGTGATGCTCTTTTGGCTTATTGAATTCTATCTCATCCAGCTTTTCACCATGTACCAACTTTGGGGAAGAATTGTGTACAAGACCGATTCCTTAGGCATCTTTGAAGGGGGAGGAGCTGCCATTTATGCAGGTGCGTTCTTTTGTATCGTCCTCGCCAGTTGGGGCATGGTGCAAGAAGCCTTGTTCAACCTTGGAGAAGAATATGAAAAGGATCTCATGAAACAAGAGAGCTCGAAATGCCCTTTCATTTACTCGCTGAAGAATCTCCCGGCTACGCAGACCAAGATGGCTTTGCAGGGCATGACCTACCGGAGACTGGAGCCCTTCGCAAATGATCCTATGATGCTGCACAAAATCTTTCTTTCTGCTGGCCTTGAACCTGCAGATTGTTTGGATGTGATAACTGCTCTTCAAGAGTACAAAGGCCGCCAGTCCTCCTAGCCAACTCAGACCATCCGACCATCAGACATTTGAAGGGGTCAACAATGTTTCACCTTAGATGCCGGACTGATCTGCTTGCAAAATCTTGCAAAGACTTGTGAAAGCTCATTTTTCTGTTTGCCTGTGCTATAAGATGTTGCCTGTGCACACGCGCCACTCGCGTGCTTCATGTCGTCCTGGCAGGACTTCGGAGAGCACACCTTCCATGGCCATGACCCATGGCCCAACGAGGAGAGGAAGGACCTCATGTTCTACGCCTTCCAAAATCAGGCATCCTGCATCCCGGCAGCTGCTTCAGTAGCTGATGGGAACTGATGGTAACTGATGGCTCACTGGTTAGATATGGTTGGCTAATGTTGGATACAATACATATGCAATACATATACACATAGACCCAAATACACATATTATATATACACATATTATACACATATACATATATATATATATACATACATTTATGTACACATATTATATACATATATACATATGCACATATATATATATACATATACATATATACACATATACACACATATACACACATATACACACATAGACACACATAGACACACATAGACACACATAGACACACATAGACACACATACATACATACATACATACATACATACATACATACATACATACATACATACATACATACATACATACATACATACATACATACATACATA
>BGPT01000969.1:26294-57553 GCA_003297045.1 Symbiodinium sp. clade C Y103 | reverse complement strand
TACATACATACATACATACATACATACATACATACATACATACATACATACATACATACATACATACATACATACATACATACATACATAGATACATAGGTAGGACCATCCCGAGAACGGGGTAGCCATTTCATACATAGCGTACGACGTTGGAGACCGAGGTCAGGCCCTCAAACATCCAAAACCGATATGGGAATGGAGAAAGAGATAGGAACACCCTGTCGATGATGCGATGTGCCAAATCCTTTCCATGGCTCAAGAATGGTTAGATATGGTTCCCCAAACAGTTTACGGTTAGGGGTTCTCAATGCTTTCTAAAGTGTGTCCGCCTTGCTGTCGGATGCTGTGTCCGCCTTCCCGAAACCTTGTCTCCCTTGTCTCCCAGCTTGTCAGCTTGTCTCCCAGCTTGTGTTTCCCTTGTTTTCCTTTGTTGGATGCTGTGTCCGCCTTCCCGAAGCCTTTGTCTCCCTTGTTTCCCAGCTTGTCAGCTTGTCTCCCAATTGGTCTCCCTTCTTGTTTTCCTCGTTTACCTTTGGATGCTGTGTCTGTCTTCCCGAGGCCTTGTCTCTCTTGTCTCCCAGCTTGTCTCCCAGGTTGTCTCCCTATTTTTGTCTCCCTTTTTTTCTCTTTGTTGGATGCGCGCCTTCCCGAGGCCTTATCTGCCTGACCTCCCTTTTGTTCTCCCTTCTTGTTTCTGTTGGTTGGATGCTGTGTTCGCTTTCGCACCGCCAACCCTCCCTACTTGTCTCCCTTCTTGTTTCCCTTCCTGTTTCCCTTCTTGTTTCCCTTTGTTGGATGGTGTGCCTGCCTTTCCGACGGCTTGTCACCCTTCTTGTTTTCGCTTCTTGTCTCCTTTCCTGTCTTCCTTGCTGTCTCCCTTTCTGTCGCCCTTCTTCATTTCCTTCTTTATTCATTTCTTCATTTCCTTCGTACTTTTCTTATATTTTCTTTATTTCTTTCTTCATTTCCTTCTTGTCTTCTGTTTTGTTTTCCTTTTTCTATCTTTTTGCTTCCTTGTCGGTTGCTTTGTGTGCCTCGTCTTCGGGACCTATTGCAAATGTTTTGGCGATTTCATGTGTTTGATCGTGTTCCCCAAATCACTTTGTGTATCCAACCAGTGTTTGGGGTCTACGGTGGTGTAACTTGATATATGGTTGGATCATTAGTCATTAGTGGTGCCCCCAATGTGGAGCAAGACCGGTTGCAGCCGCTCGGCATGGATTTTGATCAGTCACCACCCAGCCTTGGTGAGTGTGAACCACCTGCTTCGGCAACTGTTTTGCTGGTGCAGGTGAAAGGCACAGAGCCAGTTTGGGACTTTTGGAACCCGAAGGTGCCCTGCCAGTGGATCTTAGTGGATGTTAGTGGATATACTGCCAGTTTCCTGCTGTTTTGGAAATGATGACATTGCGCCAGGACAAAGAGCACACCTTTCACTTCGGGGATCCATGGGTCAATGAGGTGCGGCTCCCACTGTTGAACTGGAGGATTTAAGCCCCTGTGGCCATTGGATAAGGAAAATGATGACAATGCACTGGATTTTGGGGTATCCGATTTTCAGATTTTCAGACAAAGCCAAGTCAGTCATTGGATTCAGATCCCTGATGTCGTCGTTTGGAGATTGAGGAGAAGGGGTCGCAGCCAGTCTTCTACGCCTATCCCTTGGGTGATGACATGAAGGGGATCCTTAGCTGCAACATCAGGTGATTTGGAGTTGCTGTTCAACTGGTGCCACCAGTGTTTGCTGATGTTTGCTTTTCGCAATTTGTCCTGGGTTAGCTCCTAAAATAGTCACCGAAAGAAACTTCCTCCACTTTACTCTTTGAGACTGCATGAATCCGTTTGGGGTTCGAACGGCTAGGGTCTACTAGATTAGTCACCCTCTTCGTTGCTTCAATGCAGGTTGTTGAAGCCCGTACACAGTGGCTGAGCTGCAGATAGGGTATGTTTGCCAACTGGATCAACTGTCCCACTGCTGTAGGATCCTGACTCAGGGTTCCAAAAATCCTTTCCATATATATATATATAGGAAATAACACCAAAAAAGTCCATGGTCCATTGAGAAGTCATTGAACTGTAATTTTTGGCTAAGATTTTGGTTTTGGGGCCTGTTTTTGAACATGTGATTCCCAGCGGAAACCGTCCAGGCTTCTGGAACACTGGAGAGCAGAAACACGCCTTCCACATGGGCGATGCCAGAGCTGGTGAGGACGCGCTGTCGATCGGTTGATCCTGGAAAGTGGCCACGTGCGTCCCACTTAGTACCTGGAAAGAGGATCATAACTCATAACTCATAACATGTAATTGTGAAAACTGTAATAATACTAACCATAATGATCTATACTAACTATAATATTCTACAATGACCATAATGACAACATGTATATTTATAACTTGTATATATATATATATGTTTACGTGTAGTACTAACCATGTCTTGATTCAACATGTTTTCACCCAGCTGTAAAATGCTATAAATGATTCATGGAAGAACCCCCAGGAACCAGGGACTAGCTTCCACACCGAGTGATTTGCCATGGAGGACAAGGGCGATGCCCAGTTCCTGGCTTTCCGTGAGCCACTGACCTGGAGGGGAGACGCGAACTGTGACGGGGCGCCTGCGCAAAACCGGGCCAAGTGGCTCATGGAGAACAAGGGGATGAACGAGGCCAGATGGCACAGATTTGACTGATTTTTTTCCAACTCCATAGCTATTATTATTATAATAGATTCTATTAGGATCTATTAGGATCTGTTACGATCCACAGGAATTGGATGGGGTAGCACGACATAGTCGCATTAATTGACAATCAGGAACTTCCTGTTCTGGAGGCCGAGGCGCAGGGCCAGGTCATGTCGGAGTTTCCGAGTGTCTTCATTCGTGGCGGCTATAGCGGTGGTTCGATGCCTGTAGCACCTACTGCTGGGAGCCCAAGATCTTATCAGCATCATTTCAGTCAGCGAGTCATGGGAACCCACATATCAACAGATTCTGCAACAGCCACTCAAGATCGATACAGGTGGTGGATGGAAAGTTCCCACACACCTTAGAGATCGTGAAGGATGCAGCAGGCCTCAAGTGATTCCTGCAATTCACCAGAATCCAAAGGCAAAAGTTGGGAATTTAGGAGATAGTGCAATTAGTGGTCATGAATGACTCCTAGATTTCATGGTCGTATGACTCGTATGACTTGACTTGATAGCGACTGTCGACCACCACCGTTGACTTGACCATGGGTCCCATCCAATTCTTGGCCAGGCAAGAACCGCCTGAAGTTTTCTGTCACTCCAAGGAACCCGGGCGATATCACCATGATTGCAGTGCACTACAGCGCGACTCGACCTGCTGAAGAGTGGTCAGTGAGAATGCTGCTGCGTTTTGTAGAAGTATGTCCAAGAATTAGGATCCCACATTTTCCAGTTGTAGGGAACGTCAATGATTGGACACCTTGTCCCTTTTTTGTCTTTGGTTTCAGTTCTCACCTTCCATATATAGTGTCTGATCTAGCTGGGTCCGATCCATCGTGATCCACCATGATCCACCTTGCAGGTGAACAAAGGACCTGGACATGAAGATATGAACTTTGACATCAACCATCCGATGGACACGCCCGCCGTTGACTTTGTTTCTGTTTGAAGTGAGCGTGACAGACTGGTGCAAACCCTCAACCGTAAACCATCCCCAATATTAGCTAAATGAGTTGCACAAAGACCTTCATCCCCAAATGGTAGGTTTATTTATGGCATTGGGTGAATCCCACATGAACAAAATTTCAATTGTTTTTGCCATCCCATGGTTACCCATCATTATTCCCATGAGTTTTACACTTTTTCGGAGGTAACGCAACCCCATTTCTGAGCCAACTGCTGGAGGAGGGAACCAACACCTACGTCCACGTGACCCCAGACTTCGGACCTGTTTGCGAGCCGGGCTCCAAGGCCTGTGCCCTGGGGGATGGACCAAGTTTATGGGTCGCATCAGGATATGGTGAGAATGAAGGTCTAACAAAAATGTGGGATTTCGATGGGTCGAAAACCCAGCCCCATTTTGATAAGAAATCCCATGCCACAGTGTTTTTTCCGAGGTGAAGTTATGGATTCCATATGGGTTTTGACGCAACTTGATGCTCCACGCGGCAGGTGACCTACTGGTTGGCAGCCATGGAGAAGGGCCTCATTGTCGAGATGCCAGAAAAGGCTCTGGTGGTTCTAATATTTTCCGAAAACCATAGAAAACCAACAGGATCGCATGGCTGGGAACATCATTATTCTCCCTATGAAAACGGCCATCAAATGGGGTATGGTATAGCATCCCGTCCTTCTTGTCAATTTTTTGAACATCATATTTTGATAAATTTTGGACAAACCCAGATGCTGTCAACAGTTTTGGCGACTGTGAGGCCTGCCCAATCAAGGAAAACAGACTGACTTGGACTGCTCAGATGTGAAGGTTGTGAACTTGATTTCATGTTATTTGGTTGTGCTTGCGCTTGGCCAGCACGATCTTTTTGCACTGCCAGTCACCAATGGTGACAGGCAAGACTTAGGACCTTAGATTGCTTCGACGCCTCGATTGCACAGACGTGCGAGCATTGGCTCGCATGGTGGCGCGAGAAAAGTGAAGTGCTTGCAACTGCTTCCAACACAAACATATCTTCAAACATCCACTTTTTTGGCATTCAAAATCCCTCAACCAGATCTGGAAAAATCCACGGAAATCTTAGGACATCTTTTATCTCAAGGAAGAGTTTGGGAGCTCTGCCCAGGTCGAGTGCCAATCCCACAGCACTTTATGATCATGCACGTGGAGCAGGTGCCATCGTTTCAGATTGGTGTAAACAGTCGATATGATGTGGGCATTCGTGGTGGCAACTACAGTCACAGCCACTGATGTTGAAGTGGTGTATTTGCATATTGGACCCAAGATGGTATTGGTACCTGATTGTATACTGTATTATAGTATTATATATATATAATATATACATATAATGCACCACTATCCAAATGGCAGTCTTAGCCTGTTGCTGTTATCTGGGTGATCAAGATCCTCATCCATGAGCCACTGTCACTGAGACATCTGTACGAGGGTTTGGCCAGCTCAAATCTCTCTGCGAACTTGAATTCACTTGGTCTGCCAACAGACAGGAGATCAAGGGTGATGACACACCTGTGCTGCAGAGCGTTCTGCAGGCCTTGTGTTACTTCATGTGGTGCATGGTGACATTTGCAGCCGGTATTTCAGAGTTTTTCTTTTGCTTCAGGGACATTTGGTGCTTCAGGTTTTCCCCACCTTGGCCTGGTGTTCCCGTGACTGAAACGTTGCCATGGCAGGCGGACAGAGAACGTGAGTGGCTTCTGAAAGTAGAACAGGAGCAAGAGCGTGGAGTTGGTCAGGGGAGCGAAGGGCAGCCGCAAATACTTGAAAAACAACAACTCAGAAGGCAAGCTTGTTCGAACCAAATGGAACAATGATGACTAGATCATGTGCCTAAGTCTTTCCAAACCAATGGGTTGTGTGCCTGTTTGAGGAGTTGCTTGAGAAGGAGGATGATGGAACTGGCAATGAGCCCAAGGCCTCCGGGAGCCCACCTTGGGGACCATGTGAACCCCGCTGCCGCCCGCTGCCCGTGTTTCTCGGAAGGTAAATGGCGTGGGCCTCATGGAGGACGGGACGTAAGTTGCGTTGTGCGTTTGACGAGAGATGGTGAGGGTGGGGAGGGTTTGTTCCATGCTATTAAAATAATTTAAAATACTATGTTCGATATAGTGACGAAAAAGTATGAACAAATCAAAGATCAAGACAAACACATAGTGCAAGGCCTGCTGTGAGGTTGGTCTTCTTGTTCAGAAATTTCGAGAATCCTTCAGTGAGTGTTGAACAGGTCTACGAGAGACTAGAGGAGCTTGGAAATGAGGACGCGGAGGCATGGCACGCTGCCAGGATCTGCCAGGGATCCGTGCGTGGGGCTTCCTGTCTTTGCACCGCCAGGCGAGAGCCGCCGTGATTCTGGCAGGACTTGGCTTCTCTGGTGAGGCTGGGCCATAACCAGTCTGTCGGAGATGATCCAGCAATATTTGGAGATGGGTTAAAACATGTTGAAAGATGCTGAAACATATGATTTTCTATCAAAATTGGGGGATGAAGATCCATGACTCCCAGCTGTTTTGATGTGAACTACAGGGATTCCACTAGTTTAAAGCCATCCCGTCATTTCACAGTCTGGGAGCTGTGCTCAGGATCAGAATCGCCCCACCAAAGAGTTCAGTGGAGGTTGGCGCATGCGAATCGCCCTGGCGCAATCTCTTTTTGCGGGGAGTCTCAGCAAATTGGGTTTGTATGGGATAGATGTATATTGGTATAATGGGATGGTAGTGGGGATATATACAAGTCACCAACTTAATGTGGTGTGTGGGTTTGTTTGCAAATAAGAGGATTCAACATGGTTTAACCCATCATTTCTGGCCATTTCCTGAGGAACATGATGAGAATCAGATGGATGGAAAGGTGTGTCAAATTTTCGGACAAACTCACATAGTGAATCCCCATCCCAATGTCATTTGAGCGGTTGTATGCATTCTTTTGCATACAAGATCAGTGATGACATGTACACTTGGCTTCACTACAATCGCAACAAATTATAAGGTACTCTAAGACTCACAACTATTTGGGATCCAATTTCCATGAAACCAACTGTCATCTATCGAAATCTGAAGCCTTTTCAAGGGCTTTGAAGGGCTTTTAGCTTTGAAGGTGCAGCCGGACCTCTTACTCCTAGACGAGCCCACGAACCACTTGGACGTTCACGCTGTGACCTGGCTGGAAGAGTTTCTGAAGAACTGGGAGAAGACCGTGGTCATCGTCTCCCACGATAGGCTGGGGTGAACTGTTGGAGAATTGGGTTGGAGATGGTTGGATACTGATTGCAAAACATTTTTCACAATCTGGAGGCAGGGCAAACTGGATTTTTGGCAGGTGCTTCTTGAACAACACCACCACCAACACCATCTTCTTGCATCGCAAGAGGCAGGTTTGCACAGAATCAACTCTTGGTTTGGAAGCCACAGAACTGTGCACTATACTGCAATCATGATTGGTATGGACTATGAATGATTATAACTTAGTTACACAAGAGATTATGCATTATATCATTATATATATATATATACATACGTACATGGATTATACCGCGGTTGTATATACAATATGGATCAATATGGGTTATAACTGATAACTTATAACCAAATTCCTAAATGGGTCCCGCACCCCCAGTCGTGCTGTGAAACAGGTTATGGTACTACGGTGGCAGCTACGAGACCTTCCTGAGAGTTCGCGCAGAGCAGCGAACCAACCAGGAGGCCGTGAGCTTGGCTCCTGTCATGTGAGTGGCTGTGTTCAACACCCAGGTTGGTTGATGAGTTCGGGGGTTGTACTAATGAATCATGAATAGTATATAACTGCTCGGGTTATTATACCAACTATTATCATAATGATTATAGATATACAGTGATATACATACTACTATATATGATTCAACATTAAGTCATACTGATTATTATGATTATTGGAGAGTTATTGAGGATGAGCAATTAGAATCCATGAGGCAATTCGCTTCTTAAGCAGCAGTAGAATGGAATGACAGATCTGATTTGGACGTGCTGAACCTGACCTCAGGCAATCTCGCAACAGCAGCAAAGAAAGGCCAGGCAATTTTACATGTTTTTAGACATGAATGATTTCAGCATCCAGCCGGATGTTCAACCATTGCTGCATTGTAGGTGGCTCACCTGAAGCAATTCATTCAACGCTTCGGGCAAGGGCACAAGAAGATGGCAAAACAGGTGAGGGGTTTCGGGTTTCTACCTGCAGCTCCAAGTCCTTCAAGGGTCATTCCCAGGCAATAGCTGAATGATCCCCGCCAAATGGGTGAGATATCTGCCTTTCGAGTCAAACGTATGGGAAACTATTAGAATATTGAAGGAATACATTGGAATGGATTGAAATGGTGGTCGAAGTGTAGTCCAGCCCCTTGCATTTTGCGGGGACTATCAGAGGTCAACTCGCTGCGTCCTTTCGTTAGCTCTTTATCGATTCAAGGAAGCACTGGCAGATCCCGACAGTGTGGGGCAGAGCAGGACATAAATGCATCACCAATTGAATTGTAATACTCCTTCATTCTGCAGAGTGCTTTTTTCATTCGCTCTGTATTATTGTGGCCGTGAGTTTAAAAATCCATGTCTATGTGACTAGTGATGTTGTATGCTTGTAAATGACAGTTGAGTAATTGCCCAGAACTTGGCCGATTCCAAGAATATCCACTTTGTACTGGGGCTCCTGAGACTTGGACCGCTGATTGTGGCCTTGTCATCTCTGCAGCTCTAGGGTCACCTTCCAAGTCGCCATGCGCCGCGCTGTGCGCCTCCGATCTGGCCTGCTGGCTTTGGGACTGCAATTTGCGGTGCCAAAGATCAGATCCTTCGCAGTCTGTGAGACTTCGAGCAAAGAGCAGTCGCTGGAGCAGTTTCTGAAGAGCAACAAGGCTCTTGGTTTTGGAGATCTGTTCAAAAATTCAATGCCTTCTCTCGTTTGCTGAGGCTTGAGTCCAGCCATATGATGCTTTCTGAATACATGTTTCTACATATCAATCGTTGAAGACAAGACTTGGTTCATAGCCAATCCGGCCTTCTGATGCTTTTTGAGCTTGTTGTTTGCAGGCACAAAAGTGGATCGAGCTGAATTCGGACAAATCCAAGAGTTGTGCCTTTGATTCAAAAACACTGGTGGTAAAGTAGACATATTGTTGTGTGGTCATGTGTGGTAATTTTGTAATTCGATGTAATTTGATGCAATTTAGTACCTAGTTTCATCTAGTTTCCAGGCACTAGAAGTTTAACATATTTTGATTCTATTTGCCTCTCAAAGGTGTTGGTTGATGGTTGCCATATGAAATCCATAGATGATCCATATGTATATATATATATATATACATGTATGTATATATACATTGTCATATATATATATACACATATATATATATATATAACCATATATGATCCAGCCATATGTTGCCATCCAATGGGGTTTGGCGAAGACGTTGGCCTTTTCCGAGGCCTTGTGAACACCGACTCAATCGACTGGGTCGAGACGGGAGCTGGTGGAGTTCGCCGGAAGATGATTGAGAGGTCTGGAGGGCCTGGAGGGCCTGTGATCCATGACGGATTCGGCGGATTCGGCGATTGTTGATGGTTGATTGTTGATGGTTGTTGCACATGATGGAGATGACGGAAGTGTTTTTTTTGTGTGATGTATGTGAAATGAACTTTAAGACTTTGAGGGTGTTTGTGGTCAACCCCTCGACCCTTGAGACAAGGATATCCAAAACTTTTTGGGCATGAGGATGAAAGAGAATTGAAGATACATAAAGACACATACGGGCTAAGTACTGGCTGCTGTGCAGTCAAAGCTGGTCATGCTTTTGTCAGCCACTGGTGTCATGCCTCCAGGGTGGGTGGTGAAGTCGCGAGAGCCACAACAGTGGTGAATTTCAAGCCCAATGCCACATTTCCAATGCATCAGCACGTGGGTGGAGAGGACAGCCTTGATCTTCGTTGTAATAATCCCATCCCCCTAAGGCCCCAATCGTGATAATAGTAATGATATTACATACACCTAGAAAACCTTGTTGAGTATTGGATCGGTGCATTTTGGGGAACCGTATTGGGGCGTTCTTCCTCAGGGGGAAGGTTTTGCCACTGTTTGAGCATGTTTGGACATGTGTCACATTGTGCTGTGGAAGATTTCGGGATACTGAATGGTCGTGCTGCCCCAGGAATTCATTGTGCTTGATGGCGCCTGGTTTGATGATTGGGATACTCAGCCGAGCTTGACCTATGTGCGGAATTACATCGGTTCGAAGCACACCCCTCGCATTGGACCAGATGGATGTACCATCTTGGTGAAACTGTGTCAGCGACTCGGCTGTACATTGGGCAAGCGCTCAGACCACCAAAACCCACAAAGATTTTGTCCACTTCAAGTACTGAGATATGTCAAGTATTATGTTATTATCTGAAACGCTGATTGCGAACTATTGCAAGCCCATTTTGACTAACAGGCATTTGTGCAACGAGATGTGGCATCAGATTGCCACCTGGAGGATGTCATACGAGCATCGCGAACCTGATCACACGCAGTGGGACATATCTTTGTCCAATCCCAAATGGAGGCTTCATGACTTTGGAAGTCGGTGGCGTTGCGGCGCAGTTTTTTTTTGCAAACCGGAGTTTCTTTGGGAATTCTTTGCTTTTGTGTGAAATCTATTGATTGACACTATGAAAAAAAAACATAAGATATCCAAAGGATTCCAAAGGCTCCCCTGATGACTTCATCGCAGCGTTGCAGTTGGCCGGAGGTCTGTTTCCCCGGGGCGACACGAGTTGCAGATCTTCAAATCGCCTTTGGAAGAGGCTGCAGTGATGCCAGAGATGCGAGGGATGCAGAGGAGGGGGGCCCACAATTTATGGCCAGAAAACAAGGGGAACGCTATCAACATCTACGGCATCTACTGATATCTACTGTACAACCCTAGATTTTTGGGGTACCCAACTTTCAGACCAAGCCTCATATTCCCACCTTGGTCACATTTGGGAAAGGTTGGAAAGCAGCCCCTTTTTCAGCTCCAGGTGCACTTTGAGAGATGGGCGCCTCATGAGACAGGTGCAGACTGCCACTTAGTGGGTTGCTGATCATTGCTGATCCCTTTCCATCTAGGGTCAAGGTTGCTGCTCCAAGAAAACACACTCGCTACATTTGAAGGGACGGTGGAGATTGATGAGAAGGGCGAGGAGGTCTTCGTGATCGAAGGTTCCTTTTCGGATGAATTGGGAGTACATCGGAGTTGGTCTTGGTGCAGAAGCTGGCTGAAGATTGAGGGGGTGGCCTGGGCAGCTGTTGCTACGGATAGAAGCATGATGGTTAGAACATGTTAGAACTGTTAGTGTGGTATTGCATTGACTTGATACATCTTGATACCAAGAGTTAGGAACCGTTAAAGTTCCACTTCTTTGGCTCCCTCCAAAGCCTTGGGCTGAACAGCAACTTCCCTCGATTTCCGCGCCGGCCCTTGCTGAGGAAATGCAGGCGAACAACGGCGATTGACGCGGAAAGCTGGACCCAATGGATGTTTCCTGTACGTGAAATCAAAGCACTTGAGATCACCTGAGGTGGAACTGGAGGGTGTCGTGGTTGTCACAATCCAGAAGGGTAGAAGGCTTTTGTTGTTGCATTCCCTTGGGTTTTCTGGTGGCACATTGATGCAACATCTCCCACTTTGGGCAGTTGAAGTCTGAAGTTGGGAACGTCCCAAAAATCAGCAGGGTGGTTAATTATCTCAATACTCTCTGCTTGTGATAATCAGTGATTCATTGATATGCGCTATAGAGAATCTTACAGTTGTTGACCGGTTGACCATGATTTGCATAGATGTTCAGTGCAAGATGATGAGAATTTTTTCCGTATTGAGACAGAGAAGTAGTGGCCATTTGGTGATTTCCAGCCCTGCAGGTTGACATTTGCGCATTGCAGAAGCCCAATGTGGCATCGTGACCATCGTTTGAGCCGCAAACGGGGGGTGGTGGGTGGTGGGTGGCCATTGTTTGACCAGAGCAAAGCACCGTTGACCAGTGTTGGTTGATAGTCTACACATGGTCATTAGGTCTTACTACATTATATTACAGTAGGGTACTCTGGGGTTATTATACAGAAACATACAGAACATCAGACTGAATGAGGATAATCATGACATATCATGACCTGTATTTAGAGCAAGCACATTTGCTGATTTTGCTGAGAAGCTTATGGAGTTGTTGCTTCTGGCGAAGGCTCAGAGTCGAATGAAGATGCTGACGAAACTGCAAGAAGAAGCGGTAGCGGTAGGCTGGAAGCGGCTGGAAGTTGGTTGCCTTCCGTCGATTCTGAATGCCTCGAATTCCTTGAGGCTGTGGAATAGTCATGCATATTCTGGCACAATTTCTGGGGTGCACATCATCTTGCCACGTACATCATCGTACATCCTGGTTCATTCTGAAGTCAGTTTCAGTACGATTCGTAAGATCATCTTGCTCCGTCGAGCTTGGCGCAGACTATGACGACCCCTACCTGCAGCTCGAGTTCCCAGCAGCTTCCACTCTGCCACCGCCGTGTTGCTGCCTTAGAACTCCTTAGACGTTGACCAACGACGCAGTGAACCTGGCGAAAAGCTGGAGCAAACTCATTCTTTGCACCCATGCAGTTGGAACATGAGAGCAGTCCCAAAAATTCATTGAGACTCCAGGACCGTGATTTCAACTCTTTCTATCCTGCACATCCTACTCCAAGTCTCCAAGTCACTAAGTTCTCAATCTGAATCTGATCCAGGTATCTCTGTCATCGAGGCAGGCTTCGGCTACACGCCTGACAGGATACTCTACCAGGCGCGAGTGATACGCAGTGCCATTGCTGGTTCCCTTTCATCCTTATCATGGTTCCCAGATGTTCCCAGAAACTGTTGGTTTAATTACTTACTGTCATTACGTCTCATTACTATTATTGCCTGCTATACCGCTTGATTGGCAGTTGTTGCATTTTTTTTACTGCAATTTTGCTATTTTATTATGCTGCAAAATTATTCTACTAAAATCATTATGCTTATCACATATTGTCATGGTTGTCATTTGTTATCATTCTTGTCACGATCGTCGTCGTCGTCATCATCATCATCGTCATCATCATCATCATCATCATCATCATCATCATCATCATCATCATCATCATCATAATCATCATCAACATCGACATCACTATTATACTATTTGTTCATTCTCATTGTCACTATTCTTACTGTGGATATTGTTTATTAATACTGGTATGTTATTCTTTATCAATTTATGGTTCTTTGTCTTTTTAAATCAATATTACTATTGTTATTGTTGTTATCATTGTTATTCTTACTGCTATACATTGATATTGTTCTGTCATCATCACCATATCACTATCCCTATCGCTGTATTTATCATTATTATTGTTATATTATCATCATGATGGCTGTTGTTCATTATTCCTATGACTATATTATATACTCTATCACTTCAAAGTTGCTGTCTTATTTCGTACCACCAGTTTTATGGTGAAAGCAGCTTCCAAACCGCCCTGGCAGAACCTGGACTTCGGGGTGGACTGCGACTCTCGCGTCGCCATCGTTGGGCCAAATGGAGCAGGTGGGGCAGCGGGAAAAAGAACTAGCTTCTTCGCATCTTCAACGGGGGTTGTGAGGTAAGTCGACCTTCTTGAAGCTCCTGGATGGTTCCTTGGAGCCCACCAACGGCTTTGTTCGGTGCGCCTGGGGGAATGTTGGGGGGACATGGGGGGACAAGGGATTTGGGGCTTCGATGTGACCCAAATAACCCTCAAAAGAAGTCCTTGAGTTTTCTGGTCTTAGTTACATATGTTTCATATGTTTATTTGAAGGGTAGTTTGAGGATGTTTGAAGATCTAAGAAGGTTAACTATGATTAATTGGGGTTTACAATGGATATAATCCCATGGTTGCATGCAGCATTCAATGAAGGACCGCATTGCGTAGTGAGTCTGGCTTGCAGGCGTCATGCCAAGCTGCAACTGGCCAGGCGTGGATGGGAAGCCCCAAAGATGGGGAGATAGAGAAGTGATAGATAATCAGGAATACCATCGGATACTTCACAAACTGCCACTGAAATGTCAACTTAGATGCTCAAAAGTGCTCCTGACATTTGGTGCTCCGCGTTTTGAAAGCCTACATTCATACACACTTCATGCAGAAGGCTCTATGAAGTCTTTGTGCTCAAGACTGTAGTTAGACGTTTCTGCCAGTGAGTAGCTGGTGATTCGATAGATGACCGGAAAAGTTGCAGACCTTGTTGCCCATGCAGTTGGTAAGCACCAACTTCCTGAGTTCAAAACAACTAAGCAGCGAGAGGGCTGCTTTTATGGCTGGGTCATTGTGACTATTTGCATCTTTGCGAAGATCTTCAAAGTTCAGGGACAGAACAATGTGATGTCCTATACAGTGCCACATTTGCTGGAGGATTTCGAACTTTCCCATGCAGAGCTGGGAGGCCTTTTCTCTGCAGCCACCATCATGGCGGGAATGGTTCAACCGGTGCTTGGTCGTGCGATGGACCATTTTGGCGGACGGATTTGCATTCCAGCGATGCAAGTGTCCATTTGCTTCACTCTGGCAGCCTTTGCTGCCTGGCAGCGCCCAGAACATCGTTTCCTTCTTCGTGTTGAAGTTGTTGGTGTGTTCTTCTTTCTTCGCATGTTATCCCTGGGTGCCGGAGAGATTTTCCCCAACGCCTGCATACAGCAGTGGTTCCGGCGCCGGCGCGGACGGGCCGTTGGGGTCGTCTTCACCTTCCAATGGCTGGGCAATGCCATCTTGGGGACGCTGATCGCAGGCATTGTGGCTGAGTATAGTTGGCACACTGCGGCAGCATTGGGGGCCATTTGCAATCTTATGTTGGCCCCGGTGTCAGCGCTGGTGCTTAGGAGGAGCCCTGAGGCTTGTGGCTTGCTCCCAGATGGGTATGCAACAATTCCAGAGGATGAAGAAATTGCCCTGAAGGCGCCAAATGAAACTGCCGAACCAGCTGAGCAGACCGATGTCACAAAATTTTGGGCGCATTTTGTGTTCACCTTCTTCTATGCTGTTATGTTTGGTGGTTGTGATTTCTACATGGTTGAGATGATATCAGAGGCTGCAGGAAATGACGTCGTGTCAGTGTCTCTGCACATTTTTGCGCCCTTTGCCCTAGCATCATCGGTATCTGTTCCATGTGTTGGAGAACTGATGGACGCATATTGCAGCCGGAAGAAGTGGCTTCCCTCTGCATTGCTGGGACTTGCTGGTTTCCTTACAGGAGCAGTGACTATGTGGCTGCCATTCGTGCACAATTGGTTTGCAGCTGTGTTGTATGCAGTGGTCCGTGGAATTACTTCCGGAATTTTCCAAAGCCTGCTCTCTGCAGGTCTTTGCTTTGCAGCTCTGGGTGTTGGCCGTCAAGAAATCGGCCGGATCTTGGGTTACAACACACTCTGCACGCTCGTTGGGACAGGTGTTGGTCCATTTTTCTACGGAACCTGTCGCGACCTTTTGGGAACTTTCCGAACATCGTTGTGGTTGTCAAGCATACCTCCACTGCTGCTCGGGATGTTTTTTGCAATTCAATCCATGCGGATCCGCCGGAGCTGTTCCGACTTTTCATCCGCCAAGGCAGCTGGAAACTTATCTCCAGCTGCTACAGATCCGATGGCTCCCGCTATGATCGGCTCGCCAAAGGCGGCCGAAGTGCATGACGAGGCCTGATGCATAGCGCCAAGTGCAAAAGAGAGCAAACAGCTACAGGGTCCAATGGATGGAAAAGAACGTCACGGTCACCATCAAAATCAGAAATATTGGGACTAATTTTTGGATTTTATTGGGCAACTGTATAGTTGTGGGCGCAAAGAAGCCCAGTGATGCTTTGATCACGATTGCTTAATTCCATGACCACACGTATGGTGATTCTGGTGGAGGGGATCATCCAATCATGACCCAGTCCATCCAGCAGCAGGTTCACCCAGCATCATATAGAGATGATGGATCCCGCGCGGGGCTGAGAGAATACAGCTCTGCGATGTAAGGACCTGTGGTAGCAAGAATGGCACGTGCGAACACATTGTCACGTTGGTTTCCCTACTGAAATATCTGAAATTCGCTCTGAGAAGATGGGTTTTGGATGATTTCGGATGATTTTCGGGTTGAGAATTTTCTAGATATACCACATATGCCCATGTCTTTGTGCGACTGGCTTCCTTTTTGACACTGCAATGGCTAAGGACTCCGATGCGGTGACGCACATGCGAAAGCTTGGGGCCGGAGGCATCAAGGAGGACGCCTTTGTCAAGCTGTTGCGTGGATTTTGAGCAGTTTGGGTCGGAATTTTTGATGCCGAAAGTGGGTACTGTAGTGCAGTGTAATACAAACTTAGAATGGATGATCAACAAAAACACTGTAGTATAGTACAGTCTAGTGATCAACAAACTGGGTATATAATTACATGCTATAGTACAGTACAGTCTCAGTACAGGAATTACTACAAGTATACTTCAAGACCAGTACTTTGTCCAAGATTCAGTGGACGCTTTTAGCCCCCGGATTTGGGCCAGGACGGAACCAGCGAGGTGACTGTAGAGGAGGCGTTGGCAGCTGTCAGCTGGCGACACGTCCTTCACAATGGGGAATACAGGAAATGACTGCAATATTTGGCATTTTTTTATAGGGAAAAATATGAGATAATTGCCATTGTACAGATGGAAAACCTATCTTCTGAACCATTGGATGTTGATGGATTGGGGGTACCCCATTTGCCAACAAACCAACCAGGCTTTTGAGTTGCTTCCTATCTATATCTATGAGACTCCAGCAACTGAGTCAGTGACCTGAAGAGTTGATGGACGATGGCTGCGGACGAGCTGCAAAGGAACAACACATTATTCTTTGGAACAACAAAGCGTTGCAGAGGATTGAAACCGACAAAGTTGATATCTCTTGACTTCTGAATTTGATTATGACATATTGTGAGACATATTGTGACATCCTTCAAACAACTTCCGTGAAAACCGGTTACCAAACGGCCAGTGCCACAGGCGCGGAAATACCTGGGCCGGTTTGGTCTCCATGGAGACCTGGCCCTGCAACCCGTGAAGTTCCTCAGCGGTGGGCAGAAAAGTCGTTTGGCCTTTGCAGAATTGGCCTGGTGGGGAGGCCCAATGGAGGCCATTGAAGGCCTATGGAAGTTGGGCCATAGGCAAAATTCAAGGCACAGTCTAAGAATACTTAACTCAGTTCAATGATGTTGAATGGCATTCTTGCTTTGCGAGAAGTCCAGATCTGGCAACAGATGATAAGGAGCTCGCCTCACATCATGCTTCTGGATGAACCGACGCCTGGAACTTGGATTTCGGAGTTGGACCAATCCACCGCAAGAACAACTAATCTTTCCTTTTTTCATCACGTTTGTTTTCTGGAAAGCGTTTGAGAATTCTCTCAGGAACCATTTGGACCTCGAAACCATTGAGGGCCTCGCAATGGCACTGAATAAGTTCGAGGCGAGGCAAGCTGCGTTGGAAGATCATGCGGACATCCAACATGTAGACTTGTTGCCACAACGTGATGAGCGCACGTGCCAGGGAGGTGTAGTGCTGGTGAGCCACGATGATCGTTTGGCCCAGCCCTCACAGCGTTGGGTTGTGAGTATATAGGTTTTTGGTTGATGGTTTAAACATGTTTAAACTGTCTAAACATGGTGTATTTTCAACCATAGAAATGGGTTGAAGAGCCCCAATGACAAACATTTTTTTCAGAGAAGTGGCTCAGCCACCAATCAGTTGTGTGTGCTTCCTTGTCAGGTCTCCATGGTGGCAGATGAGCTTTGGGTTGTCACCCCTGGACCCTCCAAGGACACGGAGTGATATTATCTTGAAGGTGCCTATGTGACTATGGGTGAAGTTAAGAAGTTAAAACATTTTGGTGTTTACGGATGGAAGAGGGACATCCATGGATATCCGTTTTTTTTTGCAAGACAGCTGGATGTCTCTGGCAACATGCAGTGGCAACGTACCAGGACGTTCCTGGAAAGGTCACTGTTTTCGAGGGCTCCTTCGAGGTGAGATCCACTGATTCACTGACCAAAAGGATGACCAAAAGGATGTCATTGGTCCATTGGTGACCTTGGTAAGTTAAATGGTAGCTGGTAGCTGGATCTTTTGGGGATGGTCCCTGCTGGACTTGAAGACTTTTGATGCCCAACAGTTTTTGGCATTTTCTCGCTGATTCGGACTTGAAGGAGTACAGGGAGATGTTGAGAAATGATTTCATCAACAAGCACCTCACAACTGGCGGTCGGATCAAGAGGAAGTCCTAGGTGCCGCAGCTGGATGTGGAACAAGAATGGGGAAATGATGGGACAATCTGACAAGGCCTTGCCGCCTTGCAATGGAATACATCTATATAGAGCTATGTAATAAGTGTACAGTCAGATCAGCCTTGGGATGCTCCTTCGAGTGATCAGAGCCTGCAGACCAATGAATGTTACAGTTAACATCGGTTTTATATGTGATACAAATTGGTACGAACGATAAGACATTTATACAAGTTGTTATAACATTATATAAATTGATAATTTTATACATATTTATGGATGTGTTGAACAAAACCAGGTCGGTTCGATTCCAGAGCCCATCATCCTCATCCCATTCCGATGGAGGTGGTTCTTTGCTGTTCGCTTCGCCGCGAATCGCTGAAGAACAGCGATGCGGAGAGTGCGACACCGGAGATGTCCCTTTGGGCCCATGGGATCCCCATGGGGTGGCTCTCGCTGTGAGGTTTTCCACTGAGCTGAGAGCTGAATTATGCGATGCTGAAGACTGAGGATATATTAGGATGATTTGGATGATCCATTCCCATTTCGTATGAGATATATTGGGAAGTGAAGTTTCTTCCCAGATTTCATGGAAAGTACCCAACTGTTGTGAATTTCAGGTTTGGCCCAAAAACACATCTTCAAGCAGCCTGCCATGACCATAGTGGTCTCCTGCATGGATCAAGCAGCACAACCAGCTCAGAAGATGAATCTCCTGGCTTTTGAGCACACCAACCGTAGAGTTGCCTCGCCTCCCATGCAGACCGGGAACGTTTTGCGCTTTGGACTCGTGCCCGAAAAGTCGACGCTGCTTGTCACAGGAAAGGACATCCAATCTTAGAGTTTGTGCAATTTGCGTTTTGCTGTGATTATATACAGCACAGATTGGGATGAGGCTTCATTCAGTCCCTTGGAGATCTTTGGAGTGTACTGAAACTAGGGAGAATTGTTTTTGCGAGCTGAAAGTTTACCGCTAGACGCATTCACTTGGCTTGCCCATCTACTGGCTCTGTCGGCCAGGAAAGGATTCTGGAGCAACATGCCAACATAAACTCAGAACTGAATCCCCGCTCAGGTGAAGCACACACGCACAGGACTTACAGTTCTAGCATTGTGAAATAAATAGTACGGGATTTCAGAGTGGATTCTGACCGCTGCTGACCCATGACCGCTGATCAGACTTAGCATGTTTGTTGAGTTCCCATCTCCGGTTTGAAGATGTTTGAAGGGCATCAAGAAAACCCTCTGAACGATCCCAACATCCCCTCCGTGCTGATGCATTGATTTGTGCCTTTGGACAGAGCCCAAAAGAATGGCGATGGTCTCAAGCATGGCTGGCAGGTGCGCACGCCGGTGGGTGGAAGTGATCAATTGATGTAGGGATGTTGGAGTGCTTGGTCGCAGTGTGTGATTCTGGTCCGATGACAACTGATCGCTTGATGCTTTGAAGCTTCTGGGGGGGAAGCAGCCTTGCTTTCTTTCTCTTTGGAGGTTGTACTGTATACAGGCAAGGATTCCAGGTATGCTTGCACTCCATCAGATTCATGCCTGGTAGCTTAGATCAATTGGTTGCTGAATTGGCTTCGTGGCCCTATGTGGTCCCCAAGTGTGGTGGACTTTTTGTGTCGCCGCAGTCCACGGTACATCTCGGCTCAGAGAGTCCGTGACAAATCTCACGATATTCCAGACATCCCAAGGTCAGGGCGGGAAGGGAGGACATGAGCGCGGCATTGACACTAGGAGGATCCAAACATCCACGAACTGAAGGACTTTGGACTTCAAGACAGCCTCTTCCGAGCCAACTTGAGAGCGGAACCCCCTGGGATTTGTTGTCAACTTCAAAGCACATCATAATCACCTTTGCAGAATGGATATGAATGGATAGCAAGTATTGCCATCTTTGTGCCTTACCACCCTGATGGTTAACCTTTACCCCACACTTACATAGTTGCTGCAAACTTCGCCACCCATACCACCTTCCTGGCGCTGGAGTGGGCCCCACATCTTCCAGCTGAGGTCTCTCCGATGGAGCTCCGAGTGGGTGGAAAGTTTCGCCTTGGCCGCAAGATTGGATCTGGATCCTTCGGCGACATCTACATTGGCACCAACGTGACTCGGTACAAATCGACGAGAACAAATAAGTGATCCCATGATTCATTCAGATTCATCACATTCATCACATGAACTGATTTGAATTCATTTGATATGATTTGATGATTATCATTGATTCTGATTTGTTCAAATCCGTTCACGATCTCTTGATCATAATTCTGGAGCAGAATCACCCCACCCTTGCAATCCTTGAGTCTGGCAGGTGCAGACCAGTGAGGAGGTGGCCATCAAATTAGAGTCCATCAAGTCCAAGCACCCTCAGCTGCTCTATGCCACTGGGATTGAAATGACAGCTGAGGCTTAGGTACTTCAATTAAAGTGATTTAAAGTATTTAAAAGTGATTTAGTGTGATTTGAAACTGATTTAGTATTGGCATCTATTGGCACCGGATGAGCAATCAGCGGGCTTACATAAGTTTGCATCCCGAAAGTTGTGGGAAGTCAAGCCCATTAGGAATGAACTGTGTGCTGAAAAGGAATCACAAGAGTTTACAGGAGTTGATTCCAGCATGACCTGAAACGAGATTCCTCCCAAACGGGATTTGTGTCACGTATTTTGTGTCACCACTTCTCTCTGTCATCTTCCTGCTACCATGGATTCCTTTCCAACTATCATTTGGACTGGGCCTGGGAACCGAGGAGTCCAAGCTGTACAAGATCCTGGCAGGAAGGGACAAGGGTTAGTGGAAGCTTGAGAATTTTATGCCTGTTTGAACCTGCACAACCTTGCCAGTCGTCTTCAGGAGGCGTGGGCGTTCCAAACGTCCACTGGTACGGAGTAGAGGGTGACTACAATGTGATGGCCGGGAACTTATGCTGATACGACTGAAAACCCCACTGAAACCAAGGAATTACAATTCCTCCCAACTAACATAACATAGAGCCTACCAAATGTGGGGTTGGAAGACTACTCAGACTCAGGCGCTATGTTAGTTGGGGAGATGGCAAATACCACACCGCCATACTTGTACCAATTGAAGATCTCGTTGAAGCTGTCACCTTCTAGGGCGTTTTGCATAAACGCTCACTGGTTCAGAAACACAGCTCATACATTGTCACACATGATGAGGCATCCTTGCGCGACAACATTTGCCATACACATACAGTAGGAGTGGAGGTCCTTTCACAAACCTTTCGGATCACCACCTAAAACTGCAACCGGACGTTCCCACATCCCGATGGTGACTTCTCAACGGGGCCTGAGGTGATCGACTTGTTGGGGCCTTCCTTAGAGGATTTGTTTAGCTTCTGCAATCGGAAGTTCAGCCTGAAGACCACACTGATGCTGGCCGACCAGATGATCAACAGGCCCCTGAAAGCCTCAACACGCCTCAAGACGAAACCCCGCAGACCTGAATTAGGTCTGTTTTTGGAACCAGCCGACCAATATCAAAATCTCTAGGCTTGAATTTCTACTGACATTGTCCTTTTGATACTTTGGAACGCTCTTCTTGTCACATTAGAGTCTTCTTCGTGAATGTTGAATTCACTGCAGAATGTGGATTTTTCACACTTGCACATAGTTGCACATAGTTGCACATAGTTGCAGTCGCCCGACAGGGTTGAGTACATGCACGCCAAGAACTTCATCCACAGGGACATCAAGCCGGATAATTTTCTAATTGGATTGGGAAAGAAGGCCAACCAGGTCCACATCATCGACTTCGGACTGGCCAAGAAGTATAGGCGTGTGGCGGGATAGAGTTGGCCAGATGCTTTGAAGTTATGTTGCCCATGATGCCTTCCTCAATGTTGTGTACATTTTCACAAATTGCTGATGATTTTTCACAAACTGCTGCATTTTTTAAAGTGGATGTTTGCCGTGGTCAGGGATCCCAAGACGCAGCAGCACATCCCTTACAGAGAGAACAAGGCCTTGACAGGCACTGCAAGGTATGCCAGCGCCAACGGCTCAGTTGTTTATCCAACAGCCTGCAGTTTTTGCCGCCCTGTTGAAGCTCAAATGCCTCTTACCGCGCGGAGAAAAACAACACATTTTGTCGTGGGGCCTTTGAATTCCATTATTTCAGAATGGTGTTGAAGACATGGAAGAGTACATCATCCCATTAAAGACAACACATTCTCAGACATATTGAGTAAAGGGTACATCATGATACATCCAAGAAAGATGCATAGGGCTTACAATCAAGGGAACACCAAAGCAGATCCCCAAGGTCAACACGCACCTGGGTATTGAGCAGAGTCGGCGAGATGATCTTGAGGCTGTTGGATATGCCGCTTGGCTGCATCTTGGGTGAGGTACAGGCTGTATCTCGGCTGGCCCTAGATGGGAGGAGATTCAATGTGGGGTCATTTAGCCGCCAAAGGGAAGCTGGTCGGGACAGCAATTTGGAGTTTTCAAATGCTTTCAAGGGGCAGGTCGACCGGAGATTTTTGGGCCAGAAGGTGTTCTTGAAAGGACTCCTTCATCGGTCCATTTCATAAGAGCAAGATGACACAAACTCTTGATAGAACCTGAGTTCAAGTTGGACACAGCAAATGGAAAAAGGCCAGGATGGGTGATGGAATGTGATGGAACTGGAGAATCTGACATGCAACTCGTTTTTCCAAGATTTTCTCACGTTCTTCAAACAATCCCAGAATGAAACCAGCGACTTTCAGGTGCTGATGTATTTCAATCGCGGCAGCCTTCCATGGCAGGGTCTGAAGGCAAACTCCAAGAAGGAGTGTCTTGGATTGTCATTGCTGACCCATGAGTGGATGAATGATGACGACTGGACCAGAATGGATATCTGATGAAGCACTGATGATCTTTGATCATGTTTCACTGGCCAGATTAAACTGATTTAAACTGCGGGATTTCCGGGGAAATTGAACCACTCGCTAGTGTCAAGATGCGGTGCCAAGGAAGTATGAGAAGATCATGGAAAAGAAGATGTCCACACCCATCGAGGTGCAGCCAATGGAAAGGGATGACTGGTCGGTCGAAGCTGTTCATAGCTCTTCCATGAAGGGTGCTTTTTAAACGGAATGAACTTTGCATGGAGAGCATTTCGGTTGGGCAGGTGCTTTGCAAGCACTTCCCCTGCGAGTTTGCCACTGGATCGAATTTTGGAGGGGTAGGTCGGTAGGTCTTGAATCCGAGGGGAGGGCTGTCAACACCCAACAAAAGGTATGACTTCGCCAAAGACGTACGTAACAGGGGCACATGTCGTTCAACACGGGCACATGCTGTTCAAGATCCCCACACATATCCACCCGCACTGGATACAAGTGTCCAGGTGTGCCAGGTGGAAGAGGGGCCACTGATCATGTCGGCTTCGAATCAGGTGTGTCTGCTGGCCGGTTGCTGTACCATCTGGGAACCGAGGCGACCTACCTGAACTACTGCCGCAGCCTGCGTTTTGAGGATCGGCCCGACTACGCCTACCTGCGGCGACTGCTGAAAGATCTGTTCTTCCGGGAGGGCTATCAGTAGCCTGGTCTCGAAAGGGTTCACTTCTAAGCCAATACGGGGCATCCAGAAAGTTGGAAACAGCTATGAACAGCTGAGAATTCTTCTGGCTGGTTGGTTGACCCCATGACTTTGGGCTTCAACAACAGCTGTACCAAGGTATGACTTTGTCTTCGACTGGACCATCCTGTTTCTTGGTGTCAATAACTTGCGTGACGCTGCCCTACGAAACAAAGGGCACATGAGAACTGTGAGGGGGATTTTTTGGACGGCTATTAGCTGCTATTAGCTCAGCTCTTGCTTTGTTCAGGATATTTCATGATATTTCCTTATGTCGACAACATCAACATACATCAACCATTGAGGAAAGTGCTGATGCCAACTGACCACAACATACCTGAGGAACTACCAGTCGAAGGATGGCGCCTCCAGCAGACGCCGTGAGGACGGGATTGCTTCTTCTCCTGGAAAAAGGGATGGTCATCCCCAACATCAATAGGGAGTCTACAGGACATACACTTATGTAAGTTATGTAGTATAAATTAGTATATAATTAGTATATATATATATATATCAACATACAGCACCCAGTACAAGATGTACAAGGAATCTCATTCATGATAGGTGGAATGACCATACCTGATGACTATCCCATGCAATTTGACCATTGCACATACAATGGCTTTCACGCAGTGTTCACTGTCTACTCAGGTGTTGGAAGGTGTTCGTTTTGCCACTTGCAGGACGAGGTTGGAGATGGAGATTGAGTCGCCGTGTCGCGACCACATGTACAGAATCCCCATGGGCCGCGGCTTGTAAACCTGTCCTAGATGCTTGGGCAAAGGAAATGGCTCCATCCCTCACGGGCGTAGCTGCAATGCAGCTAGACTGATGGTGGTATGTTCATCAATACATCAACTTCCTGTTGAAGCACATTATATAATAATGCATATCAATAATTATCAATACATATTAGTCATATTAGTATAATATATATCATAAATTCACATACAGGTATCAAAGTTGTCCATGGACGGCGATTTTTCAGTGAGTCAACCCCAAGTGCATCTCCAATTCGGAGGTGACTTTTTGAATCGCCAGCCATTCCTTGAACTGCCCCTGCGCTCCATCGCCGGCCCTGGCGCGGCTCAAGCCCTGCACGACGTTTCTGCTGTCTGCGGTGGTGCCGGACTGATGACCAGGAGATGAACGTTACTTTCACCCCCTGAGCCCAGCTCCCACGGCCACGGCCAACAAAACAGCTGTGATGGGATGGGATTTCTTGTAGCCATGGTACTGATGAATGCTAATGATACCAGAGAAGTAGTGGAAGTACGATGAAGATTTAATGAAGCATATATACTGTACATAATTCTGTACATAAGTATGTATGTGTGCATCTACTATAGATATAAAGGAGCTTCAAGGGTTCGTATTGGCTGGAGGCGGCAGTTGCCTTAGGTCACTTACTTCTCCAGAGTCTGACACACCTTGCCATTTCTGCTCAAAGTGCTGTCCGACTGTCCAGCGCTCTTGATTCAGCTTCCAGGAGTGGGTTGGCAGAGGGGGAGTTGTTGACTGGAATGCAACTGAGTGGAAACGGCCACAAATCTACTGACAGCACTTTACCGTGCCTTCAATCTGTGTTGTTTTCCAGGTCGTCCTGTGCTAGTCCTTGTCACATTTGCAGTCCAAGTTCTAGCTGTTGACTTAACTACACAGAGATAACAGAGATAACTCAATATTTATCACTATCATTATCATGATTTTTGTTATTATATACTTGTATTGTATCATTGTTATCATTATTATTCCTGTTATCATTATCATTGTATTATAGTTATAATATGCGAACATACATGATATTGTTGTTGTCATAAAACCGATAATAACAACAATAGCAATAAGAACAACAACATTAAGAATGATACATACATATCAGATGATATCATATCAACAAATTGTGATTTGGCCCCCAAGGCATATCGAACTCAGCACCGTGCAGGATGTCTTTCTACCGAGCTCTCTCGAAGTCGCTGCTGCGCACCATGGCAGCTGAGCGCGCAGTGGTGCCCTGGCCTGGGAGCCCAGGGGCAGCTGGGCGAGCCTTGCAGCCCCAAGAAATGGCTGTTTCCATTGGGGGAAAATGGGAAAACTGTGGAAACATATGATCCATTGGAATTCTGGGGTAGGCGGGTAATATCTGATCTATTTTGACAAAGCCACATTCTGTGCTGCTGGCAGCTGACAGTTTTTGGACCCTGATTTTGCTGAGGTTCCATCAGGAGATGCAAATGACGCCGTTTGAGCAGCTCTGCAAGGACAGGGGACTTGGACGCCAATTGCAGAGTCCATGCGCTTTCCATCTACCTTGCAAGCATTGCTTCAATGTCAATAGAAATCTGGCTGTTGCAGTTTCAGGCCTACATCTACCCCTTGTGGTTCAAGTATGCCAAGGGACCCTACGAGCGCTACCAGCCACTACCTCAGGCGATAACGTTATCGTTTCTTTCTACTTGCAAGGATGGATCAGGACCACTGATTTCTTGATGCTCTGTGTGTATGTGTGTTGCAGAACCCTACTTGTACGGCTGACCAATCTTCAAATGTCCGACGTGTTATCGTTTCGCTGCAAAAATGACTGCGATTTCCATAGATCTTGTAGGGATCAACCTGGCTATTCAAACAGCCCCCACCCTTTGAATTCACGTCCTTCAAATGTTCGATGAAGTTGGTGTGTTCTGAGGTATGAGCACATGATCGCTGAGTTGCGTGGCCATGGATTGATGCTGGACAGCGGCCCGAGATCCGCAGTGTATTGCAACTAGATTAGTATGCACGACTTCAGAGAAAGCTTGAACTTCAGCGGATGTGGACAACGGAATCTTGTGACAATGGAATCTTGGGCTTGAGGCCTATTTATTGCAAGTATCCAAACAAAGAATGGAACCAGTAAATTGCGGTGCTCTTTGGAAGAAGCTCCAAGATATTTCTGCGTCTCCCTAGTTCTAGTGAGGCAGCAAATGGGTCACCATCTTGGAAAACTTTCATCCACAGTTATGCTATGTGCCATTCACAGGATGACCAGCTCAACGACAAGGACGCCAGGGAGGGTTCTTTCATTGGGACAAACATGTGTATGTAATTCCCTTCAAAAAAGCTTTGAACAGCAGAATGGGTCAATGGAATTATTTGAAAGAGCAGAAATTGAATACAGTTTGAGTTTCCAAATGACTGGTCGAAATTTGCCCAACTGAATGGCTAATTTCTTCACCTTTGCCGGAGGAGCCCGTCATCGAGCGAGCTCTGGAGCTGCTTCCACACGACCTCATCGTGGGCCGCTACCGTCGTTTGATGAGGGTCGCTGCCTCGGTGGCACAATGTCTTGGGGAATGGTGTTTCCATGAGTTTCTGACTCCTATTTTTGTGGAGTCTATACATGTTGCTTTCTTAAAAAATCATGTTTGCTCACCGATGATTTGCAGAATCTTCAAAGCTGGGATGACCATCTCCAAGACATGTATGTATCTGTATATATAATTGTATGTATAATTATGTATATATATATATATATATATACACATATACATACATACACATATGATTATAAACACATATGATTATATGATTCCTATTGTTGTTTTATTTTGCCATAGACCATAGGTAGAAGTGTATGTATTTTCCAAGGCACAGGAGATGATGGCGAAGAAGTTGCACTTGCCCTTGGCTGAGCAGTGGGGACCTTGGGGACCTTAGGGACCTTGGGGAGCTTGGGGACCTTGGGGGTAGCATGGATCCCTTGGTCTAGCTATGGAAGATCATCATTACAATAATGGGTAAATCATCGAACTCGAATGGGCCAAAGCTGTCATAGCACACTGTGAAATTCATAGAGGGCAAGGGACAATTTACGGTTGAACCCCTTGTATTTTGGGGTGATAACCAGCCGGTGTCCTGAAGATATGTTCCAGTCAACCACTGAATGGAAGACGTATGAAGCCAGTTCCACGGTATCCACGGGTGGGGCAATCAATGGGATTGTAGGGGAAGATCTGGGAGAGTTGCAGTATGTTGCAGTCTTTGATTTTCAACGGCTTGTATAGTTAATCCATGATAATCCTAGATATCCAATGTCCCGGTACCTTTGCCCCATTGTCGGGAGTGAAGGTATTGACAGTTCATGTTGCAGAACTGGTGAAACCTTCCCGCAAAACTTGAGAGAATCTCAAACATGTGGTTCTCGCGTGTCCTGGTGCCCCGTAAAAACTGGCACTGCCACTGACGTCGCTGAGGAACTATGATCCGATGATCCCATACATGGTCCCGGCCTTTGGAAGTCCCGAGTTGTTGCAGTAATTTGCAGTGCAGAGAACTTGCGGAAGCATTGCGGAAGCTGCTCGCAGGCACCTTTCATTGAAGAGGCCAAGTTCCAGCTGCAAGAAGAGCAAGAACTTCTGCAGTTCGGGACTCAACGTGCTGTGTTTGGTTTCCTCATGTTTTCCCTATCTCTTCAGAGAAGTTGCTGAGCTGACTTGACATGATTTAAGGTTCCACCCTTGGGATCGGCGTTTGTTCTCCGGATATACCACTGGCTTGGGTGAATCTACACCCTACTCCACCTTCATGACTTGGTGAGCGGCGCCAGTGAGAGATCGGGAAACCATACCATTTTTTGAACCGATGGTTTGCAAAGAGTCGCCATTAAATTGATGATTGAACACACAGTGTGATGAATATGTGGTTGAGACACCAAAAGATCAGCAAATCCAAAGATTACAAACGCACTCAAACCAGCTTACGAGGTGTTGTTTCTTCTCTGTGAGACATTGCTTGAGACACTAGGAAGGACCTTGGACAATTGGGCCCTTTGAGGGCTGCCGATGCTTGAAAAGCACAGGCTCAAGGTCTGCTTCATTCGTCATTGGGTGATACGATGTCCTTCGCGGATCACCAGTGAATGAATGGAAAAGGTCCAACTAAGGCTGTATTGGATTTGTATCAACTTCATACCAAGACCGAGCTGTTTGAGCGAAATACGGCCGCGAGCGAAAAAGAGAGAAAGGTACAGAAATGGGTTGGTGCAGCTGCCTTTTCAGGCCAAGTTTTGGTTTACTGCCTGTAGTCAGCCTCCAGCCTGGGATTCATCTCGGTATCTTGTGATACGTTGTGATAAATGAGAACACTACTCTGCAGATCTGATTCTTGTTATTCATTTCAAGGCACTTATCATGATTCCAAACATGTGCTAGGCCCAGGCCAACACCGGGGAGCCTTCAGTAGCCTTTACATATAATCCAAGCTGTGTCCAAAGGTTTCTAACTGATCGTATTTCAATATTTTCAATCGTCAACCCGACAGGTCTGAGATGAGGCGTACCTTTAGCGACCGCGAGGACCCAAGGTTCGGAAGCCTGGTAAAAGTTTCCTTGGAGCCGCTTGGAGCAGTGAAATCCATGTGGCTTGATGCGGGCGGTCAGGCTGGCCAAATTGGCTTTGAATGCCGGGAATTCGACTGCACTTGATCTACTGAATGTTCCGTGCTCAGAATGGCCCCCAGCTGCGAAGTTGAGATTCGCTGGGTATGCTGGGTGTTCAATCGAGGCTGGAAGCGGCCAATGGCAGGTGCAGTTCCCATCAGTTCTCAAGTTGACAAATGCTGTGCTCTGAGCCATTACGAGTCCATACTGCCATAGTCATCCATAGTCACTTGGTCACTTGGCTGATGAATCAGGTGCGCACAGTGAAGCGTGGCTGGGCCACTTTGGCACCTGCATTGCAGGCAGATGTATCAACATGTATCAAAATAAAACAACATCTGTAGAGGTGCGTGATTTTCTATAGCTACAAAATGCTACTTGTACAACTATTTACAGATCAACGTCATTTCCCAGGAAATGCCACGTGACGTGTCCAGCCATATGCAAATTGATTTGCAACAGCCCCCGAAACATTTGTCAGGCGGCTTTGACTCAGGCAATGTCGCAGATTGAGGTGGGTACTTTGCTTGTAAATCTTATAACAACTTCGACGCACAAGTTTGTGCTGTTGCACAGGATCGAGTGGAGATCCTGATTGACCCTGACACCAGGCCAGCTTATTGAACCATAGAAACCATACGTGCTTTTTGTTGGATGACAGTAAGAACATTTAGCGAAACTAATGTTGACACTTTTATTTAGTACTGATAAATACTGATAAATACTGTCTCATGTCTTTGTTCATTGGGTTTGATATCTGTGGTCTTTGTACCGTTGACACCCTTTTTTTCGGCCGCCGGTCCGGTGCCTTGACCGTCAGGACCTGGGTGCGTGATGTTCACCAAGTGGACGCGGTGCTTTCCTCACAGCTTGGAATCAAGTCAATGGAAACAAAGGGATGTTGCTCCAGGTCATTCCGGTCATTCCAGGTCCAAAGCCCAAAAATCTCCAATGGAAGACCACGTCCCCAGATTCTCAGGATAGATGTGAATTTCACACAATGGTCAAAACATCAGCTACTGTATTTTACAGTAAAAGTGGATTGTCATCCCCCCCTTATGAAATGTGCATATCATGGGTATAACATAATGTTTAATCTACCACAACATACCATAATATACCCATTCATTCGGGAATCCCCGTCATGACCATCCCGTGAAAAAAAAGACATGCGCCGGTTGCGAGGCCACCCTGGCGCGCTGCCAGGTGTACGAGGCCGCGTTCAAAAATTGGGTGGCGATTCAGAATTGGTTCAGCCATGAATCACATTTGTGTTTGATTTATCGATATCTATGTTTTTCATGCACATATTATATATATATACATATAATTAGTTTACCATTTATGGATATTTATGTTTTTTTGAACCAATTAGATGGTTTTTTGGTTTAAATTGTGTGCTTTATAGACGTCATTATAGATAGACGTTTCTCGTATCGAAAAGTGAGTAGTTCTGATTTACTACCCTACTTTTTCGCCAGCTCAGATTGTGTTGGATTTTCACAATGTTTTGCAGCTGTACTTCGGAGTGCCTTACCGACCAATATTCTCTACTTGCTATATGGGGACTGGTGTGGGGAGGGCCTTGTTTGTTCGAACGAACCATTCTTGTTTTCATGGGCTTGATATTGAGAGAAGAAGCGACAATGCAAGGGCCAAGAGCTATGCAATTAGCAGCTGGATGTTGCTGGGATCTTTGAGTATAGCTTCCTCGATGTCTGTAACAGAGCTTGCAAAGCCAGGCCTTCCCGATAGACCGCAAGATGGGGAAGGCATGCTGCTGCAAACCTGCTGAGTGACTGGAGACAGAAAAATTATAAACAATGATGCTGCCGGAACCTTCTGAATCCTGAGGTCTGTGTCTATCCTGCTCTCTACAAAACTGGAAACAGCCAGAATATCAGCTCCTCAGAAAATCCAACTGATTCCATTCCATTGGGCCTTGCATTGAGCATACTCGATACTTGACATAGCCAGGTTGGTGGAGAAGCTCCCAGAGCTCTGAGATGGCGTGCAGGAGCTGAACCAATTAAATCCCATTTAATTTAAAAATTAAATTTCAAAAAATATCATTTTCTTGCATTTTGATTTAACATGGCATGCCTTTAAGCTGAGGTACTTTTTTATTACTACTCATATTACGATTTGGGTACACATGAGCTGCCGCGCGCAAATCGCCAGGGTTCGAAATCCCCAAATTCCGCCATTTTTTGGGGAATTCTGCAGAAGCCATTTTAGACTCTCCAGATCTTCTTTTGCTCATTTTTCCCTATCTCTCCAAATT